>JARYGA010059779.1:1200000-1800000 GCA_030545235.1 Helianthus tuberosus
GGAGAGTTGGGAGCGTTTACGACTAAGGATTTTCTCGAATTCGAACGACACAAAGCAATTATCGGCTCCAGTATCAAACAAACAGGAAGCATAAATACCATTCACAAGGAACGTACCATTGACCACGTTGTTGTCGGCCTGGGCTTGACGCACGTTGAGGTTGAATGTTCTGGCGCGTGCGGCCTGTTGTTGTTGCTGCTGTTGTTGTTGCTGAGGCTGCTGTTGCTGAGGCTCTTGTTTCACGACCCTGTTTGGGCACATGTTGGTGAAATGGTTCGGGTCGCCACATGTGAAGCAGGCTCTGGCTTTGATCGCGGGTGCCGGAGGAGCTTGTTGACCCTGTGGGGCAGTGAGTAGAGCTTGATGAGCAGGAGCTTGTCGAATACGGTAGTTGGCAGTAAAGTGGGCGTATAGATTGCAATGAGCACAAAAACGGCAAGCAATGGCAGTTGGGTGGTGATAGGTGCAAGTAGGGCAGAACGGGTGTGGCCTGGTGTATGCACGCTTTGCAGGCGGTGCGTTAGCCACAAGCGCCGTTACTTGACGCTGTTGGGCTGGTACAGCTTGAATCGGTGTAGCAGTGATCGCACAGTTCTTGTTGTTGGAGCTGTTCTTTCTCTTGTTCTTCCTCTTGTTGCTCGATGAGGTGAGTTCAGCAGTTGGTGCGGTGGCGGTAGCTTGATGCAGGTGCTTTGAAGTTTTATCCCAGACACCAGCCTTGACCCTTTTGTCATTGATTTCGGCGGCCAGTAGGTAAGTTTCTTCGATCGTCTTAGTCCTAGCCGCTTGCACAAAATCTGCGACGCAGTCGGGCAAAGCTCGGATGTACTTCTTGATTGTGATCTCCGGAGTCTTGACTTGATCAGGACAGATGATGCTGAGTTGTTTGAAACGAGCAGTGAGAGCAGCGTTGTCACCCTCATGTTGGTGTATGTGCCAAAATTCATCTTCAAGCTTTTGACGTTCGTGAGGAGGGCAGAATTCCTCTAGCATAACTTCCTTGAGCTCGTCCCACGACAGACCGTAGGCTGCATCGTTCCCTCGCTTGTTCCTCTCGGCTGTCCACCAGTCTAGTGCACGGGACTGGAAAACACCGGTAGCATTCAGAGTTCGAAGGTCATCAGGGCAACCACTCTGCCTCAGAGTGACCTCAATGGAATCAAACCATTGGAATAGTGCAGTCGGACCTCCCTCGCCAGTGAATTCTTTTGGCCCACACGACTTGAATTGCTTGAAACTGAAGGGCCTTGTGGTAGCTTTAGGAGCGTCGGTCCTCGATTCCTCAGATGATTTACTAGCATTCTCGTAAACATCACTTACGGCCTTTGCCACACTTTTAGCGATGATGGCAGCAAGGCGTTTGTCCCTCTTTTCTTGACGAGAAAGTGTGTGACGGGATCCAGATGACATTGTCTGCAATAGACATCGTCATAGGACTCAACACATTGTATTCGAATCTCACCTCACACGTCTACTACTTACTAAGGCTCAGGAACACGCATATTCACGTAAACACATAACATGTAGAGCACAAAATCGCATTTACACACAAGCACGTAGAGCACATAATCACATAACACCTAAGCAAGTAAGGCACATAAGCAAGGAAACACATACGCATTTAATCACTAGAGGCAGTCAGAAAACAGAAACCTATTATTCAAGGTCTGCGATTGTTCGGGAATAGCGTAGTATAAGCGTATATCGCAGTATAAGTCGCCCATAATTCAACGATTTGTTAACGTTTTGGGGTAGAAATGCAGTGCGTGTCGTGTGTGTCGATCGAAGCGAAGGCACAAATCGATTAATTCTTCCAAAGTTAAGCACATAAACAGGTAAGAGCACATAAAACACATAAAATTGACGAATTATCACATTTGAGACTTGGAAGCTTTGAAGGTTAGAGAGATAAGCTAGAGAGAGAAAGTGACATCGTGATTCAGGTGCTTTGTACGAGCTCGGATCTGTCAATAGAATCACTGATTATATTACGTTCTCGTGTGTTCGGTCATGTTCGTGCACTTGGAGTCCGTTGAGACCTTGGTGGGAGTTTTGTAAAAAGGTGCTTAACAAGTCGTCAAGGTTAGGGTTTCACCCCTGTCTTAACAACTTCGTCCCTGTTTTGATAAAATGGAGGAGATTATTCATTAAAATATGGGTTTCACCCCTGATTTGGTATAATTCCCCCGCTGAACAAGCGCTCGTTATTGAAAAAGAAATCATTGATAAATTGACAAAACAGCATCGATTAAGCAATTTAGTCGAGAGTTCGCGGTTTTCACACCTAATCTCGACTTGATCGCCCTTTTTTTTGCAGTTGAAAATTCGAGTGTAGTGATAGTGTAGTATAAGTGGGAATAGCGAGGAATGAGTTCGTACGTAATCCCTACTGGGTGTACTCGAGTCGGTCTGTTGGTTCCTAACTATAGTCTAGGTTTCTAAGACTTCAACCCGGACTAGGTCGAGTCTAGCCTAATTCCCTATAGTTATGGCTCTGATACCAATCTGTCACACCCCAACCGATGGCGGAAACATCGGGGCATGGCACTGAGTGAAACAGATTGTCCAGAAGTTTCCATAACAATTATCAATACTATTCAATTTAATTAATACGTCCCATACCGTATCTCAAACAGTAAATTAATTATTACAGACATAAATCCAGGCAAATATTCTGTTCCGACAACTCAGATTTAAAATAGTCAGCAATTGTTTATCTGCTTCTAGAGACCCTTAGTTTGACCACTACAGACAACTATTTGTTGGGCTCTAAAGCTTAATTCTAGCTTCAAATTCCTACCAAGTGTGCGTCCTAAGCACCTGTCATATACGTTAAAATAAAGTCAATACATAAAATGTAAAGGTGAGCATACAAGTTTGATAATAGCATATAGAGTTCGAATTCGTTTACGTATAACCAGCACGTACACATAGTGAAATGAAGCACGTTAGTTATCGACATAGATCCATCGATAACAATGACTGCGGGTTGACTGCCTGAGGCAGTTCGCAATACATCATTACCACCGTAATCCATGCAAGTAATGGTCCTTAACAACCCCCGTGTGAACGGGTGCTGAGTCCAAACTATAGTACTATCGTTGCTAAGGCAGGTAGACAACATTTCATGTGTAAACATAACAAACAAGCATTCATAAGACACGTATAACATGCATTAACGGTTAGCGTTCAAATAGTATTGAGTAGTGTGATTGTTGTAGTTTGAATATTCGTAACGTATGTAACGCCCAAAAGTGCGTAAAGCAAAAAGGGATCGAGTATACTCACAGCGGTTAATGGATTGAAGGGAGCGCTTAGCGAGTAAGGTTAGCCTGAATAGATTCGATAGCATAACGATAAGTGACGTTTTACGCGTCAAAGGGTGCAAAGTGAAAATGGGTCGGATAGTGGTTCGATCGGATGGTAATCCAATCGGACAGCAATCCGTGCGGATAACAATCTGTTCGGGTGGTCATCCGGTCGGACAGTGGTCAGGTCGGACGGTAACTTAGCGGTGAGATTACTTAGTGAAGGCAAGCTCTAAGCTGAAGTGTCACTCGATCGGATGTCCATCCGATCGGGTGGCAACTCTGGTAATGAACATGTTGAAAATTGTTTAAGTCTTTAAAGTCTTAGTATCTCATGATCCGAAGAGTAATCCAGTCAGATGGTCGTTCGATTGGATTGCAATTCGTTCGATACTCAAACTTCAGATAAGATTGTTTTAAAGGTGGGACCCAAGTGTGATCCATTCGGATGGTAATCCGTTCGGATGACCTATCCGATCGGACAGCAATCCGGTCGGATAGCAATCCGTTACGGTTGTTCCGTTCGTCCTACACTTGGTCGTTTTGATGGTTTGTCATTATGCCGAGAGACTTTGACAACGTGTTAGCCAACAGAACCCCTAGTTCGACCCAGATGACCAACCCGACCAGGAATCACCCTAGTCCGGCCGGTTACCGGCTCGAGACGGTTGTTCTTGACTAACCCGAAATCGGTAGTCTCGTGGGTAGAATCCGGATCTTGAGCTAGTACAAAACTACGATAGAGTAGAAGACTAGGTCAGGGTTGGATCCTATCGGTTTTGAGTACCTTGAGTGCAAAAGAGTTGGAAGAAAGTTAAAAACCATCTTTCAATCCTCTTTCACCACACTTGTGTCGAGATCTTTACAAGATCTTTGTGGAAATCGGTTAGATCTAAGTTGTTCTTGGTGGATTGAGGCCAAAACATGAAGTTCTTGAAGAACACATGATGACATCATCCTAGAACACCCGAAATCTAGTGATTTCATGGTTAAAAGTTAAGATTTAAAAGATAGAAAGGTGTAGGAGTGCGTGTAGATCAAGAAAGTACAAGATTTAGGATGAGATCTTACCTTGATCGAGAGAAATCGAAGAAAAGGTGGGGAGCACGAGCTGTTCGGACATAGGGTTTCCAAAAGTAGAAAAATGACAATGACAGGGGTATTTATAGGATTCCAAAAGAGGAAAGGGTTATCCGATCGGATGACACACCGCCCGGATGACTATCCGGTCGGATGACACCCTGGTTGGATGACACCTGACCTGTGACATAGTGGCTATCTGGTCGGATGGCTATCCGGCCGGATGGCACCTGGTTCGAGTGTTAGACGCGGCGATTTTTGCTGAGTCGATTCCGATTGCGAGCGGTTCGATATGATAGGGTTTCCTAGTCAAATTACTTTCAGTTCCAACCACTCATATCGAGCACTATCCCTTCTCCACCAATTATCATAGTTCGTTTACGATTCGAGTTCGATGTCAATTGAGTTCGATTGCATTTCGAGTTAGATTGCGTTTCGATTGATTACCACAACACAACATAAATACACATGCACAAGTAACACATAAGGCACACACACGTATATCAATAACCAACAAGTATAGATCGAGTTGTGATTCGGTGTCGATTTGATTAGCATAGCTTGATTGTCAGTTGATTAACTTTATCGCATTGTTACTTACTATAGTTCACAATCGTAAGTCGTTCGAATAACACGTCGATGGCTTGTAATTAACAACACTTACTCCACATAATACAAATAAAATAAAGAAATTTCTATAAGTCAAATCCGTATAACCGGTCATTGACTTTGACCTTGACTTTGACTTTGACTCGTGAAAACACGGGGTGTTACACATAGAATTTACCCATGAACAACCCATTATAGTGTATGTTGAAAAACACGTATTTTAGTGATTCGGTAACGTTTTTGGGCGCCGGAAGTCACGTATGACTAACCAAACACCAAGTAAACTTAATATAAGTTAAAATACTTATTTTTATATCAAAAATATCAGTTTACTTACTGATCTAAAACATTTTTATAAAAATCCTCCGAAAAGCCGATTTTTAACCGTTTTACCGCATAGCTTTGCATCAAACGTTACCCTAACCATCCCAAATCGAAACGACTTGATATTTTAACATAACCCATGTTAATTACTGAATAAAATAGTGGTTATACTCATGATAGTGCAGGTCTCACATAAAGCACATAAATCATGCAAATTTCACTTATTTTTCCACTTTCTAAGCTATATGTACAACATGCAAAGCTATCAAACTTATGCCAAAGTTTCATGCCATTATAACATACCAAATAATGTAATTTTTAGTGTTTATAATCTGTTCTAAAACACTTTTGTCATACAATCATTTTTTTTATCATTTCTTGAGCTTTAAATCAACATGTATTCTTATGTACAAGTGTCTAAAGCACACTACCATATCATCAACATTTCATATGAATTTAAATGCATCAAATATGTAATTTATTCATGTTTACTTACTGATTTAATTGAACATTTATCATATCATACACAAATCATCAAACACTTGCATTTTAACTATCATTCAAGAACAAGCAACAACTTAAAAATTCTCAAATATGTCTAATAAATTTTTGGCCATTTACATGTCAAAATACTAACATTATTCCAAATTATAACTCATGTTTTCAATCACTGCTTTATATCTCTAATATATTTGCACATAATCTTGTTCATGCAAGCAAACATCCTAAACAAGTATTTATAAAAAATTAACTCAAATCTCATACACATGTATATATATATATATATATATATACGGTTATATGTACACACATATATACCACCATTTTTATTTTGTATCGAGACCCATTTCTTTTTAGATTTCAAGTTTGTGAAAAATTCCAAGATTCAAGAGACACTTCAAATCATCAAAAACAACCAAGAATCAAGTGTATGATTAAACATAAACTTTATACCTTCAAGATTCAAGTAAGTTCTTGGATGAGATTTTGATGATATGGAGCTTGAAAGCACCTTGGAAACTCCTTTGGATCTTCACACCAACTTGAAATTAGCTTGGAATGGGGTTTGATCTTCAAGAACAAGGTTGAAGAAGATGATAATGGTGATGGTGGTGTGGTTACGGTTTGGGGGAGAGAGAGAGTGAGGGAGTGGAGTGTGAATGAGAAATGAAATGAAGTATGGTGATATATATAGGACAAGATCTCAAATGAATCTCCATAAGATCACATAATATCATATTGAATCCAAGAAATATCAAATATGATATTGCAAGATCTAGTAAATATTTTGGTGGGGGCCACATAAGGTGACCGTAAATTTGAAAGGGGGGGGGGTTAAATGTAATTTTGATTGGTAAATTAGATGAAAACATGTATTTAACTGGGTACCGGGTATTTTATCTGGCGTTTAAATCCCGGTTTATGGCGTTCTAAATTATTTTTATTATTCTATAAAAATAAACTCGCCAAAATATTGCTGAAATAAATCTCAGTTGCCGAGACTGGCTGCGTTGTCTACGTTTTGCAGTAGAAGCACAGTGTTACGCAGTAACACGCGGTACGCGCTTAAACTTAGAAAAATAACGTTTTAAGTGTTTTAATTTATTTTTCAACACGAACATGATTAAAAATAAAATTTTAATCATGACAAAATATTTTTGGGATTTAAATATTATCCGGGCGGTCACCAACGTACGTTTCGCAGTTTTGTCGCAAATAGTTCTAAAGTTAGAATAAACATGTTTTTTCTATACCGAATCCTTCGAAACTTATTTCTAAGTTATGTAAAGGGTATTTAGGGTACGTTTGGCTTATGTCACAGTTCCGGAGTGTACGTCACGTTAAACTGATTATGTTTACGTAACGGTTTATGATTTTACTTCCAGAACAGGTTTGAGAGTTCGAAATTGAACAATGATTGAAAACGTACTAATGTCACAAATAATTAAACAAATATTGAAATTAAAACGTCATATTTCATTAAACACAAAGTTGTTCGGAACAGTACAAGGGTTAAAATACACAGATGTCACACATAAATTGATAAATTGTTTAGGAGCACAAAAATGTGCCTCTCAATAATGTCGGTTAGTGACATTTTGATGAGCATGTCGTAAAGTAAATACCATAACAGGGTAATGGCATGCATCTTGACTTGTCCCTTTATCATATTAAATGATTTACATGATGACTCTTTCTAGAAAACGAAAAGTTTTAGAGAAGAGAGGTTCGAATTCATATAAATATTTTTATAGGAGGAATTATGCGCATATATTACTTAAACGTATACGTGCTCATGTATATTTAAATGTCATGTAGCTGTACAATATTACAAGCATGCCAAGAAAGAAAAAAAAGTGTTTAGCCCATGACATTTATAGGGACCAATAATGTAAATGTTGTAAAATGTTGTGTAAGTTTGAAAATATATGTATAAGATCAGACGTGTACTTTTAGTTCCCCACAAATGTTAAAGATTAGAAAGCCTTTTGGCTTCTTTCAAAAGCAAACTCGAACGGATGTTATAAGGCTCACACTATCAGTTGATACTTTGTATATCTATATACCATGAATGCTTATGGGTTTTCATGTGAGCATTTATAGGAAGAGAGTTAGGACTTACAAACGTAACTTGCATGTGTACGACTTTCATCAAAGGACAACGGCGTGAGCCGCAAGGCGCGGGTGTTGGTGGTGTGAACCAGGTGGCGCGCAGGTAAACAGAAATGTTTCATGATGGTTATCTGCTGCAGATGGTGGAATGAGATGGCTCACCGCATGTCTACGCACATGGTGAAGTGTGATATCCCGGCAGGGCGCAGTGGACGGGGTGTTAGGCTGCGCATGATGGCTGGTTTCGTGTCTGCATGCACGTGAATGGTGACTCGTGTCCCGCTTGCGCATGGTACGAGCAGTTTGTATCTGTGCGGGTGCAAAGAAGAGCATGTCCGGCATGCGAAAGTGAACTGTTAGAGCATATCCAGCGCGCGGAAGTAGAACATGTCTGGCGCGAGGAAGTTAACAATTAAAGCATATCCAGCGCGCGGAAGTAGAGCATGTCTGGCGCGCGGAAGTTAACTGTTAGAGCATATTCGGTGCGCGGAAGTAGAGGATGTCCGGCACGCGGAAGTTAACTGTTAGAGCATATCCGGCACTAAAATGACTCGTTATTTCCTTGCACGTTGATTAGAAATGAGGCAGAGATATTATCCTGCATAACTTATTTCTCCGGTTTCTGTCTTATCAAGACACGGATCCACCAAGAGAATGCACATATGGGTTGCACATTGTACCTCTCTTTTTTATCATCAAAACATGTGCATAAAACCAGAGAGTATTAATCAGAAGGTACAAGATTGTCAAAGTGAAATCTTATCCTCTTTATGCAATATAGGTTGTACTCTAGCTAACAAATGTTGTACATCCTATTTGTTTTGTTTTACTTGGTTTTCCTTTTTACTACCAAAAAACTAATTTATCATAGCTTTGGATATGGTATTTCATGTTTTAAAACATATACATATCCTTTTCGAAAGGGAACTGTCGTATCCCCACCAACTACCTTTTTCCTTTGCATTAATTATGAATGTCATATTTGTGCCCCAAAGTCAAAAGATAATATTTTTGTCTTCCGTTACGAAATTCATGTTTTGAAAACTGAATCATACAAGCAATAGGATTATCTTTGGGAATTTTGGGCTTGTCGACTGTTAAAGTATAAATTTATCAGATCTATACTCACACTTAACAGATCTGATTGATATCACGAGAAGTTCCAAACTAGATCTGGAAGTTTAGATTATTATGTATAGATCTAACAAATTTACAAGTAGTCTCCCACGGTGGCATGGTTTCCATGTGTTTCAATGGGGGAAATAACATACCAGATCTGGAACAACTTTGGGTGATAGAGAAATTGCACCTAGATCTCCCTTTGAACATAGATCTGAGGAGCTTTAGATCTTAGATTTTTATTGTAACACCTCGAAAATTTACGTCCTATAATGTGTTGACACGTGTCATAACCTTTGAACGTGTGAAAGAATACTTTCGAGGGACTAAAGTTGACAAACAATGAAACTATGTAAATATAAGGGTTCAAAGTGTCAACAATGAATAAATATACTTTACAATAACCCTACATGATGTTTATAACCTTAAACGAATGGATCATGGATCATACGAAGCGAATTGTGAAAGAAAGTGGGAGATTACAAACTACAGGGGTTAAATGTGTCAACATGTTAAGATATACCTCTGAGTGACCTTTTTAGCAAACCCAAAGCCTTGTAACGATTAATTATGCTCACTAGAATGCACCATAAAAATTTCACCAAGTTTCGTTACCGTATGAGAAAGTTATGATAAAATTCGTGTGTGAGGGTTAGAATCGTCAACATTGAAAATTAGGGTTTTTCGGGTGATTACAAAGTTACCCGAGGACTTGACAAAGTGTGTATAAGTCTTAAAGCCCCTATATGTCAATATTAAAGCCTCTTAATGCAAGAAACCAAGTGAAAATGACCTTTCGGGGGACCAAGGGCCAAAAATGCAATAAAAGAAAGTTTTGTTACCTGATCCGGAGACTAAGGCGGGCCGCGTAAGATCATGAAGATCTTTACGCTGGCCGCATGCAACTGCCAGCTGCAGAAACAACAGGCAGCTGCCTGTTTTGTCCCTTAACCGACTTAGATCGATTTGTTGCAATACAATGGGCTTCCTATTATGGTTTTGAGGCTATAGGGGACACATGTATTCATCCTTGAGCATTGGTAGCCTTGCATGGCAACAATCTATGAAGATCAAAGTTCATATATAAAGCTCATAATGTTGCAACATTGCAACCACACTTCCTGATCATTTCTGGAGCATAAAAGCAGATCCCAAGCATCATAAATCGTTCATTAGACACTTGTAAGTTTGCTTAACTTTCTTTAATTGGGTTTAGCTTAGTATTTAGCTTAAAAGTCAAACCGTCGTAATTATGGTTTGACTTAACGATAAAACACAAATGGTCCAGTGTTTTGCCAAAATGAAAGTTGTTATAAGTTGGTAATTATGTGGGCAATTAACCCTTAAAAGGGCACCCTCTGATTCCCGATCTAACTAGGTCGAATGACGGGTCAAACTTCTTACGAAAAAGTCAACAGAACCATTAAACGCGTAATTAGCGATATAGAATGCGTGTAACATGTTTTATCAATCATGTAACCTGATAATAATGATAAGAACTTGTCTAAGCTTGTTTGATTCGACAACTTTCTGTTTTGAACCGATTTGGAACCGAAAGACGCAAAAGTTTGACTTTTGCTTTGACTTCAGTTCTGACCCAGTTTAGATAGGTTTAGACATGCCTTAAAATTCCATTAGGACCTAGTTACATGTTTGTATAACCCTCTGCGTTTATACCACTTAAATCCTTAATTGTCCGACGTTTCCGTTAAGTGCTTAAATATTGACCATAATGCCCTTATGACTATAAAACGAGAATTTTGGAAATGTAAAAGTACAATAATCTTTGTTACTGATTATTAAACATGTCCCTAAATTTTCACATCAGTTGGAGGTCTAGATTAGGAGTTATGCTTAATGACGTAATTATAACGCTTCTTAGTAATAAAACGGCGTCATTAGCGTAAAGCCTATCTAAACCCAATTTTTGACACCAAACCTTTTACCCACTGATGTAATATAATATTTTGGGATTTTTGAAGATTTTTAATTATTTTTAAACTGATCATAAGCTAGGATTAGTGCCTTGATTCGGTAAATACTGAATATACCCTTTTCGGCCATAAAATGAGTTTTACAAGTCCTTTTGCCACCAATCCAATTGCTACAGATTTTAAATAATAAATGAAGTGTTTTGAACCTGTTGAACTGATCAGAAAACTCAGAATCCTATTTTAACCCGTAAATCGCTTAAAACGACGTTATACGCGTATTAAACGCATAGTAAGGGTTTAAAACCATTTTGTCACATAAAACTTAACACCAACTGATATACCATGTTAAAATAAGCTATTTTACTGAATTATTCAGACCCGGATCACAGAAGCTTAATTTATCTTTTTTTTTATAATCTTTAAAATGACCAAAATACCCCTACGGGGCTTAATATGAGATTAAACTCGTTTTGGGCATAATGGAAGATATCCTACTGATATCACAACATATTTAAGGCATGTTAACTTAGGAAACCTGTTTAGGACTCTTATGGTTACCCGTTACGCTTCATGCGCGTTCGGTTCGGTTTATGTAACAAGTTTACATAAATTAGCCGAAACGGGTCAAACCTTATCGGTTTTATCTCAAAATCCAGAATGTGTATAATATACCCATATTAAACAAGTCTTCAAACTTGTCGGGTCTAAATCACATTCTATCCGGTCTTCGCTTAATCGTGCGTACGAACCGTATCTTTAAAACTAACCGGTCTAAGCTTAAGCTTAACTAAAGACCCGTTAGGATTCTAATAGGTTATAATAAACCTTCGTTCCAGAATAGGAGACCCGGTAAAATATAGTTGCACTCGCTGATTTTGATTTATACTTGCTCAGGTAAATACTTTTAACTTATTTTCCCTATACGGGCTTGGGGTACGGCATATAAAATACCGCCTGGTCGGGCATTGAATCTTTAATTGTATGATGGTTATAGTATTGAGATGTTTCGTTTAAATTGTTTTGTTTGCTTAAAGCCTTTGGGGGGTTAATGACCATGTCCCGGATATCCCTGGCATCATTTTACGAAATGGCCACGCCTAAGCACGGGGCGTAGGCGTACGCCCGTCGGTGTCTCATTTAAATAATGTGGTGTGTCTATTGATCTTTAACCCGGCTCGACCCGGGCTACTGAACGCATAAGAAACATGTAAATCCTTTACAAGTATTATATTCAAATAATTATCCCAAGTTATAAAATATTATTTGTGCCTTGTGCCTTAAATTCATTTTCTTAAACTCTTTTCAAAATGAGTCGGTTGATTATATTTACCAGTGTAAACTGACGTATTTTCTCAAAAAGGTTAAGTGCAGGTACTACGCGTAATAGGCTGGCTTTTCTCCTAGCATCCACAATAAGTCTCGCAAGCTTGGATGTCATAGACTGTTGAACATTTTTCCTTTTATCTTGATCTACCTGTGGATTTATATTCAACTATTTGTGATACTTAATATTACAATATTATTTGGTTGAAATGAATCAATACCTTGCTTCCGCTGTGCATTTAAATATTGTGTTGTTTGACTATTATGTTACCAACCACGTCACGATACTCCCCTACCGGGCCCACCGGTAACACGTGGAAATTCGGGGTGTGACAGGTTGGTATCAGAGCCAACATTGAGTGAATTAAACACTAGCCTTTTGTGTTTAATCTCAATAACACAATTGCACATTCCTAAATCTTCGAGTCTAGACAAAGAACTTAGGAATAATCCAAAATGTTTTTATTTTATTTTAGCATTGTCCTTTATTTTTCCTTGTTACCTTTGTTTATATTGACAGGTTTAACAATGCCGCCAAGATTCAGGCGAGGAGGACGAGGAAAGGAGCCGATCAGCGCTCCTAACGACCATGAGGCCGGGCCTTCGCGCCGGCGAACTCCTTCTTCTACAAGGAGTATAGATCCGCGAGAACCTTGGAGGATTTATGAGGAGCCTGCCAGACAATCTACGTCGCATAGCTCAACACCTCCATATCATCACTCCTTTGGGCCTCAGTCGGAGAATGAGCCCAACAACCCGCAACCTTCATACATACCTTTACAGCGATCCTTATCGCACAATTCCTTCGGGGACCCTACTCCTGTCTTTCGGGGCCAGTTTAACCCGGCGGACTACCTACCAGAACAAGGGGGCTTTAACCCACTAGGACCGGAGGATCACTTTTCCGGTGATCAAGCGATGGACATGGACGAGGACACAGATCCCGTCGAGCCTGCAACTGGAACCCCGAACCATCCTGTTGAGATCTCTGACGGTTCATCTTTTCACGGATCACCATACCAAGGTCCGGATAGTCATCAGGCATGGTTCAACTGGTGTGAGTGGTACTTTACACCATCTCACCATTCATCGCCTCACCAGCAGCAGCAACAGCAGCAGCAAGATCCCTCTGGGGATCCATGTTTTGTGGCAGTCACGCCACCACCTCCACCGCCGCCAGTTCATCTAGCGCCTCCAGAACCACCAAGACGTAGGAGGACTGGCGCACGGATGTCAGCACGAGGAGGGGATTTTCATTTCAGCTCCCCTCAACACTCTAGTGGCAGCCACTACCCGCCACTATATGAAGACCCACAGATGGGTGGACCTTCAGTTCCAGTTTCAGAGGTGAATTCGGCACCTATTGCACCGCCATCACCGGGTTTTGGCAACCCTATCCCTGCTTATACTGCTCCAGCAGCTTACAACCCATACGGACCGCCAGCATACACTAACTATAACTATGCCGAGGCCGACCCATACCAAGTGGCAGCAGACTACAATGCCCTTCACCCAGAAGGACCTTATGGAACACCCTGGGGAGTGGGATACCCAGCTCGTGGGTATCAAGCACCTGCTCAGCCACCACTACAGCACCAGCCACCACGGTTTTCCCCACCGGAGCAGGAGGATCTCCGTGAAAGACTGGGAAAAGTTGAGCGAGATTTACAGAGGGAACGTAGGAAGAATCAGGGATTCATGAGTGGCTTAGCAAGTTTGCTGAAAGGAAAGAAGAAACGAGATCGTTAAATCCCAATATGTATTATTGTATTTCTTTGTTTAAATCAAGCCCCTGTGTGGACATTTAATTATGTGTGTATGTAGTCCCTGTGTGGACATCTATCTTTGTACTTAGTCCCTACGAGGACTTGTCTCTATTAGTCCCTGTGTGGACATTTGTTTTTGTAAACAGTCCCTGCGAGGACTTGCATTATCTGTATAGCTCCTGCGTGGGCAAGTGTTTCTGTGAAAAGTCCCGTTTAGGGCAAAGTGTACTACTTTTAAATTTTAATGGAATGTAAGTTTATAAATTTCATTTTTGCTATGTTATGCATAATTAAATTATATATGAAATAAATAAATCGGAATCATTCCTTTTAAAAAATTAAAATGTATCTGCCTATTTTAAGTTATTAATTAAGGATCTTAAAGGTATAACCTAGCCTGCATGTCATTTTAAGACCTGGCCAAGATGGTAAAACCCATTAAAAAGATTCAAATCCCTGTTAACATCTGAAAACATGTTAACGCTCCTGGCAGTTGTGATCCGTTAAAATCACACACGTCATTCTTATAATAGGATTCTTCAAAAGATTCCTAACCCAACTTAATGATCTCTGAATCATGGGTTTAAATCATCAATTAAGATAATCATATTTTGACCATACACTAGTAATACAATGCCTACGGGCCTTGCTCATTTCTACATGAGCCAAAAGACAGTGGTAGCTATGACTCCCTGTCCGAAAAAGGTAATGAACTATGTTCAAACTTTAAAAGCCTTGATTCTCTGAAATCATAGCTTATGATTTAAATTGTCCTTGTGACTAGGCCTTATGTGCTAATAAAACTGTTATTGTTTTATAATTAGGATAAATTATAATAGAAATCCTAAATAAATGTGAGTAATAAATTAACCATATATGGTCTACGTTTACCACGGTTAATAAATTGCCATAAAAGACAATTCTATAATAAACTCACCAATAAATTATTGTCGATATGTAACAGTTCAAGCTACATGGCAGACTCAAACGAGGTCAACAGTCACCCAGGGAGAGAGCATGATAATGCCCGAGTAAATGTAGCGGGTGCAGAATTACAGGAAATGATAGATAATGCCGTTAATCGAGCTATGGATAGACAGCTCCATGAATCCGGTGGTACCCATACAAGGACCCAATCTGCACCACACTCTAGAACACCCTCCAGGACCCACACTGCCCACAACAGTAATTCTCACCACTCATCAAACCAGAGGAGTGCTCCATCCCAAAGAGTCATACCGAATCAGGAACCCCGTAATAAGGGTTGCTCCTATAAGTACTTCGTTTCGTGCAAACCCAGGGATTTCACTGGGGAAAAAGGAGCAGTAGATTGCATGACTTGGTTGGACGAAATGGATACGGTTGTGGATATCAGTGGTTGCAATAATAGGGATATTGTGAAATTCGTGTCTCAGTCTTTTAAGGGGGAAGCATTAGCTTGGTGGAGATCTTTGATTCAAGCTACGGGGAAAATTCCGTTATACAATATGACCTGGGAACAGTTCATGGCACTAATCAAGGAAAACTACTGTCCTCAGCATGAGGTTGAGAAAATTGAAGCTGACTTCTTGTCCCTGGTCATGAGAAACCTAGACTGTCAGGCCTACCTTACCAGTTTCAACACCTTGTCAAGGTTAGTTCCATACTTGGTAACTCCGGAACCCAAACGTATAGCTCGTTTTATCGGGGGTTTGGCCCCGGAGATCAAGGCAAGTGTGAAGGCCTCTAGACCAGCTACTTTTCGGTCTGCAGCGGACATATCATTGTCCCTTACCTTGGACGCGATCAGGCAGAGATCGCAGAGGAACATCGATACTGAAAAAAGGAAGCGTGAGGATGACAACTCACGACGTTCAGACAAGAAGCATAAGGGAAACAATGACCACAAGAAGGGGTCAGGATTTAGGAAGGATGGTCAGCAGACGGGTGAAAAACCCGGATGTAAAATCTGCAAAAGACAGCACTTTGGAAAGTGCAGGTATGAATCGAATTCGAATTCATAATCGAAGTCTTTTGCATGTGGGTTATGCAAGTCCAAGGAACACAAGACCTTGGATTGCAAAAAGATGAAGGATGCGACCTGCTACGGTTGCAATGAAAAGGGGCACATCAAGACCAATTGCCCAAAATACGCCAAGAAGCCTGAAGAGGCTAAGAAGACCAATGCTAGGGTCTTCAGGATGAATGCTAAGGAAGCCGTCCAGGACGACAATGTGATAACAGGTACCTTTCTCGTAAATGATGTTTATGCGAGAGTGTTATTTGATTCAGGCGCTGATAAGTCGTTCGTAGATAATAAGTTCTGTGAATTGTTGAAACTACCTGTTAGAACTTTAAGTGTGAAGTATGAGGTGGAACTAGCAGATGGCACTTTAGAAACCGCCTCAGCCATATTAGATGGATGTTTCATATCCATTAAGAACCACTCTTTTCCTTTATCCCTACTTCCTTTGAAACTAGCCGGTTTCAACATAGTTTTGGGTATGGACTGGTTATCTCATAACCAGGCCCAGATTGTTTGCAATAAGAAGCAAGTGGTGATCAAGACTCCGTCTGGTGAATCACTTACTATCCAGGGAGACACCCAGTATGGGCTGCCTGAGCAAATGTCTATGCTCAAGGACTCTAAGTGTTTGAAAAAAGGTTGTGTCATCTACATGGCACAAGTGATTATTAATGAGCCGAACCCCAAGATTGGGGATATCCCCGTCATTTCTGAATACCCTGAAGTTTTTCCTGAAGAACTACCTGGTTTGCCACCAGATAGGCAAGTAGAATTCAGAATTGACATTATTCCTGGATCAGCACCGGTAGCAAGGGCGCCTTATAGGTTGGCACCAACAGAGATGAAGGAATTGAGAACGCAGTTAGATGATTTGCTAGCCAAAGGTTTCATCAAACCTAGTTCGTCTCCTTGGGGAGCACCAGTTTTATTTGTCAAGAAGAAGGATGGATCGATGCGTCTGTGCATCGACTACCGTGAGCTTAATAAGGTTACTATCAAGAATAGGTATCCTTTGCCCAGAATCGACGATATGTTCGATCAACTTCAAGGGGCAAGTTTCTTCTCTAAGATTGACTTAAGGTCAGGCTATCACCAACTGAAGGTTAGAGATGAAGACGTACACAAGACTGCATTTAGGACTCGTTATGGTCATTACGAGTTCCTAGTGATGCCTTTTGGGCTCACTAATGCACCTGCCGCGTTCATGGATCTCATGAATCGCGTTTGCAAGCCATACTTAGATAAATTCGTCATCGTTTTCATCGACGACATTCTCATCTACTCGAAGAACCAAGCTGACCATGAGAAGCATCTTCACTGCATTCTGGAACTACTTCATAAAGAAAAGCTCTATGCCAAGTTCTCGAAGTGTGAATTCTGGCTTCGAGAAGTCCAATTTCTTGGACATGTTGTTAGTGAGCGTGGTATCCAAGTAGATCCCGCTAAAGTTGAAGCTGTCATGAATTGGCATGAACCAAAGACGCCTACAGAAATTCGTAGCTTCCTAGGTTTGGCAGGATACTATAGGCGATTCATTGAAAACTTCTCAAGGATTGCTGCACCCCTGACTTCGCTGACACGTAAGAAGATTAAGTTTGACTGGGGTCCTAAGCAGCAGGAATCCTTCGATATCCTGAAACAAAAGTTGAGCAATGCTCCAGTACTGACATTGCCTGATGGAATCGAGGAGTTTGTAGTTTATTGTGATGCGTCACACACCGGGATGGGATGTGTGCTTATGCAGAAAGGCAAAGTCATTGCCTATGCTTCACGCCAGTTAAAGGTGCACGAAAAGAATTACACCACCCATGATTTGGAGTTGGGTGCCGTTGTATTCGCACTAAAACTTTGGAGGCACTACTTATATGGAATCAAATGTGTGATCTATTCTGATCACAAGAGCCTTCAACATCTGTTCAATCAGAAGGACTTGAACATGAGGCAGCGCCGATGGATGGAGACTTTGAATGATTACGATTGTGAAATCAGATACCATCCCGGCAAGGCGAATGTAGTCGCCGATGCCTTGAGTCGAAAGGAAAAAGTGAAACCGATAAGAATCAATGCCAAGAGCATTGAGGTTAAGAACAATTTGATTGAAAGGTTGTTAGCTGCACAGAAGGAAACTGTGTTGGAAGCTAACTATCCTAACGAAAAGTTAGGGGTAACTGAGGAGCAGTTAACACTTAGCAAGGACGGAATACTAAGATTGAATGGACGAATATGGGTTCCAATTTATGGAGGACTTCGAGATGTTATCCTCCAGGAAGCCCATCGTTCCAAATACTCCGTTCATCCTGGAGCGGATAAGATGTACCAGGACCTAAGGGCAAACTATTGGTGGATAGGCTTGAAGAAGTCTGTAGCTACCTATGTAGCTAAATGTTTGACGTGTGCGCAAGTCAAAGCAGAACATCAAAATCCGCCAGGTTTGCTACAACAGCCTGAACTTCCCACATGGAAGTGGGAGATGGTGACGATGGATTTCATCACCAAGCTGCCAAAGACAAGGAAAGGCAATGATACTATATGGGTGATCGTTGATAGACTGACTAAGTCAGCTCATTTCTTACCCATCAAGGAGACTTATAGCTCCGACATGTTAGCCCAGTTATACGTTGATAAGATTGTAGCCTTACATGGCATACCTGTGTCTATTATCTCTGACCGAGATACTAGATACACGTCACATTTTTGGAAAAGCTTCCAACAATCTTTGGGCACGCGTTTGAATTTTAGTACGACTTACCATCCTCAGACAGACGGTCAGAGTGAGCGTACTATTCAAACATTGGAAGACATGCTTCGTGCATGTGTGATTGATTTGGGTGGTAGTTGGGATAACCACCTACCACTAATTGAGTTCTCCTACAACAATAGCTACCACACCAGCATTAAGGCTGCGCCTTTCGAGGCCTTTACGGTAGAAAGTGTAGATCGCCCATTTGTTGGGCAGAAGTTGGAGATGTCCAATTATCAGGACCAGAGATAGTCTTTGAAACGACGGACAAGATTGTCCAAATTCGTGACCATCTCAAAGCTGCCCGAGATAGGCAGAAGAGCTACGCAGATCCAAAGCGTAAATCTTTTCACTTCGAAGTAGGTGACAAGGTGTTGCTTAAAGTATCACCCTGGAAGGGAGTGATGCGATTTGGTAAGAAAGGCAAGTTAAGCTCGAGATACATAGGACCTTTCGAGGTTATAGAACGTGTCGGGTCAGTTTCCTATAAGTTAAACTTACCAGAAGAGCTCAGTGGAATTCACAATGTATTTCACATCTGCAATCTGAAAAAGTGTTTCGCTGATGAATCACTGGTCATACCGCATACGGATGTGCATATAGATGAGAGCTTGAAATTTGTGGAAAAACCATTGTCGATCGAGGATTGACAGGTTAAGAATCTTCGGAGGAAGCACGTACCGATTGTAAAGGTCAAATGGGATGCCCGTAGAGGTCCCGAATATACGTGGGAGGTAGAGGCCATTATGAAAGAGAAATACCCTCATTTGTTTCAATAAATCTCGAGGTCGAGATTTCTTTTAAGGGGGTGAGGATGTAACACCTCGAAAATTTACGTCCTATAATGTGTTGACACGTGTCATAACCTTTGAACGTGTGAAAGAATACTTTCGAGGGACTAAAGTTGACAAACAATGAAACTATGCAAATATAAGGGTTCAAAGTGTCAACAATGAATAAATATACTTTACAATAACCCTACATGATGTTTATAACCTTAAACGAATGGATCATGGATCATACGAAGCGAATTGTGAAAGAAAGTGGGAGATTACAAACTACAGGGGTTAAATGTGTCAACATGTTAAGATATACCTCTGAGTGACCTTTTTAGCAAACCCGAAGCCTTGTAACGATTAATTATGCTCACTAGAATGCACCATAAAAATTTCACCAAGTTTCGTTACCGTATGAGAAAGTTATGATAAAATTCGTGTGTGAGGGTTAGAATCGTCAACATTGAAAATTAGGGTTTTTTGGGTGATTACAAAGTTACCCGAGGACTTGACAAAGTGGGTATAAGTATTAAAGCCCCTATATGTCAATATTAAAGCCTCTTAATGCAAGAAACCAAGTGAAAATGACCTTTCGGGGGACCAAGGGCCAAAAATGCAATAAAAGAAAGTTTTGTAACCCGATCCGGAGACTAAGGCGGGCCGCGTAAGATCATGAAGATCTTTACGCGGGCCGCGTGCGACTGCCAGCTGTAGAAACAAGAGGCAGCTGCCTGTTTTGTCCCTTAACCGACTTAGATCGACTTGTTGCAATACAATGGGCTTCCTATTATGGTTTTGAGGCTATAGGGGACACATGTATTCATCCTTGAGCATTGGTAGCCTTGCATGGCAACAATCTATGAAGATCAAAGTTCATATATAAAGCTCATAATGTTGCAACATTGCAACCACACTTCCTGATCGTTTCTGGAGCATAAAAGCAGATCCCATGCATCATAAATCGTTCATTAGGCACTTGTAAGTTTGCTTAACTTTCTTTAATTGGGTTTAGCTTAGTATTTAGCTTAAAAGTCAAACCGTCGTAATTACGGTTTGACTTAACGATAAAACACAAACGGTCCAGTTTTTTTCCGAAATGAAAGTTGTTATAAGTTGGTAATTATGTGGGCAATTAACCCTTAATAGGGCACCCTCTGATTACCGATCTAACTAGGTCGAATGACGGGTAAAACTTCTTACGAAAAAGTCAACAGAACCATTAAACGCATAATTAGCGATATAGAATGCGTGTAACCTGTTTTATCAATCATGTAACCTGATAATAAGTATAAGAACTTGTCTAAGCTTGTTTGATTCGACAACTTTCTGTTTTGAACCGATTCGGAACCGAAAGACGCAAAAGTTTGACTTTTGCTTTGACTTCAGTTCTGACCCAGTTTAGATAGGTTTAGACATGCCTTAAAATTCCATTAGGACCTAGTTACATGTTTGTATAACCCTCTGCGTTTATACCACTTAAATCCTTAATTGTCCGACGTTTCCGTTAAGTGCTTAAATATTGACCATAATGCCCTTATGACCATAAAACGAGAATTTTGG
Source organism: Helianthus tuberosus (assembly GCA_030545235.1). Lineage (NCBI taxonomy): Eukaryota > Viridiplantae > Streptophyta > Magnoliopsida > Asterales > Asteraceae > Helianthus > Helianthus tuberosus. Next base: position 1,221,158 of record JARYGA010059779.1, read on the forward strand.
AAATGTAAAAGTACAATAATCTTTGTTACTGATTATTAAACATGTCCCTAAATTTTCACATCAGTTGGAGGTCTAGATTAGGAGTTATGCTTAATGACGTAATTATAACGCTTCTTAGTAATAAAACGGCGTCATTAGCGTAAAGCCTATCTAAACCCAATTTTTGACACCAAACCTTTTACCCACTGATGTAATATAATATTTTGGGATTTTTGAAGATTTTTAATTATTTTTAAACTGATCATAAGCTAGGATTAGTGCCTTGATTCGGTAAATACCGAATATACCCTTTTCGGCCATAAAATGAGTTTTACAAGTCCTTTTGCCACCAATCCAATTGCTACAGATTTTAAATAATAAATGAAGTGTTTTGAACCTGTTGAACTGATTAGAAAACTCAGAATCCTATTTTAACCCGTAAATCGCTTAAAACGACGTTATACGCGTATTAAACGCATAGTAAGGGTTTAAAACCATTTTGTCACATAAAACTTAACACCAACTGATATACCATGTTAAAATAAGCTATTTTACTGAATTATTCAGACCCGGATCACAGAAGCTTAATTTATCTTTTTTTTTTATAATCTTTAAAATGACCAAAATACCCCTACGGGGCTTAATATGAGATTAAACTCGTTTTGGGCATAATGGAAGGTATCCTACTGATATCACAACATATTTAAGGCATGTTAACTTAGGAAACCTGTTTAGGACTCTTATGGTTACCCGTTACGCTTCATGCGCGTTCGGTTCGGTTTATGTAACAAGTTTACATAAATTAGCCGAAACGGGTCAAACCTTATCGGTTTTATCTCAAAATCCAGAATGTGTATAATATACCCATATTAAACAAGTCTTCAAACTTGTCGGGTCTAAATCACATTCTATCCGGTCTTCGCTTAATCGTGCGTACGAACCGTATCTTTAAAACTAACCGGTCTAAGCTTAAGCTTAACTAAAGACCCGTTAGGATTCTAATAGGTTATTATAAACCTTCGTTCCAGAATAGGAGACCCGGTAAAAGATACTTGCACTCGCTGATTTTGATTTATACTTGCTCAGGTAAATACTTTTAACTTATTTTCCCTATACGGGCTTGGGGTACGGTATATAAAATACCACTTCGTCGGGCATTGAATCTTTAATTGTATGATGGTTAAAGTATTGAGATGTCTCATTTAAATTGTTTTGGTTGCTTAAAGCCTTTGGGGGGTTAATGACCATGTCCCGGATATCCCTGGCATCATTTTACGAAATGGCCACGACCTAAGCACGGGGCGTAGGCCTACGCCCGTCGGTGTCTCATTTAAATAATGTGGTGTGTCTATTGATCTTTAACCCGGCTCGACCCGGGCTACTAAACGCATAAGAAACATGTAAATCCTTTACAAGTATTATATTCAAATAATTATCCCAAGTTATAAAATATTATTTGTGCCTTGTGCCTTAAATTCATTTTCTTAAACTCTTTTCAAAATGAGTCGGTTGATTGTATTTACCAGTGTAAACTGATGTATTTTCTCAAAAAGGTTAAGTGCAGGTACTACGCGTAATAGGCTGTCTTTTCTCCTAGCATCCACAATAAGTCTCGCAAGCTTGGATGTCATAGACTGTTGAACATTTTTCCTTTTATCTTGATCTACCTGTGGATTTATATTCAACTATTTGTGATACTTAATATTACAATATTATTTGGTTGAAATGAATCAATACCTTGCTTCCGTTGTGCATTTAAATATTGTGTTGTTTGACTATTATGTTACCAACCACGTCACGATACTCCCCTACCGGGCCCACCGGTAACACGTGGAAATTCGGGGTGTGACATTTATGGTAGAACGAGAGATGTGATTGTTGTCGTGAGTTCAGATCGTGGGCGCCAATGAAGAAACATGGAATCACCGCCGGGATGATTGGACCGCTTTCTCTGAGAGGGTAGAGAATCACACCTTGTTCTTCCTCTTGAACCTAGATCTGCAATGGAGAAGAGAAGAAAGTGGAGCTGTAGAGATGACCGGTAGGGGAAAGAATCCCCTGTTTCCAGTAACAAAAGTGTGGCGGCTCCATAACCCTTTCCCTAATAATGAGGTGAACACCTCTTTATATAGAGGATATGGGCCTCCCCTAACCTCAATGGGCCAGGCCTAGTTAGGGGTTATCTCTACAAGCCCACAACCTAGTGTAGTGTAAACTACAACGCGCTAGGCTTCGCAGGTTAGTATGCAATAATAATAATAAATATTATAGTAAAAGCCATAAGTAACGGGAATATCCGACCGCTCGGGTCGGGTCTAATACCATACCCCATCACTATGTCGTCACACATGTTAATGTCCTAGCTAAACATTAGTGATCTTGATTTCCTTATCTTAACTTTTACATTCACATACCACATTTCATACAAATAAATCTCATATTTTACAAGTATACATTTTATACAAATTAACTGCATGAATTCACACCAACTTTGTTGACGTTTTTTCAAACTGTCACACCCTGACTTTTGCAGAAGCGTGATTATTGGTGTGACTTTCTTAATACCGTAGCATTCAATCATAACAACGTTGTATGATAAAAACCATAAGATGTTCACCCATTCATTAAGTTTGAAAATAACATAACATACTTGTTTGAGACATCGACACCAAATTCAAGTTACAAACCACAACATGTTTGAATGAGTTCATAAAGAATCAACAAAGGACCTTAACTAAAACCGAGTTTAGGATCATGTATCCCGTCCAGGAATAGGATACATCTCCTAAGCCCTACTACCACGGATGACATCCTTTATTTATGACGCAGCTTGAAAACATGCAAACACCTGCCAGATCCACTTAGTTCCCTGAAATACATGTAATATGAAAACATCAACAAAAGTTGAGCGAGTTCATGTGTTTGTGTATGAGTAAACCTTTAAAATATGTCTGTATGTATGTATGTATGTCCCTGGTATGTAGCAATAAGGAAAAACAGATCACCAATGGTTTGCAGGGCCAATGGTATGTGTGAAATGGTGCAGGAAAACTCAAACCTAGCGGAATTTTGCCACGGCATTTGTATGTGGACATAGTCACCACATGGGCCACCCTCGTCCACATAGGAGTGGGCTCGCTACACCCAAATAGATCTATCACTCATGTCCCTCGGTCCTACGACGAGGATTAATGGCCTTAAGTGTTATACCCACCTTTCACATGATCAAGCAGTAACCCTCCTTAGCTCACCATACCATGTATAAAACGTTTGTAAACAATTGTAACATGTATTTCACCCCCGAAGTTATAAAACTGAAAACAGTTAAAAGAAAAGGGGGACATGAACTCACAGTTTTGGGTCTTCGATACTCGTAACTCAAATCTCGTCAGCAAACACGACTACCTACAATGTACTAGGGTCTATTAGACGAACGGGCCGTGCCTTGCCTTAGTATTTACGTTTTTTAGTTACGTTTCTTTTATGTCCTCAATATTATTCCAAGTTATAATTACTTGTTAAAATAATAATTATTTTAACTTTAAATTATATTTAATTTTGGAATACTTGTTAAGCAATATTTTGTAATAATACTTCTCAGGTATTTATTTTCGTATTTCCTTCCCAAGGATGGGGGCATCTCATACATGTATCTTCGTATTCTTGTATTTGTAATCCCAAAATAATATATTTTCAAGTCCCACTTTAGAAAATATATTTAAACTTATTTTGTCCAAAAATAATGTATTTCAAGAAAATATATATTTTTCTCAAAAATCATATATCTTCTAAATATTCTAAAAAAATATATTTTAATTTCCAAAAACAATATATTTTCTTTTTGTCGAAAATATGATATACTTTGGTAACATTTACAAAAATCATATTTTCATTTCTTGCATCCAAAATAATATTTACCAAAAATATATTTATAACGGTATTTTCCATAATATTTTGTAAGTTACGTTCTTGCATTCGGTTTCACAATATTAAGTGCGTAACTTATATATATTTATTCCTTGTGATTTTTGGTATTATTTTGGATTGTAAATTCTTGGTATTTTGTTAAGTTATGGTACTTTAAATCCTAAAATAATATAACTAATACACGAAGTATACAAACAATCACACACAATGTGTCTTCTAAATATATATCCTTCAAAAACATATTTAGTTATTTTTATTTACAAAAACCAACCTCCAATACTTGTATTTTTGTAACAAAATCTATGGCAAAGTTCATATTGAAAACCATAGTTAAAACTCACTTGTAAATATTGTTTAGAAAATATTTTGCTAAGTGTTTGTATTTTTACAAAAATTTTGCCATAGTTTCCCCAAAAAATGGAGGTGTCCATGCTATTAAAGCATATTTTCTTTTCAAAAATCATCATAAATAATCAGCAATCAATCTACACTTACCAAGTGCTAAAACAAAGCTATCTACATAATGATCATGAACTTGAGTTTTCATAAAAAAAACTTGTAGTAACTTGGTAGTGTGTTTAGTAGACTTGGTTACCCCTTAAGGTGTGTTTACTACTTTAAAAATCTCATTCCTGGAAGGTTTAGGTGTTTACAACTTGTAAACATATTTTACAAAAACGTTTATTTGTGAAATCTTCTTGTTTCTCAAGTGTTTCTACACTTGTTCTATCACTAAAAATAGTGTATATTCAAGTAAGAACCAAGATCTTCTAAAAATCACATTTTGAACTTGGTTCTTTTGGAAAACCATTCATAAATCTTAGATCCATAAGATTACTAACTCACTTTGTTTATTATTTTTCAAGGAATCACTTTATTCTTCAAGTTCATGCTTATATATGAGGATGATCATCTTGTTTTGTCACATAATCATCCTCTCACTTGCTAGATCATGTGTTTAATCATATTCTAGCAAGCTCCTTATGATGATCAACATCATAATCTCAAGAAAACAACAATGAAGTATCATACATACACTAAACAACATTGTTTCATCAAGAGTTCATCATATGACAAGCTTATGTTAGAGTTTTATGAATATGTCTTTTAATGTTCATCAAGATAATCAATGTATATCATCTTTTAACCAACAATATATGAAGTAACAAAGGGTTGTGAGGGCCTTACTACTAGCACAAGGCTAGGGAAGAACACAAGATGATGGTGATGACAAAAGTGGAGGATAATAGCAAATGATGAAGGTCCTTCAAGATCCAAGACCACCAAACCTTCTTATATGGCTCCTTACACCTTGAGTGCAATTGGAAATGGTTGAGAATGAAATGGAAGTGATGATGGTGGTGGTGGGTGTTCACGGCCGAGAGGGAGAGAGATGTTGGTGAAGTGTGTGTGTGATTATGATCCGTCATGTTCACTTATAATCTCAATTTTGAGTATTACCCATTCTATAACATGTTTGTAATAGTACATACACAATCTAAACAAATCTTAGGAAGATTTAAGCAAGATCTAGTGAGGATTATGGTGGGGTCACTAGGTGACCGTCCACACACAAGGGGGGGTCTAAGTGTAAATTCCAACCATTAAGTTAGATTAAAGGCTCAAATCCAAGCGTTAGTTATAAGTGTTAGTTACTTGATATTTTTAGTGGGTGTTAGGGTGTTCGGGGATCATAACTTGCTCAGAAATAATAAAACAATGCTTCTAGTAGAATTTTGGTGTTTCGGGTAGTGTCCGGTTGTTCGGTTAGATACCGGTTCGTTAAAGTGTCAAACTATTCCGTTTAGTGATCTTTAAGTACCCTTTTGTAACACTTTTAATTCCCGACACTTAGGAAAGCATTCAGGACCATTTAGTCATGTTTTTGCATGTAATTAGCTTGTTGAAATGCTGAATTTTGCTGATATATGCTGAATTCAGCACTTTGAGTGGGTTTTAGGCACTTTCTAGCACTTAAACTATCACCTAGTGAAGCAGTTTTATGGTCCTTACTTCCCTACACACCATACTAGTGTAGTACCTTGTCTCTGGCCCATACGGGTTCTCAAAACACTGTTTGCCTATGTACTGAACATCGTCAGCATTTTCTGAGTTATCCGCTAACTATGCTAGCTGTGCTTTGTGCATCGTTTATGTCACTAAAGTTTGCATGTAAAAATGATGTGACAATATGTAATATGTGATGCACATGTAAGTATGATACAGAAATCAGAAAGCTGTCATTTGTAATTTAGCAAAGTCATTAAGCACTAATCATGGTTAATTATATTGTACGGATACCTGGATTTTTGACGGTTATCACATTCTCCCCCTGCTAAGAAAATTTCGTCCCGAAATTTTAGTTTCTACTACTAGCTGCAGGGGAGTTGGGGAACAAATGTGGGTGTTTCGCTTTCATGCGATCCTCACGCTCTCAAGTGAACTCTGGGCCGTGACGCGCGTTCCATCGAACCTTGAAGAGTTTAACACTACTCCTTCGCGTCTTGTTAACCTTCCAATCAGTAACCTCAACAGGTTCTTCAGTAAAGTGGAGTGTGTCGTCAATGTGGACTTCATCGGCAGGAATGACAACTGTTTCCTGAGTTGGACTCTTTTTCAGATTAGATACATGAAATGTATCATGAACACCATTCAGTTCTGCGGGTAGATCCAACTTATAAGCTACAAGACCAATCCTTTCCAGGATTTTGAACGGTCCAATGTATCGCGGGTTCAACTTCCCACGCTTCCCAAAGCGTGCTACACCCTTCCAGGGTGAAACCTTTAACAAAACCATATCTCCCACTTGAAACTCCAAAGGTTTCCTCCTTTGATCCGCATAGCTCTTTTGTCGGTCACGTGTCGTGTTAGTACATACGTCTGTAGCTTCCGTCAGGATGTAGTCATGTTTTTGTATATTTGTGTCTTTGTAAACTATTATGTAATGTATGTGTGTAGATAGATCGACAACTCAGGAAACAGAGCTTAATTGTAAGTGTTGACTTTTGTTGACTGGTGTCATCCGATCGGATAGCCATCCGATCGGATAGCACTCATCCGACCGGATGACTTGTCATCCGAGCGGACAACACTCACCACTCCTGAGTTGCCTATATATACCTTGTCCGGGTATTACTTTCAAGACTTTTGACTCGAGCAAGAACCTGACCAGTGTCTGTCTTCTACCGGAACTTTGTACTTTCAGAACATCTAATAGAAAGAACAGACTATGTTTAATCGTTGAATTCTGTGTTGATCATCTGAGATTTGTCATAATGGATTCCGCACATTAGACAAAGTCGATTCATCTTGTTCCTTACGATTAGATCCTGTGCAAAGGGACCAACAAGTGGTATCAGAGCATCCAGGGAGCTGAATCGAGATCAACAACACCGAATTCACCGGAATTCGAGTTTTATCTGCCGATCAATGTCAAATTTCACTGGAGATTTGACATTTCTTGCCGATCAGAGTCAAATTTCACCGGAGATTTGACATATTTCTTCTCTTTCTACTCATTTCTTGCATTATTTCTCAGTTTGTCATCTTAAAATCAGAAAAACTTAAAATTGAACGTGAATCCATAGTTAAAAATTGATAAAATTGATATCATTTGTTTCGCAATCATTCAAAGTATAATCCTACTGATTTTCATAATCAAATTCAACCTAAAACGAGATCAAATTCATCAAAAACCATGTTTAGCTGTTCATATGTGCTGACGTCATCCACTCGCTCGGACAGTTGTCCGAACGGATTGGATTAGTTAGTATCTGCTAGTTGCTTGCTGACATCATCAGTGTTACTCGCTCGGATTACTATCCGAGTGGTGTGATTCAGTTTGATCAAGAACATCTGCTTACGTCATTATCTCACCCGATCGGATAGCAATCCGATCGGATAGGATTTTGAAAGTTCTTTATTGTTGGACTCTATATGCCCAAGACACATATTAAATTGATGTGGCTAGTACGTTAGGATCCAAGTCGAGTCATACCCAAATACAAGCTAGACAAACACTTACAATATTTATTTATGATATGATCAAACAAATAAATATTAACACTTACAATATTTAGAAATTGGTTTTCTAAATAATTGCACTTAACAAGCTAATAAATTATATGGATAATTTATTTTGAGAGAATATTTTATTTTGTTATTTAATGGGTTAAATAACATAATAAAAATAGCATAAGTCTTATAACATATGATGTTATATTTTATAAAAGTAATAAAATATATATATGTAAGACTTATATTATTTAAAAAGAAAAATTGAATTTTTTTTTAAATAATAAGGTGGGCCGCCCCCCTCTTCCCAAGAAAGGATGGTCCAATCAAATTGCATGCAAATGCATGTGTTAGAAGCTCTTTGATTGGGTGGTCTTTCCAAGACCATTTTGGTCCAATGAAAATCCATGCACTTTGCATGGTTAGAGACTCTCTCATTGGGCAAGATTGGTGGCATTCTCTCACATGCTTTTAATAAGCATTTTGTATGACAAAAATTAATGGAAGACTTGTAGAAATGCTCTCTAGAAAAATCGGCCATATGATGGTTGATCATGGGGGTTTTCAAGTTGATAAATCAAGTGCAAGAACTCCACAAGCTCCTCTCATATTTTCGGCCAAGCATGGTTGTTCATGAGGAATTTTAGTGAGTTCAAAAGTGTAGAAATCCTAGCTAAACATAAGGTGTTTGTTGGAAGGCTTGGGGTATACAAGCTTGAGGTCTTCTACACTTGAAGGCAACCGTTCAAGAAGCATCATCTTCTTCATATCCTTTACTCCTTGGAAGGTAGTATTCTAAACACTCTATGGTTGTGTTTTATTTTTGATAGCATGCATGTTCGTATATGGATCCGGGTATTGGGTTTTACATATAAAATGGGTTTTATATCTTGCATGTAACATGTTTTAAATAATATTTTCCGCTGCGTTTTTATTTTATATGGATAAAATACTTTGATAAACATGTGAAAAACCCAACAATGGTATCAGAGCCGCTTATATGAGTGCATGCGTCATTGGATATGAAATTTTTGGGTTTCGGGTTTAGGTAAAACCCTATGGCCGAAATTTTCATCTTGGTTATCCCTTTGTTTTTCAAGATTATATTCTTACATGCATAAATGAATCTTGAAAAATTATTTCATTTGGATGATTATTTTGTTTGGACAAAAACCCACATTTTTCGGTTTTTCATTCTTGACCGAAAAATTGTAGGTTGTAAAAGGGAACCATTTTGCTTCTTGAATTTTATATATTTGGATATATATATTTTGGTGTTCATAACCTAGCCATGACCTTATGTTGAATATTTGTGGTTGTGATTTGTATTTAATTATTTCAAAGGTTGTAATAATTTTTATTTTTTGTTCTTCCATTTGTAAAGTTATGTAATTTATTTATTTTCATTTTGTATGTAAAATAAATAGATTAGGTGCATTTTATTTTACTAGAAAAAATGTATTAGGATATTTTTTTTGTAAAAGAAGATGCACACAAAATACGGTTTTGGTTTTGGCCAATTTCGGGCCTAAAGGACTTCATAGTTCTTAACGGGATTTTAGCCCGATAACCAAAACCCATTTTTGAAGTCCAAAGGAGTTTGGAGCTGAATATAAAATACATTTGGAAGCTCAAAGAAAGTGGAGAAATCACAACACAAAAGGGAGACTTGAAGCATTTGGATGCGGGATCAAGTGGGAGTTCAACGACACATCGCTTGTGTCATTTTTCACCCTTTAGGAAGGACCTTTTGACACACTTGTTTCGGCTAACAAGTGTGGTCAAAATAGTTGGCTATGGTTATGCACCTATTGATATGTGTGTTGTGCTTGTGTGGTTGCTTATTTTATTGTTTAGATGATATTTGGATATGCATGCTTAACGAACTAATAATCAACAACAAGCTTAAAATTGGTTCTTTAAAAATCATTAAAATTGATTAATAAAAGGGTTATTAAAAATTAATGATTTTATAATAAAATGGGTTTTATTAAAAAGAACCTTGAAAATTTGTTTTCTCAAAAGTACCAAGGATTTGAATGCATGCAAATGTATGGTACATAAAGTTTTCTAAACTAGAATTTTGAAAACTCAAAATCCCTTTTATAAAACAAGTCAAACACCATCCTTTTATACAACACTCGAATCACTTGGGAACTCTTTTGTGGGATAAAGATCACCTAACCACATTTGAGGGAACTTGTATATTCGAGGTGGGTTTACCATGTTTGTGGGATAAAGGTCACCTAACCACTTATGTGTATAAACTCACACGTGTGTGTAAGTTGGACGACTTGATTTGGAAACCATGAACTTAGGGTCACCGAAGCATGGCGAACAAAAGGTGTTGATGGGATTAAACATGCCAACTAAACATAAAGATGTTTAACCGATCCCATATGGCTAGAAGTTGCAAAGGGTTGCAATTGTCAAACGTTGACTACCTTGTTAATTTAAATAGAGGGATAAAGGTCACCTAACCAATATTTAAATGTAACGTTGGATTCTAGATTTTAATTATTAATTGTCTATGAGACATAAAAGGGTATTAATGATTAAAATATAATAATATCGAAAATACTAAAATTGAACCTTGTTAAATTTTGTAGATGGCCGCTAACAATATTACCCAAACCGTCCGTAACCTATCACTAAAAACAATCCTTGAAAAGGATCGTATCAATCAAAACACTTTATGGATTAATGTCGAAACTTAACAATCGTTCTCAAGTAAGAAAAGATATCCTATGTGTTGAACGATCCTAATCCCGATGAACATCTTATGGAAGATAAGGATGCCTATAACGATTGGATTAAGTATATCGAGGATACTATGCAAGCCTCATGTTAGGAATTATGATTCCCAAGATTCAAAAGGATTTTGAACATCATGGGCGTATGACATGATTACCCAATTGAAGGAAATGTTCCTACAACAAGCAAGGGTATAACGCTTCGAAACGGTTCAAGCGCTTCATGCATGTCGAATGCAGGAAAACCAATCGGTCTCATCTTATGTATTTAAGATGAAAAGCCACATTGATCACCTCGAAAGGCTTAATATGGGTAAAAGGGCTTTTATCCATTCTAACGATCAATGAGGGTGGCAACAAGAAAGGGCATCACCCCGACACCAAAGCAAATGTTGCAAATGGAAACGGGTAATTCAAAGGGAAAAGAAAAAAAAGGCTAAAGCGGAACCACCGAAACCAAAATATAAGAAGGCAAAGGTTGCCACGAATGATCCATACTTTAAGTGTGGTGAGATAGGGTATTTGAAAAGGAATTGTCCAACCTATCTCAAAGAGTTGAAAAACAAGAGGGATGCGGGGCAAACCTCAGGTACAATGTTTATGATACATATTGACTTTAATGTCATTTCTTTTAACACATGGGTATTAGATACCGGATGTGGAACTCATGTTTGCAATTTGTTGCAAGAGTTCAAAAGAAATAAGCATTGGAGACTATGTTTTGAAACTTCCAAATGGTTTGGAAATAGTTTTAAAAATGTTTTGAATGCTCCTAGTTTGACTAGGAACATTATTTAAGTTTCCCTTTTGAGACAATATGTTTTAATTTAAAGTTTGTAAACAATGACATTTATATTTCGATGAATGACATGTTTACTTTAAATCTATGCTTTCAAATGGTATTTATGAATTGGTTCATAATAATACATCATTTGATAGTTCAATGTACCAAGTAATCACCAAGAAACTCAAAATGGATTTGAGTGAGACCTATCTTTGGCACTATCGCCTTGGACATATAAACAGATGTCGCATGCAAACACTTCGAAAGAATGGTCTTTTGGAGACAAATGAAGTTGGTTCATTTGATACATATGAATCTTGTTTACAAGGTAAGATGACTTCGAGACCCTTTAATAGGAAAGGGAAAAGATTTATTTGGAATCATACATTTGGATGCATGTGATCCAATTAAGCCAATGACTAGGAATGGTGAAAGATACTTCATTACTTTTACCGACAACTATAGTAGTTATGGTTATGTGTACTTGCTGAGACACAAAGTTGAAGTTTCGAAATGTTCAAAGCCTTCAAAAGCTGAAGAACAAAATCAACTCAATCAAAGTTCTTCGTTCCGATAGAGGAGGAATCGAACTCTATTTGGATATGGTTCGATCTATGATGGCTAGGAGCGCATTATCTCTATCATTTTGGGGTTACGCTTTTGCTCTCCACGGCCCGTATGGCCCCAACCAAGAAAGTGGATACGACATCTTTTGAAATATGACATGGAAGGGTTCCATCATTATCATATTTAAAGGTAAGGGGTTGTAAAGCTTATGTTAAGCTATACACCTCAAACAAATTGGAAATACGATCCACTAAGTGTATTTTGTAGGATATCCTAACGATGTATAGGACATTAATTCTACGATCCAACAGAGCAAATGGTATTTGTTGCTCGAAAGGCTGAGTTCTTGGAAGCTAAGTTCCTTGTGGAAGGAATTAGTAGAACAGTGGAACTTGATAAGGATCAAGAACCACAAGCCGATACACGTTTGGTTGATACTAGCACTCAACAAGAGGTTGTTGGAAGTGATCAAGTGGTTGATCAATATACACAAAACATTCGTAAACCTGGTAGAATTAGTAGTCCACCTGAAAGATATGGATTTTCATGGATGGATGCTACGTGGTAGATTCGGGTGAACCTACCACATACCATGATGCAATGTCAAAATCCGATTGCGACAAATGGCTTGAAGCCATGAACGTAGAGATGCAATCCATGTATAACAAACAAGTATAAGAATTAGTTGTGCAACCTCTTAACTCCAAAGTGGTTGGAAATAAATGAGTTTTCAGGAAGAAAACGGATATGCATGGTAACTTGGATACTTATAAAGCGAGACTTGTAGCAAAAGGTTTCATTCAAACTCAAAGTGTTGATTATGATGAAACCTTCTCGCCCGTCGCGATGCTAAAGTCAATAAGGATATTATTTGCCATACCTGCATAATATGATTAAGAGATTTGGCAAATGGATGTCAAAATGGCTTTCCTTAATAGATATCTTAAGGAAGATGTCTATATAGTTCAGCCTGAAGGTTTTGTCGGTCCAAAACATCCTGACAAAGTATGCAAGTTAAAGAAATCAATCTATGGATTGAAACAAGCATCTAGAAGTTGGAATCACCGTTTTGATGAAGAGATTAGGGAATATGGATTCATCAAGAACGTCGATGAAGCTTGTGTATATAAGAAAGCTAGTGGGAGCATTATCACTTTCTTAGTATTATATGTCGATGACATTCTACTATTTGGAAATAACATTCCAAACCTTGGAAGGTGTAAAAACCTGGCTTGGAAGCTGTTTTTCCATCAAGGATCTTAGTGAAGTCGCCTATATTTTGGGAATAAAGATCTATAGGGATAGATCAAGGCGTTTGATAGGTTTAAACCAAATTGCATACATTGATAAAGAGTTGAAAAGGTTCAAGATAGAGAACTCTATAAAAGGTTTGGTACCTATTCAAAGAGGGGACAATATTGAATGCGTTTCAATGTCCAAGCTCAAAGGATGAGCAAGAAAGAATGAAAGGAATCCCATATGCGTTTGCTATAGGATTCATTATGTATGTAATGATATGCACTAGACCGGACATGTCATGCGCATTAAGCATAACGAGAAGATACCAGTGAGTAACGGTCATTGGGTGACTGTTAAAAATATATATATTGAAATACCTTAGAAGGACTAAGGATATATTTCTAATATATGGATCTGGTGAAGAAGAACTCGTTGTAAAGGGTTACAGGGATGCGAGTTTCGGAATTCGTTGTAAAGGGTTACATGGATACGAGTTTCCAAACTAATCGAGATGGTTCTCGATCACAATCAGGGTAGCATTGTCCACTACAGAATCAGAATACATCGCTGCTTCATTGATTGAGATAATTCATATGGATCTGCCACTTGAATTATTGCCGATCTAGGGGTAGTCCCTACCATTCAGGACCCCTAGAAATCTTTGTGATAACGATGGTGTGATTGCACAAATCAAGGAACCTCGTGCACATCAAAAGTTTAGGCACATTGAGCGGAGTTTCAACTACATAAGGAATGAAGTTGAAAAAGGAAAGATATGTATTCGCAAAGTTAACACTGATCAAAATATTGCGGATCCGCTCACGAAGCTCCTTGAACGGGCATAGCATGAAGGGTCATACTTGTGCCTTAGGACTTCGATATTCTAGTGATTGGATTTGATCTATTTTGTATTTGGATATTGGAACAATTGTTTATATAACTCTTTTACAGGGTATTTTGAGTTATGTTCCATTTTAGCATGTTTAAATCCGTGAATAAGTTGCTTATTCTAAATGTCCGTAGTCGATCATACTTGTGGGAACAAATATGAATGTAAGACTATTATGAACTTGGATTGGTGGATATTCATTAGGTAAGAATATAGAGCAAAGTGTTGCTGCCAAGGTTCATAGATATTTGTGGGATACAAATATTGGACTGACTCGCTCTCAAATATTACTGCATGGAATCATCTGTGATTGATCATAAGTAAATTTGAGTAAAGGAGAATATCATAGTATCCTCTGACCTGAGATACATATTGGGTCTTGATATTCACCAAATATTATGCCCTGACTTATTTCTTCGCTGTCAGTAATATGACATTACATAAGGCTAAGCTCAGGTGTGGTACAAGGTGATTGTGAGAGACGTATGTAGTCAAGAAGGGATTTGTTCCTCTTATTCGTTGAGAGTAAGATGTCTAAGGCCTGCTAAAGTTAAATCAACAGAGAGTGATCACTCTATGTCTCTGGATTTGACATGACATCTGCAACAAAGGGATAAATGATAGATTCACCTAAATCACGTTCAAGTAAGGGACTTGAAGGGGATGATGTTATTGAATGGGACATATAGTCATACGTATTAGGGGTAGTAAACCGTAGTTAGGCGTTATTTACTACTTGCATCAATCTTCTATGTATCTTGTGCAAGTGGGAGATTGTTGGACTCTATATGCCCAAGACACATATTAAATTGATGTGGCTAGTACGTTAGGATCCAAGTCGAGTCATACCCAAATACAAGCTAGACAAACACTTACAATATTTATTTATGATATGATCAAACAAATAAATATTAACACTTACAATATTTAGAAATTGGTTTTCTAAATAATTGCACTTAACAAGCTAATAAATTATATGGATAATTTATTTTGAGAGAATATTTTATTTTGTTATTTAATGGGTTAAATAACATAATAAAAATAGCATAAGTCTTATAACATATGATGTTATATTTTATAAAAGTTATAAAATATATATATATGTAAGACTTATATTATTTAAAAAGAAAAATTGAATTTTTTTTTAAATAATAAGGTGGGCCGCCCCCCTCTTCCCAAGAAAGGATGGTCCAATCAAATTGCATGCAAATGCATGTGTTAGAAGCTCTTTGATTGGGTGGTCTTTCCAAGACCATTTTGGTCCAATGAAAATCCATGCACTTTGCATGGTTAGAGACTCTCTCATTGGGCAAGATTGGTGGCATTCTCTCTCATGCTTTTAATAAGCATTTTGTATGACAAAAATTAATGGAAGACTTGTAGAAATGCTCTCTAGAAAAATCGGCCATATGATGGTTGATCATGGGGGTTTTCAAGTTGATAAATCAAGTGCAAGAACTCCACAAGCTCCTCTCATATTTTCGGCCAAGCATGGTTGTTCATGAGGAATTTTAGTGAGTTCATAAGTGTAGAAATCCTAGCTAAACATAAGGTGTTTGTTGGAAGGCTTGGGGTATACAAGCTTGAGGTCTTCTACACTTGAAGGCAACCGTTCAAGAAGCATCATCTTCTTCATATCCTTTACTCCTTGGAAGGTAGTATTCTAAACACTCTATGGTTGTGTTTTATTTTTGATAGCATGCATGTTCGTATATGGATCCGGGTATTGGGTTTTACATATAAAATGGGTTTTATATCTTGCAAGTAACATGTTTTAAATAATATTTTCCGCTGCGTTTTTATTTTATATGGATAAAATACTTTGATAAACATGTGAAAAACCCAACATTTATCTCATTTACAATTCTAACCTGTCATCCGGTCGGATCACCATCCGAGCAGTGAAAGGTTAAAGGTCAACTTTTCAAAAGTCAAACTTTTCACCCGAACGAACGATCATCCGAGCGGATCACCATCCGGTCGGATAGCCTGTGTCACTCGTTCGGATAGTGACTCGATCGGATCACCATCCGATTCAGGAGTATTATTTTGAAATTTTTAATCAAGTGATTGTTGATTGTTTCAGGTACGCGAAAGATGGAGGAATTCATGAATCCTTTCAGTGATATGTATGCCTTTGCTGGAAACTCTGGAGATGATACTTCTAGCAACACCAATGAGAACACGCCGAATGCAAAGAAAACTTTGTCGGATGCTTTAAGTGTGGAAAGTGCATACGGAACATATAACAAACCCCCAAAGTTAATGGCGATTGAAGAGTACAGTCGGTGGGCCAAGAAATTTGAAGAATGGTTAAAGGCGTTTGCGTATACCAGCTGGAAAAGTCTAAAGAATGGATACAGTGATGGAGGGAAAAATGGTGAAAATTTAACATCAACTGAAGAAATAGATGTTTTTGTTTCCGAGCAAAAGTGCATCGCGTTGCTATTTCAGTCTGTCCGAGAGGATATAATATCTTTGATCGAGTATAACAATGCTAAAGATCTATGGAAAAAGTTAGAAGTAAAATGTTTGGGTAGTACAGAAATAGTGAAAAACAAAAAGAAACTACTAAGAAAAGAGTTTGATTTATTTGGTTGTTTAAAAAATGAATCAGTTTGTAAGATGATCGAGAGGTTTGGGCACTTGAAGTTGGAGCTGGCGAGACATGGAATTATCTATTCTCGAGAAGAGTTAGTCGACAAATTGTTTGACTCGTTGCCAGATGAGATGGATTGGCAATACTATGCGTTAATGCTGAAGAATACCATCAAGACTGAAGAGATGACAGTGGATCTGCTTATCGAGAGACTAGAGAGTCACGAGCTGGAGATAAAGAAAACACACAAAGTCAATCACTCGTCATATCAACAGAATTTGGAGTTGTATTATCCAAAAAGCATGATTTCCAAGAATACGTCTCCCAAGACAGCTTTTTCTGCTAATTCCAACACATCTAACAAAGAGAGTGCAAGCAAAGAGAGTGCAGACAGTGGATTTCACAGTGGCTCTTCGTCAACTTCAAACCAATCAGCTGCAAAGAATTTATTTCAATGCAACATCGCTGTAGATTTAAAGAACGCTCAAAACTTCAGCGAGGAGTCTGCAAAGCAACATATGGTTTTCTTAGCCTCTGTGCTAGAGTCGTATGAGAGCCTTGTGGCAGGCAAGATAGGCAACACCAACTTAACAAAGGAAGACTACGATCAAATAGATCCTGAGGAGATGGAATTGATCGACATAAGGTGGTGTATGGCCAGTGCAGTGAGAAGGGCACAACGTTTTATGGAAATTACAGGAAGAAAGTCTATTGGTGGACCATCTACCAAATTAGGCTTTGACAAGACAAAAGTGACATGTTTCAAGTGTAAACAGAAAGGTCATTTTAAAAGAGAGTGCCGGAATGCTTATGCTGATGATTCCGAAAATCCGTTCAAAGAAGATTACTACAAGAGAGCGATTTATCATCAGAATAAATCAGAACCACCCAGAATGAAACAACTTGAGGATAATAAAGAGAAATCCAGAGCTCTTGCTGTGATTCATGACGATGAAGGTTTTGACTGGAGCGAGTTGTTACCAGAGGAGGATGCGGTTGGATATGCATTTATGGCAAAAACTGTTGAACCTGTTCCTTTTAAAGATAACAGAAATGAAGAAGAAAAGTATGTCAACAGAAAAATGATAGCTCAAAACAGAATGATCAGAATATCTGATATATACACTGAAGCAAAAAGGGCAAAGAGATGGGATCCAGACAGAGAATGTTATCTTGACCCCATGGGAAACATTGCTATTGACTACAAGACCCTCGATCTTGAAACCATAATTCAACAAATTGCTGAAGAAGAAGAGGGTTGGCAAAGAAAATGGTGGGGAAGCAAAGAAGAGAAAGAAGAGAAAGAAAACGAAAGAGAAGAAAAGTCAAAGAAGATAGATGAAGGGTTTATTGATACTTCACAGGAATTGACAGCTGAAAACTTGAGAAAGATGGCTGATGAAGTGCTGGCGGCTAAGGAACTTGAGGTAGACTCTAAATCCGTATCTGAGTCTAAAAGCCAGGTCAGTTCAAATGCGTCAACAAGTGCGTCAGGTAAGAAAGTAAATGGTGACATTGACTGCAAAAATTGCATGAAAGAGTGCAAAGTTTGTAGTACAATCACCTATCTCAATGGTAAGAAAGTTGATGATCTGATTTCTAGAGTCCGAAGTGTTGAGGATCAGATTCTTAACCGTCATAAAATGTTGAAAGCTTCGAACGACAGATTAAAAGAATTAACTGACAAAATCGAAACTGATAAAATTGACATAGAAAGAGTTAGGAAAGAAAATGAAAAACTAATTCTTGAAAATCGTCAAATTTCTGAAAGTTTTGAAAAGCTAAAACGCACAGTGAAAGATTCTGATGATAGAAACGGTAAAACATACAAAGAAAATTGTCAATTGAAAGGCGTTTTGAGGGTTAAAGAAGAGCTAATCAACCAACAACTAGATGAGATTGCTAAGTTGAAACTTCAATTTCAAGAAGTTAAAATTGAAAATGCACGCATCCAGTGGAAGCTGAACAGTTACAACTCTGCAAGATTTGTTTTACAACACATTGTTCCCAAACCCATTGGGAAGAACAAAGCAGGCGAAGATGTATATGTTGATGGAACTGGGGTGGGGTTTCATCAGGTTCCACCACCAGTTCTAAACAATTTTTCAAAGAAACAATCAGGGTTGGTTAATGATGAAACAAATGAGATAAAACTTCCAGAGTCAATTGATGTGACATTTTCTTCATCATCATCTGATGATAGTGTTCAAACTGAGATTGTTAAAGGCATGGCTGAAAGTGTTTTGGATAGTGATTCAGCTGAGGATGAAGAGTGTTTTCTGAACAATTACATTCCGAAACCAAAATCCAAAAACAACTTAGGTGATGAACCAGGTTTTGTGATGTACAAGATGGCTGGATCTGATAAGTTGTATTCGGATTCTGAGTTTCCTCTGAAGAATGTTAATGTGAACAAATTGAAAAATGTTTTCAAACTGGTTGAAATTGATTTGTCTGAAGTAGAAGGTTTGAATCAGACAAAGAGGCAAATGAATTTTGAGAAAGATAAAGCTTACTATAAGAAACCTGTTGTTCCACCGCGTTTTTATAACAACAATCGAAACAGATGGTCAGGTGGTTATCAGGGAAGTAAGAGTTATCAGAAAACGAATTTTCAAAACAATAAGTTTGCTAAGAAAAAGGTGTTTGTGAACAGTTCAAGTTCACTTTCTGATGAAGAATCTGAGATTTTTTCGAAGTCAAATGAAGAATTTTTTGCAAAGAAGGCCTCACAGCCTCAGTCTGAAGGCACAAGTCGGGTAGTTGACACCCGAACATGCTTTAAATGCAATCAAGTTGGACACATTGCACGAAAGTGCACCAACTTGAAGCCTAAGTCTGAAGTTGTCGAGAATCTGAAAAGAAAAGATGATGTAAAAGGAAAGGCTCCAATGTTTGTTGAGAAAAAGTTTTTGAAGAAAGAAAATGTCAAAATTAAAACAACAAAAGAGTCAGTTAAGAGAAACGAACCCGTAAAGAAATCGGTAAATAAAAATGACAAATTCTACAAACGGGTTGCGTCATCTCAACAAGCATGGAAGCCAAAATCTGTTGAAGAAAAAGCAAGTTCTACAAAACCAAAGGTGTCTGAGACTAAAAAATCATCATCTTCAACCAAGAAGATGTATGTACCTTTGGATTTATATGAGAAACAAGAAAAACAAAAATCAACTTCTGAAAAGAAGTATGTGGTAAAGAAAGACCAATCAACAAATCAACCTCCTAAAAATGATTTCTTCTTACACAAAGAGGTTGAGATTGAGTCTGAAGAGAGCTTGAAGATAAATGATATGAATTTTCCGCCACTTTACACTGCTAAAACACACATAAATGTCAAGTTACCCGAGTCAAAAGAGGCTTGGGTAGCATCAAAATCTCACTAAATATTTTTGAAATGTGCAGGAGCTTCCAAGATCCGTTTCACGTTGGATTATGGATAGTGGAGCTTCTCGGCACATGACAGGGAAGACAGCGTTGCTATATGATGTTAGAAATTTCAATGGAGGTTATGATGGGTTCGCAGGTAACCAAGGTGGTAGAATTGTTGGTGAAGGAACTTTATCCAATGGGATTGTCACGTTTGAAAGAGTTAACTACATTGCTGAGCTGGAAAATAATTTACTGAGTATCTCGCAGATTTGGGACAGAATGTATACCACTCACTTCACAGACAAAGAATGTTTGATCTTAAAACCAAGATTTGTTATCCCTGAAGAATGGATTATCATGAGAGCGCCTAGAGTAAATGACCTGTATGTATTGGACATGAGTGTAGCAACTACAACAACGGGTCAGGCTCATTGTTTTGTGTCTAGAGCAACAGAGAAAGAATCACAGTTGTGGCATCGCAAAATGGGCCATATTCACCTACGAAAAATGAATTATCTGGTGCATAATGATTTAGTTCTGGGTGTTCACATTAAAGGTTTTCATCTGGAAGGGGAGTGCATTAGCTGCATCAAAGGTAAGCAGAAGAAAAAGTCACACCCTAAAAAGTAAGTCAATTCAGTCTCAAGACCTCTGGAGAGACTTCACATGGATTTATTTGGTCCTGTGAATGTCAAAAGTATTACAGGAGATCTGTACTGTCTTGTGGTTACTGATGATAATTCCAGATTTTCGTGGGTATCATTCTTGAAGTCTAAAGATGAGACGTTTGAAAGTTTGATGGCATTGTTCAGAAAAATTGAAAACTTGTACCAAAGGCATATCAGAAGAATCAGAAGTGATAATGGTACTGAGTTTAAGAACAACAAGATGGAAGAATATTGTGATGAGAGAGGAATATTGCATGAATTTAGTGCTCCTTACACTCCGCAGCAGAATGGAGTAGCTGAAAGAAAGAATAGGACGCTAATCGAAACAGCCAGAACGATGCTTGCTGATTCCAAGCTACCAGTAAATTTTTTAGCAGAAGCAGTATCTGCTGCATGCTATACTCTCAATAGGGTTCTAACTGTTAAGAAATTCAATAAGACGTGTTTCGAGCTGATCAATAATCGTAAACTGAACCTGAAGTATTTATAACCGTTTGGGTCTCCCTGCACTGTTCTAGAGCCTTTTGGTAAATTTGGTCCAATGAGCATTGAAGGAATTTTCGTGGGTTATCAAAGTCCATTGAAAAGAGTGTTTATTCCAAGCTTGAAGCGGATTATTAAAGCACACAATGTTGAGTGTCAAGGTTATACAATGCCGCCACAGAAACCTGGTGACTCATGGTGATTTAATTACGATACCTTATGGAGTTCGTTTAACATTGAAGAAGAACCAGATTTCTTTGATGAACTGGATATTCTGAGAGAGTATGAAGATTCAGATGAAAGATTCCCAGCAGAACCTTATCGTAAACAACAAGCTTCTAATGATGATGAAGCAGGTCCAAGCAATGCTGGTGAACATGATGCGATTCCACAATCTGAACATGCTCCGGATAATCAGACGACAGTCAACGATAATTTAGAATCTGATGATAGACCAGTTTTCGATAGTGGTAATTCAGATTCTGAGGGGGAGCAAATCCAGATTTCAAATCAAACTATTCCAGTCAGTGAACAAGTTGCAAACCAAAACGTCACAAATTTGGAAGGTGAGGTAGATGTTTCAGGTGAGGTAATGCGAAGAACTCTTTCATATCATCCAGAAGAGTTAATCATTGGAGAGCTGCAATCAGGAGTCAGAACCAGAAGATAAATTGACCAAGGCCTTACTTGTTTTTATTCTACTGTTGCTCCTTTACAAACTGAGTTTTCACTTAGTTGTTTTATCTCACAGATTGAACCAAGAACCTATAAGGAAGCTTTGACAGAAGATTCATGGGTCAATGTTATGCAAGAGGAACTAAGTCAGTTTGAAAAGTTGGGAGTCTGGAAATTGGTGGATTTGCCTGATGGTCACAGGAAGATCAACACCAAATGGGTGTTTAAATGTAAGAGGGATGATCGAGGAGTTATTATTCGCAACAAAGCTCGACTCGTTGTCCAAGGCTTCAGTCAGCAGGAGGGGATAGATTTCACCGAAGTATACGCCCCTGTTGCAAGACTTGAAGCGATCAGAATCTTCCTAGCATTTGCATCGTGGAAAGGATTTAAAGTTTTTCAGCTAGATGTGAAGTCGGCGTTTCTCTATGGCAAGGTGAAAGAGGAGGTTTATGTCGGACAGCCACCGGGCTTCACCGACCCAATTCACAAAAATAAAGTTTATCTCCTGGATAAGGCGTTATACGGCTTACATCAGGCCCCGAGAGCCTGGTATGAGACCTTGTCTCAACATCTGTTAGCAAATAACTTCATCCGAGGAAAGATAGATGCCACTCTATTCAGAAAAGAAGTCGACGGACATCTTCTGATAGTCCAAATTTACGTGGACGACATAATTTTCGGGTCTACAAATGAACAACTATGCAAAGATTTTGAAAAAGTTATGAAGCAGAAGTTTGAAATGTCATCA
The DNA here is from genome assembly GCA_030545235.1 of Helianthus tuberosus. Lineage (NCBI taxonomy): Eukaryota > Viridiplantae > Streptophyta > Magnoliopsida > Asterales > Asteraceae > Helianthus > Helianthus tuberosus. Next base: position 1,243,855 of record JARYGA010059779.1, read on the forward strand.
ATGGGTGAGATGAAATTCTTCTTGGGGCTTCAGGTTGATCAACTACCCGAGGGAACGTTCATACATTAAATAAAGTACGTTCATGATATTCTGGAGAAATTCGGGATGTCAGGAATGTCACCTATGTCCACCCCATTAGCGACGAACCATGGGATAAACCCTGATCTCACCGGAGAGAAGGTGGATGAAACGCTGTATCGCTCCATGATCGGTTCGTTAATGTATTTGACAGCATCAAGACCGGATATTATGTATCCAACCTGCCTCGCAACAAGATTTCAATCTAATCCAAGAGCATCGCACATGGTAATAGTCAAAAGGATACTACGCTACCTTAAAGGAACTCCTTCGTTGGGGTTATGGTATCCAAAAGATGGCGACTTTATGCTCGAAGGATATTCCGATTCAGATTTCGGAAGCTGCAAAGTTAACGCTAAATCAACAACAGTGGGGTGCCAGTTTTTCGGACCACGATTGGTCACCTGGCAATGCAAGAAGCAGACCTCTGTCGCTTTATCCACATGTGAAGCCGAATATGTATCTGCTAGCAGCTGCTGTTCTCAGATCTTGTAGATCCAGTAATAGATGCGAGACTACGGTTTGCAATTTCTTAACTCCCCTATCTTTGTTGATAATGAGGCAGCTATAAACATAACAAAAAATCTTGTTCATCACGTAAAAACGAAACACATTGAAATTCGTCATCACTTCATCCGAGATTGTTTCGAGAAGAAGTTGATACGAATAGAAAAAATCCACACCGATGAACAAAAAGCTGACTTACATACCAAAGCATTTGACAAAACACGTTTTCAATATCTTTTGAAACTTAATGGTATGAAGTTACTATCGGATGCGGAGGAAATCGTTGGCGTTGATGAAGGTACCACTGTAGATGATGTTGAAAAGCAATCTGCAATGGTTTGTCGAATTTTTACTTGTTTTGGTCTTTAGGGGGAGATAGGTTATAATTTTAGAAAATACAAAAACAATAAAAAATTCCAAAACCCAAAAACATGATAAAATTCAAATAGAGCTTGTGTAAAAAGGGAAAATGATAGTACATCAGCTAAACGGTTTCAGTACGCTAAAGAAATGGATAGTTTAAATGCGTTAAACAGTCTCACTGATGATGTGTCGATAGGTTTTTACACACTTAGTAGATTTGTTCGGGATATAAATCTAAATCCTTACTTGCTTATTTCGTGGGGAACACTACTTGGATATATAAGTAACCCCTGAAATCTCGTCTGAAGGATTCCTCTTTCTGAGATACTAGGTCTTTATACTCAGTGATATCTGGGGTATTATTCCGGGACTTCTGCTGAATGGAAGTTCTGACCTAGTCCCCGAATAATACTTTCCGCAGGCTTGAAATATAGCGCAACCCTCAGCATAAATGATAAGACAATAAAATTGCTAATCAATGCTGTCGTGAAAAAGATCCTCTAAAGGGGACACACCCAAGTCGAATTGTGATCTCTCTGCTGAACGGTAGTTCTGACCTGAGCTCTCACGATTCCGATCATAATTTATTCCCCTTACAGATATCATCTGTGGTATTCTCACCTGTAAGACTGAATATTGGGATCTGGATACGGGAGTATATTCAAGAGGTGGGACACATGAATAAGTTTAAGTCTTTAAATCATCTAATCCGTATCCTGGACAGATTGAAATTTGTGTGAGAATTTAAAAGGATCAGTATATCGGCAATCTAAGTGAATTGTTTAAATGCTATGTATGAAATCAAGCTTAACGGTACTGGTAACTTGTCGGTAGCTGATATGATTCCCTAACACGCTCACCAAAAATATGTCTGTAAATAGTTTACATTTTCTGCATTTTATTTATGTATTTCATTTCTATTTTAGAAACTTTATTAAAATCAAAAAGATTTTACATTTCTGCTTTATTTTCCAACAAACCAAAGTGGAGAGCTGATCTTCAGCTTCACTGTTTGAGAAAGTTGCAGGAAGTTTCTGGGATGGAAGATGAGTTTGGAGCTAATCATTCTAATCTTGAATTTGAAATGTCAAAAACAAGTTCATTAAATTGAAACTTGTAATTTTTCAGAAAAAACGGTTGAACAAGAAACAAGAAAATGTTAGTACGCTTTGAATCAGGTCAACCAAGGTCATTAAGTTGGACTTGGTAGGCAAATTAAGTACCTAGGGTCATTAATTTGGACCTAGATACCTAAGTGGATTTCTAAAAACTGATAAAATTTGAGAAAATGTTAGATGGTAAAAAAGTCAAAGTTTTAGAAAGTCAAATAGTGTGCCTCACTCAGATAGCAATCCGTTCGGATGATAATCCGCTCGGATGGCAATCCGATCGGATGACCATCCGACTCATGTGTCACTATATATAGGGGGTCAAAGGTCAGTCAAAGCTTACCCGCTCGGACAACCTTCTTTCTCTCTCACACACTTTGATTTTCTGTTATTATTTTCTTCGGATTTCTTTGCACGAATCTTTGAATCGTTGGTTTGCACAACTTTTACAATGGCAAAGGTATGTAATTCTTACTCAAAACTGTTAAAATTTGATGTTTGTTGAATGTTCTTGAAGATGACGTCACTGTCGGAGGGTTTAGGACAGATCTAGGTAGTTTGAGTCAGTTTTGATGAGTTTTAAGCATAGGGTTGTGTTCGGAATGTTCAGATCTATAGTTTTACCGGTTTAATTTGTGTCATATCATGCTAAAACCAAGTAGATCTGATGTTAGGACGGTACAGTTATCGGTGATGTTTTTGGCGAATTAAACCCTGTTTAGGACATTTTAGACAACTTTGAACATAGGGTTTTGATCACGATGAGATTCTCTGTGTAGATCTGTGTTCAATTTGAGGATTTGCCTTAGAAATATTTTGATGTTTCTAGAATGTTCTTGAACTGTTGTTTGAGTCGGATGACAATCCGATCGGATGACAATCCGTTCCATCATTTATTTCTTGAAATCTGTGCCAATGTTGTTTGAGACGGATGACAATCCGATCGGATGGCATGCTTGATTCTTGAAGTTTGTGCATCTCCTGTCATGACTCGGATGACAATCCGATCGGATGACCTTCCGATCGGATAATCCAATACATTCTCGATACTCGAATGACAATCTGATCGGATGACCATCCGATCGGATAACATAAGCACTCATATAATACGGATGACAATCCAGTCGGATGACAATCCGATCGGATAGCCATTCAAGCTATTCAAAAGGCAATCCGAACGGATGATCATCCGGTCAGATAGCCATCCGAGTCTCTGCACTAGGTAGAGTGAAATCTTCAGTGTTAGAAAATTTTTGATAAAATTCAAGTATTTTTCTGCAGAACTGGGAGAAAACGCATAACATTTACTGCCTGTTAGAAAAAAGAATATACAGAGAAATTAGTGATTGAAAAAGTTGCTAAATTCTTAAGAGAAAGTAAAATTGCTAAGGCTTTAACTGATAAGACCATAGTGTACGAATCACATGTTAGATGTTTTTGGAATTCTGCACGATACGAAGAGAAAGATAAAACGATCTACTCTGGAGTAACAAAGAGAGATGAGAAGGGAAAGAAAATAGATTTGGAGATTAAGATAACAGTTGGTGATGTAAGACGTGTCTTAGACTTACGTGATTCTGATGATGATCCAACCATTATTTCTGAACGTCTAGCAAAAGGTTTGTGGTGCAAAATGGGGTTCACAGGAAGTGTAAATGGAAAGATCTTGAAAACAAGTTTCAGTAATGCTTACAAGTTCTTGGTACACTGTGTTATTCATGCTTTATCACACAGGAAGGGTGCCTATGATGAAGCCTCAGATTATATCATGAACATTATCACTTGTCTTGTTTTGAATCGGCCATATAATGTTTCTCAAGTGATTTTTTACTACATGACTGAAAATGAAAAGGCTGAAAACAAGAAGTATATTATGTATCCTCGATTTGGGTCTACGACACATGACAGCAGAGACAATTAGCAGACTCACTAAGGGTTCAAACACAGGAGCAAAAAGAATGATATGCAGAATTAGTAAACCAGACTATGTTGCTCCAGAGAATGATGCTTGGAGACATCAAAACAGTGATTCTGACAATGAAAATGAGAAAATGAGTTTGTTTTCTGAAAAGAATACTAGATGGTGGTGTGTAAAAGATGGAAAGAGAAAGAGAACTCCCAAGTCATCTCCTACAATTCAGATTCCAAAGGAACCAGTTCCTAAGATTGTTATTAAGGGTACAGTGAAAGGGGGAGTAATAAGAGAAGTTAGAATTTTAAAAAGTTATATTATTCTAATGACATTTTCTATGTCTATTTTGCAGAACCACAGCAGAAATTGGTGGATGACATATGTTGGTGCATATGTCTGTTGACTTCGTCTTATATCAAGTCTCAGTTTCGTTGCGGATCTGAACGAGAATGATGTCATCATCAAGGATGATGACATCATGAAAGTGACATCATACAAATATCACGCTCACTCCAAGAAAGTCTACATGGGATTTAAACAAAACAATTTATATTTGTTTATTATAAGTTCGCTTGAATGATCATTATGTGAGTCCGCTTGAACATTCATGTAGCTCGCTTGAAAGGTTCGCTTGAATTGGCATGTTTGTTTCAAGCGAACTAGGAGGTGTATAAATAGTCTAGTGGACTTGTCATTTGTAACAGTCCCATTGTTCTTGTACCGAACTGCTGCCGGATTTATCAAGTCGTATATGAATGAGAAGTGTAGTTTAACGTGATATCTTCTGTTTCTACTCATTTCTTTCTGATTCAAAACAGTTTGATTGTTTCCGCCACTCAAACTGTCGTATATTGACTCAAATTGACTCACTCGGTCGTCAAAAACGATCCTACAATTGGTATCAGAGCAGGTTATGAGCCAATATACCTGAATCAGAGCATTTTTCTTACACTTTTTGGATTTCTGGATGTTTGGACGGACAAAATGGACTGAGTTTTGAGTATTGTGTGTAAAAGTGAGTTTTAACAAATCCTTAAGAGTATCAGCTTAAAATTCGAAGTAAAACAGATAAAAATGGCCTGAAAACCTCTGATCGCTTGAACGAACTTGGTTTGTTCGCTTGAAAAACTGGTGTTTTGAAGCGAAGTAGGTTAGTTCGCTTGAAAAATTCTTTGGTCGCTTGAATAATTGAAAGCAGTTTCAAGCGAACTAGTTAGCTCGCTTGAGTAGGTCAGCTCGCTTGAAATATCACTACAGTCCGCTTGAAAGTACCACATTATACGAGGTTATCAGTAATTGGGAAAAGAAATCATGTGTTCTGTGTCAGTGTGTAGGTGAACATTAATTGAATAAATCAATATTCACGAGAAAAGTGCATGTGATTCCAGGTCTCATAAATTGTAATCTGCATGTGATCTGTTTGTATAATGTGTGTTGTCGGCCACGAGAATTGAAAAGGGAATCCATTAAAGCAATTAATGTGAATTTTGAGACCCAAAGAGATTTTGAGTAGTGAACTTAGTTTGTCGGCAATTTGAATTGAATAGGTGCTTGTGATAATTGTTCATTTGCATGTGTTTGTTAGCGGCCCAATCAATATATTAAATCAATTACTTTTGTCGGTTCATTAAAATCAAAGAAAAGATTGTGTTGTGAATTGTAGTTGTCGGCTTAGTGGTATTGTTGGTCCTATCACAATTGATTCTAAATCAGATCATCACGTGAAAGGCTTCATGAATTGAAAGTAATTGTTGTGTGTTGTTTCAGTGGATATTGAGGTCCAATCATATTTTAGTAACTTTAGTCGACATGTGAAGCCCAATACATATCACTCGCCCATTTAATAGTCAATTAATCAGACTTTGCATGTGAGTTCATCGGCCCAAGAGTCAGAGATCACGGCCCAATCATATTTGAGCTGTGAAATTGGTTGTCGGTTTTAGTGGATTATTCGGCCCAAAATTGCATTTGATTTGATTAATTGTTTCATCGACCCATTGACAGATCTCTAGGCCGAATTGGATAGCTCATCAGTTTGAAAAACCTTTTGGCCCAAATCATTCTAAGCCCATTCAAAGGACGTGTCACATTTATCTATCTTCCGGTTCATTCATATACAAAGTTTTCATCTGAACAATATTGGAACAAGTCCGCGAAGTTTTTGACAACGAGTCTTAGATTGATTTCATTAACACACACTTTCACGTATTCAGTTCGTTTAAACTGATCGTTTGTTTGTTTATTTGCAGGTGATCCGAGTGATTTGTCAAGCATCGAATACTCTCCCAAGCAAATTCTCACCTGATCCGTTGTCACCGGATTTTTGTCACTCAATCGGTTATTCATCTGATTAAGTGGTTTGAGAAAGTGAGTGATCTGATCTAAGATTGTGTGAATTTTTGTATCGTTTGAAAATCCATCTTTGAGAATCTTTCAATACCGAAACATGGGTTCTGAGATTTATATTGCACAAAAGAAGTTTGATAGTTTTACGGGTATCAAGGGAGAGTCTACAAAAGAATTGATTGATCGATATTGCCATCTAGTTTTGGAGATGGGGAGATTGAAGATAACCAAGGCTAATGAGGTGTGGATTGATAAATTGGCAGACGCATTACCATATGATGAGTGGGGTACTTATCTGCTGGTGTTAAAGAAAAATTCAAATTTTCCTTTTTTGAATCTTAGTGGTTTCATAGAGAAGATTGAAGCTCAAGAACTTGAATTCCAAAAGATTAGAAAATTGAAGTCTGATTCAGGAGAGAAGTGTTTAAACTGTGAAAAATCTGAATCAGACAATGCCAAATTCGTGAAGGATTTGGATAGTTTGACATTGGAAAACGAGATTTTGAAAGAAAAGGAAAAAGAATCTGAAAATGAAAAATTAAAATTTGAAAAAGATTTTCAAAGTCAAATGAAGATTTTAGAAGATGAGAAATCTGCTATTTTTAAAAATAATATTGAAAAACAAATTGAAATAAACTCTCATCTTCAGAAAATCATTCGGCTTGAAAATGAAGCTGAAAAAGCTCGGATTAAAATCAAAGAGCTTGAAGAAAAATTGAAAGGTTTTGAGAGTTCGTCATCAACACCAGATTATCCATGTCCAAAACCGATCAATTCTGTTCCAATAAGTGACAATGTCACAAATTATGACAAAGTCATAATTAAAGATTGTGATGATAAAGCTGATGATGAAAAAGAGAAAAAGAAAATATTTTTGGAATTAAAAGAAAAATTTAAAGAAACTGTTTTACATTCGACTGAAATAGGTGAATGCTCAAAGCAAAAACCTGTTAAGAAGAATGTAGAGCAAAAACAAAATGTTAAAAATTCAAAAAAGTTTCAAAACAACAATAAAAGGTCACCAGTTCAGTCATCCAATCGTTATAAAAAACCACAAAAATTTGAAAATCAAAACTCAAAAACTGTTGGTAATATGTGGTGCAGGTTTGACCACAGTGCTTCAAAGATAAATCCAGCTTTCAGGAGGAGTGATGATTACCACAAAGCCAGACAATGTTATGATCTGAGCGTTTGGTGTGAAAGTGGTGAATGGTACGATAACAGAGTGTGCTACACTTGTGGTGTTCAAGGACACATTGCTGTTAACTGCCAGAATCAGTGGTTTGAGACGAGGAGATGCTATAACTTCCAAATCAAAGGACATATTGCCAGAGATTGCCCAATGAGATCAATGGGAAGATCGAGGGCTGAATCTCAGAAAAAGATGAAGAAATCAGTCAAGGTCGAAGAAAAGCCCAAAGAACAGAAGGTGAAAGAACAGAAAGTGAAGCTTTCACAAGGGCAGAAAGATCGACTGAGAAAGAAAAGAAAGAAAGCTCGAGAGTACCTTGAAAGGATTTTGTCCTCGGATACAACAAGAAAATCAGATAAAAGTTCTGATAAATCGTCTTGCTCTCCAAAGAATGACAAATTAAGCAAAACGAATTCATCAGATACAAATCTGAGGAAAGAATGGTGTGTGAAGAAAGAAAAAGTTCCTGGCAATGAATTTGTTTCTTCGGAAGCAAAAGAGCCACATTTTGGCAATGAATCTGACTTGTCAAAGTCAGAAGAGCCACGTTCTGGCAATGAATCTGATTCGTCAAAATCAGAGGAGCCATTTGTTGATCAAAAAGGAGAAAATTCAGTTACGCCAATGGATGATATCAACTTTCCACCATTGCGGACTGAAAATTTTAAACAAAAAGATGGGAAAGTGAAAATTTCGAATCAGTTCTATTCTGAAAAGAAAGAATTTGATATCGAAAAGGCTTTCAATAGCAAAGTAAAAAATATGTTTGGAAAGATGGTTGAGGGTAAGGTAAAAGGGGTTAAAGAATTTTATGAAACAAAAAGGAATGTTCAAACCCCGAATGAAAATAACTCAAATACACCCAAGGACCGTCAGGCTTGGGTGAATCTCTTTAACTGAAAAACCTGGCTTGCCGGAACTCCCAGGTTGGTAATTGGGGAGTAGGAATCGGCATCTTTCTTGAGAAATTCACAGGTTGGTAACTGTGATATTTCGACTTACAAGTGGTTAATCAAGGACATTAAATTGTACTTGATTTAACTATCTTACAAGTGGTATGATTGTTGGAAGTTGTTTTTGTGATAAACCAAAAAGTGGTGTAGAAAACAAGATGATGACTAAAACCCCATGTGTGTGAAATAACAGATAAACTAATTTTCCGGAAAAACCATTTTGATTAAAATAAACTTAAGTGTTTTGAAATCATAATGGGAAAATAGTTTGTTGTCAGGGGGAGTTCTGATTGTTTATGCCAAGTGGATGGCGAATTGAAGCGATTCGATATTATGTTGTCACTTTATCTGTATAGTTTGATTTCAAATTTTCTCATAAAATCAAAATTGAAACATATTTTGATTTTAGGGGGAGAAGAATTTAAAAAAAAATTTGAAAATTTGAAAATGACAAAAACATTGAAAAATTCAAAATGAGTTTTGTTGTGAAAAAGAGGAAATGATAGTAAATCAGTTGGACTATCACAGCATGCTAAAGAAATGAAATGTCAAATGTGATAAATGGTCTCACTAAAGATGTGACGATAGGCTCAGCTAGACTAGTAGATTTGCGATAACGATACAAACTTAAATGAAAAAGCCTAGTTCTAGTGGTAAACACGGTTGAAAGCATAGTACTTAGTTTTGTCCTTCTTGATTGTGTGCCTACTCAGTAATCGCTGATTGTCGAAAGACATAAAACTGGTTAAGTCTGTGAACTTTCACAGCTTTGCTAAAAAGTCGATGTGATTGTGCATTTCTTTTTGCAAAGATTTAAACTTGTTTTATTTCTTTATTTTGTTTAAGCATTGGACATCCTCTGCGTATACGTGAGTATCGACCTGGATGTTATTGCTTAAACGTTCTGCTTTATTTTCTTTGGTGTTTCGTTTAAGCTTTGGATCACCTCTGCGTATACGAGAGTATCGACCTGGTGGTTAAAGCCTAAACAATTTCAACTTGTTTTTATTTCTTATTTTGTTTAAACATTGGACTTTCTCTGCGTATACGGAAGTATCAACCTGATTGTTAATGTTTAAACATTCTGCCTTGTTTTCGCACAAATCACAGTTGATAAAAGTTTAAAGGCATTACTTGAGTTAGTGTATTGCATGATGAGGGGATATGCTGAGATCGTGGGGTCTATAAGAACTTAGTGCATAATTAATATACCTTAACGTATCGGTAAGCATTTCGAAAGTTTTTAGATTGAGTTTAAGTGGATAACAATATCGTCAATCTACGTGAATCGTTTAGAACTTAAAATGTTTAAAGCTTAATGGTGTTGATGATATGTCTCATAAACTGATATGATTCTCTTACACAAACTCACAAAAATATTGTCTGTATATATTTCTTTACTGCATTTCATTAAAAACAAAAATCCAAAAAGATTTTAGTGTGTTTTAGCATAAATTTTTGAAAAATCCAAAAAGATTTTCGACAACTGATGTTGGAGAGCTGATATTCAAAATTCTAAGTGCTAAACAGGAAGAACAGAAGTTTGGGAAAGGTTGTTTGAAATAAGAAATGTTTTTGAAATGACTAAATGGATCAATAATTTGATACCAATTTTAATCATTTTAAAATTAAGTGGTAAGCATAAAGTCAAATCTTACTATTGGTTAGAGTGTATGCAGATATGCAGCTAGTGAATTTCAGACTGCGATCCCAGCTTGTCGAAAGGGGGAGTCTGTAGATGTAAAAGCCAGGTTCCTGATCTTGTTACTACGGAGTGCCAGGAGATGGTCCTGAATCTGTGAAAGCTGCTAATGCTGAGAAGATAGAGAGTGCTATATCAGATTGCGATCCCGGAACAACTTAAGGGGAGTCTGTTAGCAAAGGGGAGATTGAAGAGTGAATGAGCCAGACTCAGATTCTGAAGAATAGCTGATAATGGTAATTGAAGAGAAAGAGAGAGTTTGAAGGATGCTTCAGCGTCAAATATTTTAGAAAGCGTGAAGACTGATTAAGACTGAAGTTTTGACGTACTAAAGTCTCGTACTGAAGACTCCGTCAACATCCAAGGGGGAGACTGTTGGTGCATATGTCTGTTGACTTCGTCTTATATCAAGTCTCAGTTTCGTTGCGGATCTGAACGAGAATGATGTCATCATCAAGGATGATGACATCATTTGATGATGACATCATGAAAGTGACATCATACAAATATCACGCTCAATCCAAGAAAGTCTGCATGGGATTTAAACAAAACAATTTATATTTGTTTATTATAAGTTCGCTTGAATGATCATTATGTGAGTCCGCTTGAACATTCATGTAGCTCGCTTGAAAGGTTCGCTTGAATTGGCATGTTTGTTTCAAGCGAACTAGGAGGTGTATAAATAGTCTAGTGGACTTGTCATTTGTAACAGTCCCATTGTTCTTGTACCGAACTGCTGCCGGATTTGTCAAGTCGTATATGAATGAGAAGTGTAGTTTAACGTGATATCTTCTGTTTCTACTCATTTCTTTCTGATTTAAAACAGTTTGATTGTTTCCGCCACTCAAACTGTCGTATATTGACTCAAATTGACTCACTCGGTCGTTAAAAACGATCCTACAACATAGTTTTGGAACCATCTGCAGTTATTCGAGAAGGAGCTGAGTTGCTGTCACAAACTCTTGAAAGCTTTTTGAAAAAGAATGAGGATGTTGCTAAAGGTGTCAAAGACAAAGAACCTGAAGGTGTTGTTCAAGATGTCTCAAGTGATGAAGATTCTGAAGCTACAGAGTCAGAATCAGAACTTGATCCAACTACACTTGGCAAAGGCAAAGTTCAACTGAAGAAAAAGCCTTCGAAGAAACAAAAAGTATCGGACGAAGAAGACTCTTCTTTTGAACCAGATCTACAAAATAAACAAATAAAGAAGCGCAAAGTTGTTCAAACTGGAGTTATTCCAAGAAGCATGCGTGCAAAGAAAGGAGAAGCTAAAGTTCAAAAAGATCAAGGAGGCAAAGGCAAAAAGCATGCTGAATCATCAAAAGCTCAAGAACCAGAGGTTAAAAAGAAAGTTGGTCAAGATGATTATGTTGAAGTAACTAAGGGTGGAGTCTTTTCTTTAGAATTTCCTCCAATTCCAGAAAATATTGAGATTCCAGAATCCTCACACCCAAAAGTTACAGATGATTTCTTTGGCAATCTTCCACCTGCAACTGGAGTTTTTAGTGAAGATATTCCAGAAGATGATTATGACATGTTTAATAATGAAGCTGTAAAAGAATTGCTAAAGAAAGTTGCTGCTCTTGAAAAAGCTAAAGACAAAGCTGAAGCAGAACGTGATGTTTTAAAGAAGCAAGTTAATCAGCTGATGAAAGCTCATGATCAAATCAGAATGGTGTTGATAGAAAAAGAGAAGTCGATAAATGAAATGAAGAATGACAACAATGATAATTCTAAAATGTTTGAATTATTGACAGCAGAAATTTCTTCATTAAATGTGAAGATAAAGAATCTTCAGGATGTGAATCAGACGCTTAATCAGCTTCTCAGTGAAATGAGTGAAGCTACATCAAATGAAATGAAGGCAATGAAGTTGGAGATGGAAGCAATGAAAGCTGATAAAGTAATGAAAGACAATCAGCTAAACATGCTATATGCGGTTGTGGAAAGTCATCTAAAGATGGATGTTCATACTGCATTCAATGAGATTGAAGTAAAAAGAGTCGAGGAAAGAAGAATGGAAAGAGAAAGTCGACTAGCTGAAGATGCCACTCAAAAGAACAAAAGTGTAATTGAAGAAGTTCAAGAAGCTGGTGGGTCTTCTAGTCAAGTTGACATTGAAATGGTTGATGTGGATAATATTCAAGAACAAGTTGAAGAGCAAGTTGTTGAAGATATTCTAGAACAAGATGCTGAAGATGAACAGAATCAAAACTTTATGATGGTTGGCGAGTCTTCTCTATTCATTGATACTGATGAAGTTATTCGAAGAGTTGCTGCTATTCAAAAGAAGAGAAAGGCCAAAGAAGTGTTGTTACTAGAATGGAAGACACAACAATTTGTTCTTGTTGGTAATGCTTCTACAGTGCCTTACAGTATACCAGAGATTGTTCGCAGAATGAAAATTAATGAAAGAAGAAAAGAAGCAAAGAAAGCACGTAGAGAAGATGTTAGTGATTCTAATCTTGAAATGTTTGGTGATGATGAAGAGAATGAAGATGAAAATGATGATATAGACGAGTCTGTTCAGAAAGATGATAAGAAAGATGATGATGAAAAGAAAAACGATGATGATGATCAAGGGTCTCCTGGCTTGTTAATCAATACTTCTAATGTTCAAGAAAGGATTGAAGAGTTGCTGAATGATGAAATTAATGAACAGGAAGATGATACTCAACATGAAGCCTCATCATCTAGAAAACAACATGCAGACCAGGTATTTCTAACAAACCCTACCGAAATATGAAGGTGAGCAGTGGCGGATCTAGAAAATCCGCCAAGCCGTAATGTTTTATAAATAAGCCGTAACGAAATCGAAAAAACCTCAAATTTTTCCAAAATTTACACTAATTTTTCCAAATTTTTCCGCGCCAAGCCGTAGCGGGCGTTGCCCCCCGGCATAAGGTAGCTCCGCCCCTGAAGGTGAGATCGAGGTTCAGAGAACTAGAGCTGAAATGTTAGAAGAGTTGGGTTTGGAAGATGGAAAGTTCAAGTTTGATATTGAGGATGATATTCCTCAGTCTCCAGAGAAAAATTTTGAGCCAAGATATGCCCATGAAGCTGATCATTACGATGATGTCATTGTTGAAGATGCTTCAGATTCATCCGATGAAGATACTGATTTTCATTATGCTGGAATTGATGAAACATTTCCGTCTCTTGCTGAAATGTTCAAAGATAGAAATGAAGATGAAATCAGAAGGAAAATTGTTGAAAAAGTTTCTACTGAAGGTATTCCAGAAACAATTCCCAGAGAAATTCTTGCTGAAGAACGAAAAAGGTGGTTTAAAGTTATGTCCAAAGAAAGAAAAACTCTTAGAGCTCTTCAATATTTCACACAGGACAAAAATCTTTCATGGGGAGATATTCTATCATGGGGATATCTTGAAGATCTTAAAGTCTATGCTATCAGACGGGAAGAAGGAGTTCAGTACTTCAAATTTCTATCAGATATCAGTTCTTTACCGTGGTGGGATGTTGATGAGTTGGTGAAAACAAAGAATATCAAGCAGTTCTACTATGGTCCAGAAGTTAGACAACATGATCAAGATTTGTGGAACTACATTAAATTGCAAGCAAAGAATGGTTATCCTGATTGGAAGCCGCAGTATCCAAAGCAAACTGTCACATATCTAGAGAATGGTAGAAACGATATAACTTTGGATGTAAAGCCGCCTAGATGTTTGAAGAATATGCCTCTCAGAGCCATTGAGCAATACTTCCATGATTTATTTCAAGGCTGGATGTACAACGAAACGACGGCTGAGGCAGTTATCTCTCTCTATGACAAGTCCATGGGAAAGTCTCGAAGAATAAGTATTCTAGATCCAATGTGGCTTGTTAATTGTTCAAAGAAGGATATCGATTGCTTGTTCTACAACAAGATCGTTTATGAAAAGAGAGACAAAGCTCAAGCACAGCAATACCAAACAGTTGTAGATGTATGTTTTGCACAAGATATCAATTCAGGAAGATACTGGAAGACAAAATGGAGAGATCTGGAGATTGATGAGTTCCTGAAAAAGTATAAGCGTGAACAAAGGTCTAAAAAGATTGCTGAAAGAGCTGCTGAGGTGGGCAAACGTAAGATGGGGATTGTGCCACCAACAGATCAAACACCGATTGAATCAGAGGAGAACAAAATACCCAAATGGGATCGGAAGCGTGATGGTGATCCAGTTTATAGAAACTGGTGGTTAACTGAAGGAAGGCATAAACGACGTATAATGTTAGAAGAAAAGGCAGAAAAGAGAAGACAGAGAGCTCGTGAACGAAGATGCAACAGGAGGAATGAAAGACTATGCTGGAAGGAACTACAGCTACATCCGAGGGGGAGTCTGTTAGTACATACGTCTGTAGCTTCCGTCAGCATGTAGTCATGTTTTTGTATATTTGTGTCTTTGTAAACTATTATGTAATGTATGTGTGTAGATAGATCGACAACTCAGGAAACGGAGCTTAATTGTAAGTGTTGACTTTTGTTGACTGGTGTCATCCGATCGGATAGCCATCCGATCGGATAGCACTCATCCAACCGGATGACTTGTCATCCGAGCGGACAACACTCACCACTCCTGAGTTGCCTATATATACCTTGTCCGGGTATTACTTTCAAGACTTTTGACTCAAGCAAGAACCTGACCAGTGTCTGTCTTCTACCGGAACTTTGTACTTTCAGAACGTCTAATAGAAAGAACATACCGTGTTTATTCGTTGAATTCTGTGTTGATCATCTGAGATTTGTCATAATGGATTCCGCACATTAGACAAAGTCGATTCATCTTGTTCCTTACGATTAGATCCTGTGCAAAGGGACCAACAAGTCTCCTTGATGCGCTCTTGGATCTGTATAATCTTGTTTGTTGTCTCTTGAACCAATTCGGGACTAACAAGCTGTCTATCACACGCATCTGCCCAGCATAACGGTGATCGACACTTGCGTCCATAGAGAGCTTCAAACGGTGTAGCTTGTATACTTGCATGGTAACTGTTGTTATAAGAAAATTCTACCAACGGTAGATAGGTGTCCCAACTGCCACCCATATCCATCACGCAAGCTCGCAACATGTCTTCTAGCATTTGAATTGTCCGTTCGCTCTGGCCATCTGTCTGCGGATGAAACGCAGTACTCAGATTCAACTGAGAACTAAAGGCTTCTTGGAAGGATTGCTAAATCCTTGATGCAAACCTTCCGTCTCTATCAGAGATAATCAAGAGAGGCACTCCATGTCGTGCAACAATCTCTCTGAGGTACAGCTCAGCAAGCTTACTAGTGTTATCCTTTTCCTTGATCGCCAAAAAGTGTGCTGATTTCGTCAGACGGTCTACGATTACCCAAATCGTATCATGACCTTTGGGCGTCCTGGGTAACTTTGTTATAAAATCCATTGAAATCTGCTCCCATTTCCACATGGGTATTTCAGGTTGCTGCAGTAGACCTGAAGGCTTCTGATATTCGGCCTTTACCTTGGCACAAGTCAAACATTTGCCAACATACGTTGCAACATCACCTTTTAATCTTGGCCACCAATAAAAATCCTTTAAATCTTGGTACATCTTATCCGATCCTGGATGGATCGAGTACCTTGATTTGTGAGCTTCATTGAAAATCACGTCTCTAAGACCACCAAACAGAGGAACCCAAATTCTTCCTATGAAACACAACGTTCCTTCCTGGTTGGGTACTAACTGTTTCTCCATCCCACGGAGATATTCGTTCACCAGATTCTCCTTCTTAAGAGCTTCTCTCTGCGCAGTACGAATGCGTAATGAGAGGTCCGTTTGAATGATCATTTCCTAAGCCCTAACCCTTATGGGCTTAATCCTTTCTTTCCGACTCAAGGCGTCTGCTACCACATTCGCCTTCCCTGGGTGATACTTAATCTCACAGTCATAATCGTTCAACAGCTCAACCCATCGTCTCTGTCTCATATTAAGCTCTTTCTGATCGAATATATGCTGTAAGCTCTTGTGATCATTAAAGATCGTGCATCGCGTACCATACAAATAATGTCGCCAGATATTTAATGCAAACACCACCGCGCCTAATTCCAAATCATGCGTGGTGTAATTTTTCTCGTGAACCTTCAACTGTCGCGAAGCATAAGCTATAACCTTCTCTCACTGCATCAGCACGCAACCTAAACCTTGACGCGAGACATCGCAATATACCACGAAGTCATCAGTGCCTTCGGGTAGGGATAAGATGGGTGCATCGCAAAGCTTGTTCTTCAGCAACTGAAAAGCTTCTTCTTGCTTATCTCCCCATTCATACTCTTTGTCCTTTTGGGTGAGGGAGGTTAAAGGTTGAGCGATTTTCGAAAAGTCCTCAATAAATCTGCGGTAATATCATGCCAAACCTAGGAACTGACGGATCTCGGTTGCGTCTTCGGAGTCTCCCAATTCTTGATTGCCTCGATCTTTGTGGGATCCACGTGAATTCCATCTTTGTTAACCACGTGACCAAGGAACTGAACTTCACGCAACCAGAATTCGCACTTCGAGAACTTCGCGTACAATTTTTCTTCCTTGAGCAGCTCTAAGATAGCTCTTAGATGTTGCTCATGTTCTTCCTTCGTCTTCGAATAAATCAAAATATCATCGATAAACACAATCACAAATTTATCGAGATATGGCTTGCAGACTCTATTCATCAAATCCATAAACACTGCTGGCACGTTTGTCAAACCAAACGACATAACCAGGAACTCGTAATATCCATATCGAGTTCTGAAGGCAGTCTTTAGAATACTTTCCTCTTGTATTCTCAACTGGTTGTAACACCCCGACCGCGTAAAACAACAAATCGCGGCGGAATCGTCGGGGAGTGTTGTAACAGAATCATTGTTTCAAAACACACGGAAATTTGAAGTTTTGTTTTATTAAACATTAAATATTTACATCGTCTGGAAATCTAAATAAACAAGTTAAACATAGTCTCTCATTGTTATTAAGTCACTAAGGCCTCGTCCAGTCCTATGTGAGCATGCATCCTAGCAATCAACATCATTCAACAACACCTGAAACATATGTGAAAACAAAGTCAGCAAAGAAATGCTGGCGAGTACATAGGTTTTTGAGAGTGTCGGATTCATGGCTAGTTTACATGTTTCAATACTTAATTAAAAACCTTGTTTTGAAAAGTGTAGTATTGCGACATAATTAACCAACTTAAATCAAGTTGGTTATAATTTGTAAAATCTAGTAGCCATGATTCTTAACCCAAAACATTTATTTAATAAAATTCATTAATAAAACTCGTTAATAATTCTCGTTAATAAAACTCGTTAATAAATCTCGTTAATAAAACTCGTATATAAATCTCGTTAATAAAACTCGTATGGTTTATATTATTTCGAAAACCTCGTTTGTGTGACATCGTTTCAAAATCGTTTACCCAAGTGAACTAAATAACGCCACGGTATGTAATACGATGAAAACATATATATATATATATATATATATATATATATAGGAAGTACCAGCGGCGTATCCACCATGCTTTCATCACATTACACCCGTCCCGTTATCTAAACACTAACCAAAAACCAATCGTTTACCCAAATCGTTTAATTCGTTAAAAATCGCTTTAGTCGTTTAAATCATTCTCATTTTAAATCGTGAAAACTACTTTTGATTGTCTCGCTAATAACATCCAAACCTTCGCAACTCACCTATCGCTTCTCGCATTAATAAACCACCAAAGGGTAAATTAACAATCACAGATTCAGTCGTTACCCACCTAACCCACACATAACCATGGGTGCAGTCTGATAACGGGATTTGTCAGATCCTATGGTACCATAACCTAATACTGGTCGGTTCGGCCAAAACTAATGGATATTATTCGTTATGTAAATACAACCAACAAGTTTGTTTACTATATCGAAATCGTTATTAATTTAACATAAACCATTTTAATCTTTTTTGAAACCATTATTATAATATCGAAAATCGTTTTGAAAACCATCGTTAAAACCTTGAAAACATTTAGCACATATGAATCACCCCAAAACAATTGAAAACAGTAAAATAGGGGAACTATGTACTCACCTGAGAATGCATAGAGGTCTTGAACAACAACCAAGCAAAGCTAGAGGGAGCACGGAATCAATCGGCAACCTAATAACTATATAAATAACCCGGACCTAAGTCGAAAGATCGGATAGGATGAGGTTTTGTAAACCAAATGATTATTGGAACTCATATGACATGGTTTAACAAAGTCTACATTCTAAATCGAAACCTAACCTAAGTGCTTTCGACCTATTGTGACCCATTAAGGTAGCTTAAGCTACTTTAACGTGTCGTTCGCGCAAAAGCGCGTTCGAGACGTCTAACTAGTCCTATGACAAGTATTATAAGCCTAAACATGATTAAATATGTTGCATAATCAATTAAGTGACAAAAGTTTGTGTTACATATGCTTAATTACCAATTATGCATGAAAAGGGCATTTTGGTCATTTACCTAAGGCATATAAACTACCTATCATACAACTAATTAAACCTAAGTGACTATAACGTATAACCACGGAAGGTTATTTCCTATTCAACTATGGTCACCAAACATCTTTGGTCGGATCCTAATGATCGACCAAACGGGTCGTGTTCGAAAGTCTAAGCGGGTGTTTAGTCTGCTTGACTTACGACTCTATACAAGCACTAATCTAAAAAGTGACGAGTTAAACATGTTAGAACATGTTTAACGAATTTAGAAAATAGATTTGGTATCAAAACAAACGGTTTTGATACCTATAAGTAGTTTGGTTACAAAATACGCAAGAATGCGCATTTTGGCCGAAACAACGACTCGTCACTACACCTAGATAACGTGGTAATCAGTAGGTATAGTCACTAGGGACTATAACCATCGTGATTATGCTCACGTTATGAAGTTCAAATGAACTTCGGATTGACCATAAACTGGTAAATGCAGAAAGTCAAACGCAGTTTGACTTTCAGACTCGAAAAGCGATAAAAGAACGAAAGAATACTTATAATAGGTCCCCGCAAGCTTTGATCCGATTTACTCTCAGGTATGAAGCATAAACTTCAACTTAGAGAGCCAAAATTAGATTAATTTGGGTTTTGCAAGTGAAAGGGGATAGCTATTTATAGGAAAACTAGAACCGTTAGGATCGTTCATCGTAAAACGAGCTTCAATCTCATCCGTACACATGTGCCCATGGTTTTGTGAAACCATGGGAGCCCATAGTTTCATTAAAACCATGTGAAAATGAGGGGAACATCTGGAACAAGCTGGAATTTAGATTTTTCATTTTGGTCCCTTCCTAAGATAACTATGGCAGAATGACAATTTTGGTCCCTGAACTTCAGAATCTTGAATTTCGGCTCATTTTTGACACGTTTAAGCCCCGTTAACCTCATTTCAAGGCTCTAAAAAGAAGTTAAAGTATATGGAACACAAAACATGCTCAAAAATATCTCGGATGTCGGTTCGTTTGGTCGTACGGTTGCGTTGTTCGGTTAATTACGACGGAAGTCGTAACGAACACAAAAACGATCCAAATTACGCGACGAATGGAATTTTATCATTCCAATCACTAAAATAAAATATTTTAATGATTACATAAAGTTTTGGATGTTCGGATGTATTCAGAACGTAAGATATGCGCGAAAATGCAAACTTATGCACTTTTGACTCTTTTAGTCCCTGAATGACCAAAAAGTTTATTTTAGCACACCGAACCCCTCAAAGTCTATTTATAAGATATGTAAAGGATATTTAGGGTATGTTTAACCTATGGTCATGTTTCGGAATGTTCGTTACAGTACAAATCGGCATACTTTCGCAGTTTGTCGAAATTAGTCCCTGTAAGCGAATAAACTTGATTTCGACACACCAAACCTTCCAAAACTTATTTATAAGTTATGTAAAGGTTATTTAAGGTATGTTAAGCCTATGTCTCTGTTCCGGAGTGTTTTTCGCGTTAAACTGGTTATATTTACGCATCAGTGCGGTATAACCTTCTAGAAAGCGATTTAGAGCCCGAAATCGAACAAGAGTTGATATGTGCAAATGATACACATATTTATAAAAATCCCAAGTATGAAATACAATATTTCGTTGATTTGGTATTTGTTTGATGGCCGTGGAGGCACAGATGTCACAGTCTCCCCTACTCCAGGAAATTTCGTCCCGAAATTTATTTAGAGGAAACTTGTGAGAGCTTGAAACATGAAGTCGAAAAGATAAAACAACACTGGTTAGAGTTCTGAACTTCTAGTAACTTTAAATAACATTATGCTTGCAATGTAAGAGGGACACTTATATACAAGTATATGAAGCGCCATTGGTGCGTCCACCGTACCTCCATTACATTGTTCACGTTTCGTTATTGTTGTCACTATCGGTTCTTACACATGATAAATCTTACTAGGGTTCATGTGCACTGAATTTCATAATTATGTACGCGTCCATAATTACGTAATTCCTTGCATAGTCCACACAGTGCATTTGATAATGTGTAGGGGAAAACCAAATGAATGAACCTGTGATGAGTGTGACTGGACCATCATAGGGTCCTTTCAGCTGTATCATCACATGCCACTCTTAACCAGATTCTGAATCAATCTTTAACTAGACCACTCAAGGGTCTCTTTCGAATCATGGAATGGTACTATATATTCCAAGGGTCTTAACTACCACGTACAAGCCCATTAAGGATTTAGGGTAGTACCTTTTGGAATATCCTACTATGAATCCCTCATAAGAAGATATGGAAGATTCTACGAGGATTTGGATAATGAAAATCGGATCACACAATAAAAGAGAACACATAAACACATAATCGCCTAATTGTTTAATTTAACCTTTAATTTGTTATCTTTGGACACGGGTGTTTAAAGCACACCAGGAATTTAATCCGTGAATTTCATTTGGCACTTTAAACATTTTCAAGAATCTAACTATGAAGATAGGAAGATCTTAATAGGAATTCCGTTTGTCCTTATTGAGTTGTAATGTACATATTAAGGTGTACAAGGAATCCAATCAGGGCTCCGATTTGGGCGATAATCATCCACAAGGATCCTTAAAATAGGGCAACCCATCACCTTTCGTTTCGAGTTTAAGCTCGAGTTGAAGTGGTAGCTCATATTTCAATAAGCCTTCGTTTACACAAGATCGTTGTGCTTGAATATCAGATAGAGTTTGAACATAATGAAGCTTGACTCGCTCCTTTCGACTAAGCGCATCGGCTACGATATTCGCCTTACCAGGAAGGTAGCGAATCGCGCAATCGTAATCGTTCAAGAGTTCAACCCATCGTCGTTGCCTCATGTTCAGCTCCTTTTGATTAAGATTGAGCTGGAGACTTTTGTGGTCTTGTGAAAACCACACACTTCGTTCCATAGAGGTAGTGTCTCCAGATTTTGAGAGCAAATGCCACAACACCTAACTCAAGATCATGAGTTGTGTAGTTCTTTTCGTGAACTTTCAACTGTCTTGACGTATATGTTATGACTGTACCTCATTGCATAAGAACATAACCAAGGCCTAGATTCGACGAGTCATAAAAGACAAAGAAATCATCGTTTCCATTGGGCAAGGACAAAACAGGAGCATCACATAGCTTCCGTTTCAGCGTTTGGAACGCTTCTTCTTGCTTATATCCCCACTCCAAAGGCTTATTCTTCTGAGTCAAAGCAGTGAGTGGCACCGCGATCTTCGAGAAGTTTGAAATAAAACGACGATAATAACCAGTGAGACCAAGAAAAGAACGAATTTCTGTAGGTGTCGTTGGTGTATTCCAATCCTTAATTGCAGCAATTTGGATGGATCCACATGAATACCCTGCTTGTTGACTACATGACCCAAAAACTGAACTTCTTTAAGCCAAAATTCACACTTGGAGATTTAGCGAAAAGTTTGTTCCTTCTTTAGGAGTTCCAATGTTAAACGAAGGTGTTGCTCGTGATCGGCTCGAGACTTTGAATAAATGAGAATATCGTCGATGAACATAATGATGAACTTGTCTAAATAAGGTTTACAGACCCCATTCATTAAGTCCATGAAGATAGCTGGGGCATTCGTCAAACCAAAAGGCATGACAGTGAACTCGTAATGCCCATATCTTGTGCGGAAGGCAGTTTTGGGAATATCTCCTTCGAGAACACGAAGTTGGTGATACCCAGAACGCAGATCGATCTTGGAAAAACAGGTAGCACCTTGCAGCTGATCAAAGAGATCATCGATTCTAGGTAGGGGATATCGATTCTTGATGGTAAGCTTATTAAGCTTATGATAATCGATACACATTCGAAAAGATCCATCTTTCTTTTTTCACAAAGAGGAAAGGAGCTCCCCTAAAGTGAATAATTTGATCGGATGAATCCTTTATCAGATAACTCTTGAAGTTGTTTCGATAATTCTTGCATCTCAGACGGTGCAAGACGATAAGGTGCTTTCGCAATTGGGTTGGTCAAAATGAAACTCGACTTGATGAACTGGAGGCAAACCAGGCAGTTCATCAGGAAACACCTCTTGGATAATCCCGAACAATCGGAATATCCTGAATACTCTTGCTCTTGCCTTTCTCCTCGGTGACATGTGCCAGAAAAGCAACATATCCTTTTCGTAAATAACTTTGGGCCTTTGTACACGACATGAGCTTCAATCCACCAGAAGGTTTCTCGCCACGAACTTCCAGAACATCGCCAAACGAAAGAGGAATGCGAACAATCTTATCGAAACAAATCACCTCAGCATGATGTTTAGCTAACCAATCCATCCCTATGATAATGTCGAAACTCCTAAGTTGCATCGGTGTGAGGTCAAAAGGAAAAAGATGATTACTCAAATTGCCATTTCGTTTCTTAGAATGAAACGAGCACTTAGCATCTTCGAGGAAATCATGAGCGATCATATGAACGAGAGAACTACAAATACGGTTCTTTTGGTGTAGGTATCATAGGGGTATGCCATACACACATGCAACTATATTTGTACATCAGAATTGCAAATAAAGATTTATTTATAAACAAAATCGATTATTTCCGAGTTCAAAGGAAAATACTAGAAACATAAACATAAGATTCAGATTATTCAAAGCAGCAGCTTCTTCTAATCGGTCAAATGCTCATCCGTGGGTCGGATTTGCATTGAAAATCTTTGGGTATCTGTCCCTGACATAACCCGTCTCGCTATAGGTGTAGCAAATACCAGGAGGAAAATTAGCCTGTGCTGGATCTGCTTGAAATTGAACGGGGTTCCAAAAAGCTTGGTTTAGCCCAGTGACTGAACGACAGTCTCGTGCCAAATGACCGATGAGTCCACAGTTGAAACATTTCCGAAAATTGACAATGGCATAGTGGTGGAGGTTACACTAATTGCACAAAGGGGCAGTTCCTAAGTACGGTTTCTTGGCTGGTGGTGCTGCCACCTGGCTAGGTTTTGCTTGATTTGGTGTAACGACTACGGGACCCTTTGGAGCTTTACGCTTCTTTGACTTTTTCGAAGGCTCAACTTCTGCTTCTTTCGATGCTTCTTGGGTGGCTTCATTATTGAGACGAGACATGGCGATACCTAAATCCATAGTCTTCAGGATTACTTCGCCTATTCGCTGGGCAAATTTGGCAGTTTGCTCGGACATTTGAGTGTCGTTGCGATGAAGCGACATTCTAGAGGAATGAAAGACATAGGAGAAAACAAGTGAAATGTTATCGGATAATTAAACAGAACAACAACGCATAGAAATTGCGATCATTTGTTTGTTACCTAAGGCAAACAAATGAGACGGTGATTAATCAAAGTAAACGGGTCATATTAATGTATCATTGAAGACATGCTCGCCTATAAGTGAATACTCACTCCAAGAGTTCCCAGGTAAGAGTAACTGGTCCGATGCTGCGGATTTGTACGAACACTCTAGCCTTAGACAGAAAACTCAGGGTACAGGCATTCACCCTTCCAGTTCGCACGTGTTCACATTATAAGACCAAAACTTTGACGAGATTTTGAAAACTTAGAGGGTTCAAAACCTTATAATAAATCATCCTAGAACAGATGATTGGTTTTCAAAGCGGATTCGGAATTTGTGTTCTTGTTGTGGTTGTCACCTAAGGATAAGTGACGGTATCGTTTTAAGATCTAAACACAAGAATCTTGTGTTAGGGTCCTAGGAAGGTTATAGACTAGGTCAAAGCATTACTAATAACCTAATTCCCTATAACCATGAGCTCTGATACCAACTTTTCTGTCACACCCCGACCGCGTAAAACAACAAATCGCGGCGGAATCGTCGGGGAGTGTTGTAATAGAATCATTGTTTCAAAACACACGGAAATTTGAAGTTTCGTTTTATTAAACATTAAATATTTACATCGTCTGGAAATCTAAATAAACAAGTTAAACATAGTCTCTCATTGTTATTAAGTCACTAAGGCCTCGTCCAGTCCTATGTGAGCATGCATCCTAGCAATCAACATCATTCAACAACACCTGAAACATATGTGAAAACAAAGTCAGCAAAGAAATGCTGGCGAGTACATAGGTTTTTGAGAGTGTCGGATTCATGGCTAGTTTACATGTTGCAATACTTAATTAAAAACCTTGTTTTGAAAAGTGTAGTATTGCGACATAATTAACCAACTTAAATCAAGTTGGTTATAATTTGTAAAATCTCGTAGCCATGATTCTTAACCCAAAACATTTATTTAATAAAATTCATTAATAAAACTCGTTAATAATTCTCGTTAATAAAACTCGTTAATAATTCTCATTAATAAAACTCGTTAATAAATCTCGTTAATAAAACTCGTATATAAATCTCGTTAATAAAACTCGTATGGTTTATATTATTTCGAAAACCTCGTTTGTGTGACATCGTTTCAAAATCGTTTACCCAAGTGAACTAAATAACGCCACGGTATGTAATACGATGAAAACATATATATATATATATATATATATATATATAGGAAGTACCAGCGGTGTATCCACCATGCTTTCATCACATTACACCCGTCCCGTTATCTAAACACTAACCAAAAACCAATCGTTTACCCAAATCGTTTAATTCGTTAAAAATCGCTTTAGCCGTTTAAATCATTCTCGTTTTAAATCGTGAAAACTACTTTTGATTGTCTCGCTAATAACATCCAAACCTTCGCAACTCGCCTATCGCTTCTCACATTAATAAACCACCAAAGGGTAAATTAACAATCACAGATTCAGTCGTTACCCACCTAACCCACATATAACCATGGGTGCAGTCTGATAACGGGATTTGTCAGATCCTATGGTACCATAACCTAATACTGGTCGGTTCGGCCAAAACTAATGGATATTATTCGTTATGTAAATACAACCAACAAGTTTGTTTACTATATCGAAATCGTTATTAATTTAACATAAACCATTTTAATCGTTTTTGAAACCATTGTTTTAATATCGAAAATCGTTTTGAAAACCATCGTTAAAACCTTGAAAACATTTAGCACATATGAATCACCCCAAAACAATTGAAAACAGTAAAATAGGGGAACTATGTACTCACCTGAGAATGCTTAGAGGTCTTGAACAACAACCAAGCAAAGCTTGAGGGAGCACGGAATCAATCGGCAACCTAATAACTATATAAATAACCCGGACCTAAGTCGGAAGATCGGATAGGATGAGGTTTTGTAAACCAAATGAGTATTGGAACTCATATGGCATGGTTTAACAAAGTCTACATTCTAAATCGAAACCTAACCTAAGTGCTTTCGACCCATTGTGACCCATTAAGGTAGCTTAAGCTACTTTAACGTGTCGTTCGCGCAAAAGCGCGTTCGACACGTCTAACTAGTCCTATGACAAGTATTATATGCCTACACATGATTAAATATGTTGCATAATCTATTAAGTGACAAAAGTTTGTGTTACATATGCTTAATTACCAATTATGCATGAAAAGGGCATTTTGGTCATTTACCTAAGGCATATAAACTACCTATCATACAACTAATTAAACCTAAGTGACTATAAGGTATAACCTCGAAAGGTTATTCCCTATGCAACTATGGTCACCAAACATCTTTGGTCGGATCCTAATGATCGACCAAACGGGTCGTGTTCGAAAGTCTAAGCGGGTGTTTAGTCCGCTTGACTTACGACTCTACACAAGCACTAATCTAAAAAGTGACGAGTTAAACATTTTAAAACATGTTTAACGAATTTAGAAAATAGATTTGGTATCAAAACAAACGGTTTTGATACCTATAAGTAGTTTGGTTACAAAATACGCAAGAATGCGCATTTTGGCCAAAACTACGACTCGTCACTACACCTAGATAACGTGGTAATCAGTAGGTATAGTCACTAGGGACTATAACCATCGTGATTACGCTCACGTTATGAAGTTCAAATGAACTTCGCATTGACCATAAACTGGTCAATGCAGAAAGTCAAACGCAGTTTGTCTTTCAGACTCGAAAAGCGATAAAAGAACGAAAGAATACTTACAAAAGGTCCCCGCAAGCTTTGATCCGATTTACTCTCAGGTATGAAGCATAAACTTCAACTTAGAGAGCCAAAATTAGATCAATGTGGGTTTTGCAAGTGAAAGGGGATAGCTATTTATAGGAAAACTAGAACCGTTAGGATCGTTCATCGTAAAACGAGCTTCGATCTCATCCGTACACATGTGCCCATGGTTTTGTGAAACCATGGGAGCCCATAGTTTCATTAAAACCATGTGCAAATGAGGGGAACATCTGGAACAAGCTGGAATTTAGATTTTTCATTTTGGTCCCTTCCTAAGATAACTATGGCAGAATGACAATTTTGGTCCCTGAACTTCAGAATCTTGCATTTCGGCTCATTTTTGACACGTTTAAGCCCCGTTAACCTCATTTCAAGGCTCTAAAATGAAGTTAAAGTATAGGGAACTCAAAACATGCTCAAAAATATCTCAGATGTCGTTTCGTTTGGTCGTACGGTTGCGTTGTTCGGTTAATTACGACGAAAGTCGTAACGAACACAAAAACGATCCAAATTACGCGACGAATTGAATTTTATCATGCCAATCACTAAAATAAAATATTTTAATGATTACATAAAGTTTTGGATGTCCGGATGTATTCAGAACGTAAGATATGCACGAAAATGCAAACTTATGCACTTTTGACGCTTTTAGTCCCTGAATGACCAAAAAGTTTATTTTAGCACACCGAACCCCTCAAAGCCTATTTCTAAGCTATGTAAAGGATATTTAGGGTATGTTTAACTTATGGTCTTGTTTCGGAATGTTCGTTACAGTACAAATCGGCATACTTTCGGAGTTTGTCGAAATTAGTATTTCTAAGTTATGTAAAGGTTATTTAAGGTATGTTAAACCTATGTATCTGTTCCGGAGTGTTTTTCGCGTTAAACTGGTTATATTTACGCATCAGTGCGCGTATAACCTTCCAGAAAGCGATTTAGAACCCGAAATCGAACAAGAGTTGATATGTACAAATGATACACATATTTATACAAATCCCAAGTATGAAATACAATATTTCGTTGATTTGGTATTTGTTTGATGGCTGTGGAGGCACAGATGTCACACTGGTGATAACCTGATCGAAGATCGATCTTGGAGTAAAAACTCAAACCTTGTAGTTGATCGAACAGGTCATCAATCCTTAGAAAAGGATACAAATTCTTAATGGTCAACTTGTTCAGCTCGCGGTAGTCGATACACATGTGGAAACTACCGTCTTTCTTCTTGACAAACAAAACTGGAGCTCCCCAAGGCGAGAAGCTTGGTCTGATAAATCCCTTGTCCAATAGCTCCTAAAGTTGTGTTGACAGCTCTTGCATCTCTGAGGGCGCAAGTCGGTAAGGTGCCTTGGCTACAGGAGTGGCGCCTGGAACCAAGTCAATATGGAATTCTACTTGTCGCTGCGGTGGCAATCCTGGTAAGTCTTCGGGGAAGACTTCAGGATATT
Organism: Helianthus tuberosus; assembly: GCA_030545235.1. NCBI lineage: Eukaryota > Viridiplantae > Streptophyta > Magnoliopsida > Asterales > Asteraceae > Helianthus > Helianthus tuberosus. Next base: position 1,271,953 of record JARYGA010059779.1, read on the forward strand.
CCTTCACGACTGGGACGTCTTCCAACTTCGGCTCAGCGGCTTCTTTGTCCACAATGTGTGCCAAGAAGGCAACACATCCCTTCTGCAAACACTTTCGAGCCTTCAAACAACTGATGATTCTTAGGGTCGTATCGTACTTCTCTCCATGTACTACAATTGTTTCTCCATTCGCCATCGGAATGCGAATGACCTTCTCGTGACATACGATCTCTGCTCGGTTGCTTGACAACCAATCCATCCCCACTACCACGTCGAAGCTTCCTAACTCGACTGGCAGCAGATCAAGCGTAAACTCATGCTCTCCCAGTTCTATCACGCAACCTCTAATTACTTCATTCGCTTCTACTAGCTTTCCATTGGGTAGTTCTATCGAGTACGGAATATCTAGCTTACTAGCTACCAACCCAAGTGTATTCTTAAATTCTAGCGATACAAAACTATAATCGACACCAGTATCAAACAGTACAGATGCAAAGCGTTGGTTGATAGGGAACGTACCAGTGACTACATTTGGATCTTGGCGAGCTTCCCTCGCTCCGATGTTGAAAACCCTTCCTTGAGCTTGGTTGATTTTTGGGCATTCACGCTTGAAGTGCCCAACATCTCCACAGTTAAAGCATCCTGGTCCCCGACAATTTCCACTTCCATTACCACCCTGGTTGTTATTCGCCCCACGATTTCCACTACCAGCTTGATTCCCATGACCACCACGGTTTCCATTACCGCCATTTCCTCCTTGAGGGCGGTTTCCATACCCATTTCCACCACGGTTATTGTTTCCATTACTGAAACCTCTCTGACCACCACGACCAGTACCGGCCCAGCACGTCTCCTTCGAATGGCCAACCTTCCCACAAGACTCACATTTTCTAACTCTGCATTGGCAGACATGATGGTACTGGCACACATCACATTCGGGCAGAGTGCCCATATATCCTTTTCCCTTGTTTTCAACACCAGTCTTGACTTCAACTGGTGAGTACGCCTCTTTCTTCTTGTTACCACTGCTGGTACCCTTCTTAAAGTTTGAGAACTTCCTTTTGTTCTCATCGGACCACTCAACGTGAGTCTCTTTCTTCTTCTGGTCCGAGATCGAGAACTTGTTTAATCTGATCGCCTATTCAGTTAGCGCTACACTTAGATCAATAGCCTCGGTGATCATAGCAGGCTTTGACGTCGTCACCATACTCATAATCTGAGGTGCCAAACCCCAAATAAAATGCTAGAGTTTGAACTTGGAGATTCCACCATGAAAGTGCTCCGTCTAAGAACAATCCGGAGATGTAGGTGACTTGGTGCTCCGGTGCACATTTGCTCATTCTTATCACAGAATCGGTCTTCTCCGTCCATCGAATAAAAGCCACAGCACCCCCGGTGCCATCGAAATTAAGAGGCTTACAGTCTAGGAACTGTTTATAGGTACAGCCTGTACAAGCAACGTCATTCACGGAAAGCATTAGCGAACGCACACAGAGTATCCAAATGTAACGTTATGTGTCTCAATGACTTAAACATTACCATGAGGTGGGTTACTTCCCGAGGTACCCCTGCTTTGCTCAGAGCGCTGGGCATCATGCTGTGCTATCGCTCGTGAAATCCGTTCTTGTAACTTGGCCTCAGTTGTAGGCAGTGTGTTATCTCTTCGAGGAGGCATCTTCTAAAGAAGATAGTATAGGTCAGGTCTTATGCATATAAGTATGTAGTATGTGTATGTAATAACATTTACCAATGCAAGTAAACACATAACATCCCAATCATAATGGAAACAAGTAATTCAACAATGTATGTAATGAGAATGTTGCGACTGAGCTTCCATATATCAATGACCACCAATACAGTTTTACATGTTCTACAATGTACCATACACCAAAAGGGACTACAGGGTCACATCACCCTTGTCCAAATCGTCTATCAAACTACAACAGTTAAAAGTCAAAAAGTGGTCTTCAAAAGGCTGTGCAATCTGGGCTCAATTGCGACACTCTCACCAAAAGTATGCTACCTACATAAAACCAAAAACTGCTATGCTGATGGTGGAGGAGGAGGTGGAGGAACGAATAGCAAACTGCGCACATGCGCTATGTCACACCCTGGCTTTGCGGAAGCGTGGGTTTATTTGGTGTGACTTCTTAATACCATAGCAACAATCATAACAATGCTATATGATAAAAACATGAGATATTCATCCTTTAATAAAGTTTAGAAAAATCCCATTTTTCAACAATCACAAAATAAGTTACAAACCTTTATTTGATTTAATTGAGTTTATAAAGATTTAGAAAAAGACTTTAAACAATACTAGGTTTAGAGATATGTAACCCGTCCAGGAAGAGGTTACACCTTCTAAACCCTGGATGACTTCTTTGTTCAAACGCAGCTTGAAAATACGTGCATACCGTGCCAGATCCGTTAGTTTCCTGAAATACATGTAGTTTGAAAAGTCAACATAAAGTTGAGCGAGTTCATGTGTAAGTGAGTATGTACAAACATTTGAAAATGTTGTAAGTATGTATAAAAGTCCCTGGTATGTAGCAATTAAGGAAAAAGAGATCACCATTGGGTTGCAAAGCCAATGATATGTGTGAAGTGCCGTAGGAAGACTCAAACCTAGCGGATTTTGCGTCAGGTACAAAGTCACCACCTGGTCCATTACGCGGGCTCAGGGGTTGGGCTCGCTACACCCAGATAGATCTACCGCTTACGACCCTCGGTCCTACAATGAGGATTAATGGCCTCAAGTTGCGCCTACTCACTCACATGATCTGTACGTCCTAACCCTCCTTAAGCTAACCATACCATGTAAAAAGTATTCGTAATCATAGTAACATGTATTTCACCCCCGCAGTATAAAAACTGAAAACAGTTAAGAGAAAAGGGGGACATGAACTCACTGAAGTGCGTCTCGAAATAGTCCGTCCCAAAGTAGCCTGCTGCGTGACGACCTACACGTACTAACTTCTATTAGACGGACGGCCGTGCCTTGGCTTAAGGTTTATCGTTTTTGGGAAATAGTTAGGCAACTATTTCGTATTTACACTTTGTAATTATTTATATTCCTTCCCAAGGATGGGGGTTTTAATACATGTGCGCTTTCGTAATTCCAAAAATATATTTTTAAGTCTCACTTGATAAAATATATTTTTATTCATTTGTCTAAGATATTCTATCCCCAAAATATACATATTTTTCCCAAAAATATTATATTTTATTCCATACAATTTTCCAAAATAATACTTTTATCAAAATACGCGCGTTACATTTTAGAGTTCGCGTTGTAAAAACAATACTGATGTAACTTAAATATTTATTTGTGAGGGCGTTGGTATTATTTTGGAGTCGTATTTTCATGATATAACAGGTAATATTATTTTTTACCCTAAAAATAATATATCTTTAGTTCACATAATAATCACGTAAGCACACAAGCGTCTTATTACGAAATATATATTCTCAATATATATTTAACAAGTTTTATTTACGAAAATCCCACCTCCGACACTTGGAGATTTTGTAATAAAATTTCATGGCGAAGTTTGTTTGGAAAAACAAGTCGAAAATATATTCATAACACCTGTCACAAAAATATCTTCTAAGTGTTATTTTCTGGAAAAATTTCGCCAGGGTTTCCTCTGTAACTGGAGGTGGCCACGCTTTCAAGCGTATCATTTTCTTTTGTAAAATCATTCAATCAGTTCTCGATTATCCAATCCGACATTTAGACATGCAAGATATTACTTATATCCTTTCATTTTTAATATACGAACTGGGCCGTTTTCGACCATTTTAATAAAATAGTTATCTTATTCCAAAAATTCCCAAATTTTTACAGGACGTCTTATACGATCCAAAAATTATTGTGTAAAAATATCGGGGTCCAAATCATCACCATTATTTTATAGAAAATCATTTTCCGGACTGCATTCAGATTCATCTTTTTCTGACCGCAGTCCACGAAATAATTTATTTAAAGTTCCTCGTACGTCCGATTTACAAAATTCCAGTGGGGTAATTACAAATACATCGGTGGTCATCTACAGTAAAAATTTCATGATCTAACTCTACACAGGTTTCAAGTTATGACTAAAAATGTAACACTCATTTTCTGCAGTAAATATTCAGCTTTGGTTGCTGTTAGAAAACGGCACTTTAAAAATAGTAAACGAAGTCCAAAAATTATGATTCCGGTGCCATTAGAACCGTATTTCATAGTACATAAACCTAGACTTCAGAAAATACATTTTTCGTTTAGTTAAGGTCCTGTTACAGCCCGTTAAAGTCGGCTGAAAAGGGCAATCAACATGCTGTTTTTAGTTTAAAGGTTACTAAAACGCATATATATGACCACCATCCTTTCTAATATGATTAAAGTCAGATTATAAGTCTGTTACAGCAGATTGTAGTTTGTTTATTTCAGATTTGCCATGATTTATACCACTAGTTTCTTTTTAACCAACTAGTTCATCATACTTTCAAGTCTTTTGGTTTTGATCTTTAGTGTTCTCGATTTTTATCCGTTAAACCTCTTATTAACCACTCTAAATAAGAACAAGAGAGTGTTTAGAAGCACTTACAACTAGCACAAGGCTAGGGAAGAATCAAAGCGAAAAAGTGGTGGATAAAAGAAAACGAGAGCGGTCCTTGAGCTTCCGAACACACCGAGCTTCGTTGAACGCCTTGTAGCACCTAGAAGTACACTTGGATTGTTTGTTTGAAGGTTGAAAGTGGGTGATGGTGATATAGGAGGTGTGGCCGTGAGCTTCTATGGAGGGAAGGAAGGTGGAGTTGTTGTTGAGTTGTAGATGATATGAATGAATGCCTTGTGGTCAATTTAAATAACTTCCAACAATCTTAAAAACCATTAGTTATAATGTTGTAAAAGGGGGGACATAATCCATTAGAATAACAAAAGAAAATCAACATTTGGGGGGGTTCATGTAACCGTGTACTAAGTGGGGGGTTTGGTTTAGTTGGATTTCAACTAAATTAGTTAGGTTAACTAGTTAGGTTTTAAGTATTTAGTTAGTGTTGCAAGTGTGTCATGTAATATCTAGTGTGTTAGGGTGGTCGGGGACCCTAACTAGCTTAGAAAAGTGAAAACAATGTTATTGACAATATTTTTATGTTCCGGGTAAAGTCCGGTTGTTCGGTTGGATATCAATCCGTTAAAGTGCTAAATAAGCATTTAAAGTGTCGTTAACATTATTTTTAGTGACACAATTTATTCCCGACACTTTGGAAAGTGTCTAGTAATTTTTTTTCTCATGTTTTGGCACTTTAATAGTTAGCTTAATGCTGAATTTTTATTTAAAGTGCGGAATTTTGTACTCAAAGTACGTTTTAGGCACATCCGGTCACTATAATTATCACCTAGTGACCCAGTTCTACAATCCTCACCTCCCTACACTCCCTACTAGTGTAGTAATCTATTCTCGGCTCATAATGGCCTCAGAGACAGTAACTGTCTGATGCTGGCTATGTCAGCATGTTTACTGGGTTATCCGTATAGTGTGCTCACTGTGCTTTTGTGCATCAAGGTTGTCACTAAGGATTGTGTGTAAATAATAGAGTGACAGTATAAGATGTGATGCAAGAGTATGTATGTATCAGAAATCAGTAAGTAGTTTAATCACAACTGTAAATAAGCACAGTAATTAAGCATTAATTAAATATTATTTAAGTCGTACGGATACCTGGTTTGGTGAGGGTTGTCACACGCTAGCTCCTCCTCGAGGGCATGAACACGACGCAACAGATAGCTGATCTGCTGCTCCATAGTAAGGAAACGAACATCAAAATCTGGGTATGGCAGAAGAGGAGCGGGCGGAGTCGCGAACGGTGACTGACAAGTGCAAGGTGGAGGACGCGGAATCCTCTCTAACTCCATGACTCTGCGATACAACATCTCCTGCTGGAGCTGTAAGGATAGGAGTAGCTCATCCCTCGTGTACCCAGTGTAATGGAAGGGATGGTATGGATCAGAAACAGGCATCGTGTTGGGCGGAAACCAAATCAGTGGCTCGCCCGATGGTGCAGAAGCAAAAGGTGTGGTATGTGTAAACTGTGGCATGAAAGGAAAGGCTGCTGACACAGGTGGGACAGGGCCAGATGGCTGGCTAGACGGTCCTTCCCCTGGACGGGGTGGAGGGATATATCCTGTAAGAACGTGATCGGTAAATCAGTGCGGTGTATGTCAGACACATGTGGGTGAAACGGGGCGATATCAATGGGTGCATGAGTAGGTGCAGGTGGGGGAGTAACAGGCCTAACAAAAGGAGGCAAGTCATCATCATCTATCCACCCATTGCGGGTGAATGCATAACGGGGATCTATATGGTCAGGAAAAGGAGCATGGTCTGCGGGTGCAGGTAGAGGGTCAGGTAAAGGTGGTGCAACTACTGGTATGTCAATAGGTGCATGCTCAGGCAGGGGATCATGAGCAGGTATAGGCTCGGGTGCAATCAAAGGCTCAGGGTCGGCTGGAGCTAACTCAAGATCAGCGAGTATCGGCTCGAGATCAGCGGGTATATCAAAAAGCTGATCGTCGGGGACGAAGTCAACCTCGTGCTCAGGATTAATGTCAGGATCAAACTCATCCTCAAACTCAAAGTCCTATGGAGGAACAGGTGTGGCAGACATAGCTGTGTTAGAATCAGAATCTGTGGGATAACGCTGTAATCCCAGTGCGTGTAGAGTAGTAGATGACACAGACTCGAATGAATCAGGACCAGAATGGTCATACGAAATCGATCGGAACCTCAATAAGCGGAACAACATTGACATCATCGACTGGAATCTCGATAAGTGGAGCGACAACGGCATCATCGACTGGAGCTCCATCATCCTAGGCACCCTCAGGGGGACCCTCAATAAAAAGATCGATGTCGTCGTCAGATAAAGCATCAAGAGGCAGATCCTCGAGAGGAAATGCAGCAAAGGGTAAAGGATCGGGGATCGGAACAAGAAATAGATCCTTGCCAAGAAAACCATCAGCTAGCGGTATATCATTGCCAAAATCTGGTAAAGCAAACGGCTGGAAATCATCATCATCGCTACTCTCAGTATCAGATGTGAAAACCTCAGGGTCTGGGACACTATCATCGTCTGAAACTATGGCCATAGGGTCTACGGTATCTGATACTCCACTATCAGAGGAGGACATGGTGTCTGTAACAAAGCAATCCCAACATATGCACATATATCAACAATCATCAAGTAAGCATGTAAGTAGTAACATTGTAAGCAGGTATGCATCCTAGTCTTCCCAGACTATTCCACCCAGCATCTCAGACTGACCCACCTAGTCTCTTAGACTAAACCTCCCAGTTTCTCAAACTGTCCCAACTAGTCTCTCAAACTACCCAGCCTCTCAGGCTGAACTACCCAGTCTCTCAGACTGCCCCGGCTAGTCTCTCAGACTAACTCCCCAGTCTCTCAGACTGAACTATAAACGAATTCCTTGAAATGTATTTTGTGTCTTTTATTTGTAAAAATGTTTGTTTCCTGGATCTGGACATTTCGTGTATGCAATGAAAACATGTTTGTGAAAACATTTTCGTGAGAGCCCTAATGATCGTAGTCTAGACTCGAGAAAGAATCCTAGTTCGCTACGATCGAAGCTCTGATACCAAGCTGTCACACCCTGACTTTTGCGGAAGCATGATTATTGGTATGAATTTCTTAATACCATAGCATTCATTCATAACAACGCTATATGATAAAAACCATAAGATGTTCACCCATTCATTAAGTTTAAAAATAACATAACATACTTGTTTGAGACATCGACACCAAATTCAAGTTACAAACCACAACATGTTTGAATGAGTTCAAAAAGACTCAACAAAGGACCTTAACTAAAACTGAGTTTAGGATCATGTATCCCGTCCAGGAATAGGATACATCTCCTAAGCCCTACTACCACGGACGACATCCTTTATTTATGACGCAGCTTGAAAACATGCACACACCTGCCAGACCCACTTAGTTCCCTTAAATACATGTAATTTGAAAACATCAACAAAAGTTGAGCGAGTTCATGTGTTTGTGTATGAGTAAACCTTTAAAATATGTCTATATGTATGTATGTCCCTGGTATGAAGCAATAAGGAAAAACAGATCACCAATGGTTTGCAAGGCACCCTGGTCCTCATGGGTGTAGGCTCGCTACACCCAAATAGATCTATCACTCTTGTCCCTCGGTCCTACGACGAGGATTAATGGCCTTAAGTGTTATACCCACCTTTCACATGATCAAGCAGTAACCCTCCTTAGCTAACCATACCATGTATAAAACGTTTGTAAACAATTGTAACATGTATTTCACCCCCGAAGTTATAAAACTGAAAACAGTTAAAAGAAAAGGGGGACATGAACTCACAGTTTTGCGTCTTCGATACGCGTAACTCAAATCTCGTCAGCAAACACGACTACCTACAATGTACTAGGGTCTATTAGACGAACGGGCCGTGCCTTGCCTTAGTATTTACGTTTTTTAGTTACGTTTCTTTTATGTCCTCAATATTATTCCAAGTTATAATTACTTGTTAAAATAATAATTATTTTAACTTTAAATTATATTTAATTTTGGAATAATTGTTAAGCAATATTTTGTAATAATATTTCTCAAGTATTTATTTTCGTATTTCCTTCCCAAGGATGGGGGCATCTCATACATGTATCTTCGTATTCTTGTATTTGTAATCCCAAAATAATATATTTTCAAGTCCCACTTTAGAAAATATATTTAAACTTATTTTGTCCAAAAATAATGTATTTCAAGAAAATATATATTTTTCTCAAAAATCATATCTTCTAAATATTCTAAGAAAATATATTTTAAGTTCCAAAAACAATATATTTTCTTCTTTTCGAAAATATGATATACTTTGGTAATATTTACAAAAATCATACTTTCATTTCTTGCATCCAAAATAATATTTACCAAAAAATATATTTATAACGGTATTTTCCAGAATATTTTGTAAGTTACTTTCTTGCGTTCGGTTTCACAATATTAAGTGCGTAACTTATATATATTTATTCCTTGTGATTTTTGGTATTATTTTGGATTATAAATTCTTGGTATTTTGTTAAGTTATAGTACTTTATATCCTAAAATAATATAACTAATACACGAAGTATACAAACAATCACACACAATGTGTCTTCTAAATATATATCCTTCAAATACATATTTAGTTATTTTTATTTACAAAAAACAACCTCCAATACTTGTATTTTTGTAACAAAATCTATGGCAAAGTTCATATTGAAAACCATAGTTAAAACTCACTTGTAAATATTGTTTAGAAAATATTTTGCTAAGTGTTTGTATTTTTAGAAAAATTTTGCCATAGTTTCCCCTAAAAATGGAGGTGTCCATGCAATTAAAGCATATTTTCTTTTCAAAAATCATCATAAACAATCAGCAATCAATCTACACTTACCAAGTGCTAAAACAAAGCTATCTACATAATGATCATGAACTTGAGTTTTCATAAAAAACTTGTAGTAACTTGGTAGTGTGTTTAGTAGACTTAGTTACCCCTTAAAGTATGTTTACTACTTTAAAAATCTCATTCTTGGAAGGTTTAGGTGTTTATAACTTGTAAACATATTTTACAAAAACGTTTCTTTGTGAAATCTTCATGTTTCTCAAGTGTTTCTACACTTGTTCTATCACCAAAAATAGTGTTTATTTAAGTAAGAACCAAGATCTTCTAAAAATCACATTTTGAACTTGGTTCTTTTGGAAAACCATTCATAAATCTTAGATCCATAAGATTACTAACTCACTGTGTTTATTATTTTTCAAGGAATCACTTTATTCTTCAAGTTCATGCTTATATATGAGGATGATCATCTTGTTTTGTCACATATTCATCCTCTCACTTGCTAGATCATGTGTTTAATCACAATCTAGCAAACTCCTTATGAAGATCAACATCATAATCTCAAGAAAACAACAATCAAGTATCATACATACACTAAACAACATTTTTTCATCAAGAGTTCATCATATGACAAGCTTATGTTAGAGTTTTATGAATATGTCTTTTAATGTTCATCAAGATAATCAATGTATATCATCTTTTAACCAACAATATATGAAGTAACAAAGGGTTGTGAGGGCCTTACTACTAGCACAAGGCTAGGGAAGAACATAAGATGATGGTGATGACAAAAGTGGAGGATAATAGCAAATGATGAAGGTCCTTCAAGATCCAAGACCACCAAACCTTCTTATATGGCTCCTTACACCTTGAGTGCACTTGGAAATGGTTGAGAATGAAATGGAAGTGATGATGGTGGTGGTGGGTGTTCACGGCCGAGAGGAAGAGGGGGAGAGGGAGAGAGATGTTGGTGAAGTGTGTGAGTGATTATGATCCATCATGTTCACTTATAATCTCAATTTTGAGTATTACCCATTGTATAACATGTTTGTAATAGTACATACACAATCTAAACAAATCCTAGGAAGATTTAAGCAAGATCTAGTGAGGATTATGGTGGGGTCACTAGGTGACCGTCCACACACAAGGGGGGGGGGGTCTAAGTGTAAATTCCAACCATTAAGTTAGATTAAAGGCTCAAATCCAAGCATCAATTATAAGTGTTAGTTACTTGATATTTTTAGTGGGTGTTAGGGTGTTCGGGGATCATAACTTGCTCAGAAATAATAAAACAATGCTTCTAGTAAAATTTTGGTGTTTCGGGTAGTGTCCGGTTGTTCGGTTAGATACCGGTTCGTTAAAGTGTCAAGCTATTCCGTTTAGTGATCTTTAAGTACCCTTTTGTGACACTTTTAATTCCCGACACTTAGGAAAGCATTCAGGACCATTTAGTCATGTTTTTGCATGTAATTAGCTTGTTGAAGTGCTGAATTTTGCTGAAATATGCTGAATTCAGCACTTTGAGTGGGTTTTAGGCACTTTCCGACACTTAAACTATCACCTAGTGAAGCAGTTTTATGGTCCTTACTTCCTTACACACCATACTAGTGTAGTACCTTGTCTCTGGCCCATACGGGGTCTCAAAACACTGTTTGCCTATGTACTGAACATCGTCAGCATTTTCTGAGTTATCCGCTAACTGTGCTAGCTGTGCTTTGTGCATCGTTTATGTCACTAAAGTTTGCATGTAAAAATGATGTGACAATATGTAATATGTGATGCACATGTAAGTATGATACAGAAATCAGAAAGCAGTCATTTGTAATTTAGCACAGTCATTAAGCACTAATCATGGTTAATTATATTGTACGGATACCTGGATTTTTGACGGTTGTCACACAAACTTGCATGTATTTCAGGAAATTAGTGGAAAGCTTTCCGGGTTTTGCTTCAAGAAGTCATGCGTCCTCACTCCATGCCAGTTTTGTAGGATTTTTCATCATATACCGCCTCTTTGCGGTGACATAAGGAATAAATCCTTTATCATTTAGAATATGGAATGTGTTGCAAACTTTTAAAAGTTGTTTTCTTTTGAAGTGATGTAAACACTTTATTTAACTCATGTTGGAAACTTGAAACTATGAATGGCATTTGGAGTTTATTTTAATCATATAGAATGTTTGCTAATTTGTATGCAATGAGAATCAATCACGATCACACCTCGTGCTTCCGCCTCTGAACGGGTGTGATAGATTGGTATCGGAGCTTCGATTATAGTGAACCAGAATTCTTTCTCAAGTCTAGTCTACAATCCCTAGGATCCTGTCATGAAAACAGTTTTTACAAAAACAAGAGGTTTTCATTGCATAAAACATTTCGCAAAGTTCACTACAAAAATTCATTTTACAAAAAAAAAAAAAAAAAAACAAAGAAAGGACAACTACGTAACTTAGACTACAAAAAGTAGACATAAGAACTTAAGTTATTCCACACTACCCAAATAGGATCACTTAAAATGTACCTACATGCAACTTACATATTGTGTGTAACTATATATATATATTAAGTAGAAATGGTTAATATATACATATGTCATAACATTATCTTACAGGTCATCATGTCATCATCCGAGAGTAGCAGATTATCTTACGACCACGACCCCATGGAGTTTTTCTCCGATGATGAGATTGGACTAGCTGAGGAGGTCTACACCTCCAACACCGACTCGGACCCAAAGGAGGATCCCGACTTTATGTCGGATGATAATAACCTTGATGATTTTCAGCCTTTTGCTTTGCTCGACCCTACTGATGACGACGTCCTTCTGGTGAACGTTGTTCTCGCCTTGCCCCCACAGCTGCATGACCAGCTCATCATTGGACACCTGATGGTGAGCACATCATTGAGGTTATACCTATCCTAGCCATTCCACTTGTTGCGATCCCCCATGAGGATTGGCCATTTGTCATCGATCTAAACGATGACGAGGTACCTGTGTTTCACGTGGACCACCCCGATGAGGACCTCGGCGATGGGGACGTCTTAGACGTTGCCATCCCAGAGGTCGTATCCCCGGTGATATCAGTGATAGACATATCTTCTGACTCAAACTTTGACTCTCGAGCGTCGGTTACTTCATCTGCTTTACGGGCCGTTGGCCTGGAGGCATAACCTGCTGACGATGCCTCTTCCGTGGCCCCCTGTTACACCTACAACTACCCCTACCTTACTCCTCCACACACCCCTATTCACACCACCGATGAGCAGACTTCGCAGCCTCATGTTTTCACCGTGTCGACTAGCTGGCTACAACCATTACGGATTGATTCGATTCGATCCCACTTTCACCCCCTAGACGAGGGCGAGCCTTCACAACGGCCATCAGTACCTCACCATGGGGTGAGCTCAACCCATCAGCCACCCTAGCCATTTCCACACTCACCCCCACATGCCATGCCTATGTCTGACCCGTACCTCCCATCTCACTACGCTGGATACACTCGAGATAATCTTCTCCACTCCCTCCAGCTTCTGGTTGAGATCCTTTCCAAAAGGGTCAACGACCTCGAGAAGGAGGCAGATGCCAGCCGTCCTCCCTTACCAGCTTACCCACCACCAGTTACACCACAACCACCATCTTCACAACCACCAGCATCACCACCACCACTAGCATCACCACCACCACCGCCTCACATGCCGGCCGATGGCCTAGCTGCTCGAGTTCTGCTACTTGAGCAGCAAGTGAACTTCCTACTCCGATGAGTCTATGAGCTCAAGGAGGAGGCAGCCGACCTTCGTAGTTTAGCCTTCCCTACATCACCACCATCCCTCTCTGCACCGTAGGCTTTCTTTTGTACGTACTTTTGCACGGTGAGCTACGCCGTTTTATATATGAAGAATAGTTGCCGAGTTTTGAAGACAACTTGAAGACCCAGGATCGCCAAATGTGAAGGAAGATTTTTGCCATTTTATGTATTAAATTTGTATGATTGGGTGATGTAGCCTGAGTACATTGTTGTTTTCCTTTACAAACAATCATGTAACAAATTGTCTTGATATATAAAAACTTGGTGTTATCTTTACGATGCATTATTATTTATCTGTTTATGCATGCCTATATGCTTGTATGAATTTATTTATGTATGGTGGATTGTTTGGTTGCACATATATATATATATATATTTCTTTTATTATTTATTTAATAAAAAGAATGGTGGTTATTTAATAAACACCTAATTATTGTTGTGTCATTATTTGGAAGATAATGCCTCCTAGAAGGATAACTCATACTCAGGGAATAAATCAACCCCCACCAATGCTGAGGACTTCTAAACTCACTACTTGAAGAGAGGATTTCGGAAGCTATCGCCCAGTATGAGGCAAATCGTGTCGAGAACAGTGGCGGCACGGGTGGATCTGGCAGACACGGACATGGAGATTCATCTGGAAGAAACCTTGTTCAAGGTAGGGTTAAGCTGATTAATACAACTTAAGGAGTTCATTTTATAATCTATTCACGGATTTCATTTTCTCATTCATGAATCGGTTGTGCGAATTTCAAGATGCACTTACAAGCAATTCTTAGACTGCAAGCCACTAAACTATGACGGCACTGGAGGTGCAGTGACATTCGTGTGTTAGACTGAGAAAACTGATTCAACCATCCGAATGAGCAAGTGTTCTGCGGATCAACAAGTTACCTTTGTTACTAGCGTGTTTTTTGATGAGGCCCTCACATGGTGGAACCTGCAAGTAAAGACGTTGGGTGACGATGCTGCATATGGTATATCTTGGGATGATTTGAAGGAAACGATGAGGGAGAAGTATTGCTCCTGAGCTGAACTCAAGAAACTGGAAACCGAATTTTGGAACTTGTCCATGATTGGAGCTGACATAGCGGGTTACCCGCAAAGGTTTCATGACCTTTCACATGTGATTCCCTATCTTATGATGCTAGAATTCAAGCGCATTGAACGCTATATCTGGGGATTAGCTCCTGAAATCCGAAGCTTGGTGACATCAGCAAACCCTGCTACAATCACACAGGCTGTGACTCTAGCTGTCAGCCTCACTGAAGACGCAGTCAGAATGAAGAAGTTGTCGTTGAAAATAACTGAGAAAATGGAATCACATGTTGAGTCTTTCGGTGATAGGAGGAGGAAACACTCGAAACTCAATCAAGTAACTCGTAACAACAACAATAACTCCAACAACAACAAGAAGCGAGACACCAATCCGCCTCGAGAGGCGAAACCGTTTGCTGTTGCAAATGACACTGGAGTTAAAAAGTATCAGGGCACTCTGCCCAAGTGTGACAAGTGCAAGTACCATCATTTAGGAGCTTGCTGTGTGGTTAAATGTGACAAGTGTGGAAAGTTGGGTCACCGTACCGAGAATTGTTGGGGAACAGGAAATGGGGGTGGCGCTAGTAATGGAAACCGAACAGGGAATGGAGCTGGTAACGGTAATGGAAATGGGAATGCTAATGGTAATGGCAATTGGAACCGGAACGGTACTGGAAACGGGAATGGACACGGTATGGATGCTATGGCTGTGGAAGTATGGAACACTTCAAGAAAAACTGGCCAAAGGAAAACAACGCTCAAGGAAGAGCCTTTTTTATAGGAGCAAGGAATGCCCGCCAAGACCCTAACGTGGTCACCGATACGTTTCTAAAACTGATATGATCCTCTTACACAAACTTAGAAAAATATGTTTGTATATATGTTTGTACATAGCTATTTTATTTCAGAAACCAAAAAGATTTTCAGTGTGTTTTAGCATAAACTTTGGAAAATTCAAAAATATTTTATTTTATCTTATTTTCGACTACCGATGATGGAATGTTGATCTTCAAAATCTGAAGTTGCTGAACAAAACCTGAGAACAATGGGTTAGGAGCTTATTTGAAATGAGAATTTTTTTTGAAAAGATTATAAGTTCATTAAGTTGAAAATTACATTGTAAGAAAACATCAGTTTGTTCACAAAGTGTTCAACCAAGGTCATTAACTTGGACTTGGTTAACTGAGTGGGTTGTTAAAACTAGCAAAATAATTGAAATTTGAAATGGTTGGTAGTGTTTGAATAAAAAATTTCTAAGCCTGGTATTTTAAATGATTATATGAACTATTATGAGAATGAAGAGGAAGTTGATAAATAGGGGGAGCACGATGATACTTTACTCCTACATATTAAATGACGATATGTTATGATGAGCTAAAACGTCAACGACCTAGAAAGTATTTCTTCGGACGTTAGAGTTTTTGAAGTTATGAAGTTATGAAGTTTTGAAGACCGATCGAGACTGCGGAACCATCCAAGGAGGAGATTGTGATATACAATGTCTTCTTCCTACGTCATCGTACGGAAGTAATACATCCACGCGAAGGTTTGTTCATTCGCACGGATGTAAGTACGTTCGAACGAAGTAGGTTTAGTCCGCACAAAGGTAATGTGTTATACTATTAATAGACGTGTGGACTTAGTGTTACAAAAGATTTTGTGCAACTGACAGCGAAGCCTTGTCAGATTGTTTTCTGGTTGTAAACGTTGAACAATTAATGAAAACATTGGAAAATTAAGTAATCTTGTATTGTCACCTAATCAAAATGGATTCCACACTATTTGACTAGGTTATAGATGTTACATGAGCAATATGTCAATGGAAAACGACCCCACTATCTTCAAAACTCTGTGATCTCATCATCAAATCTATTCTCTGAATCCTCCGACGGTGTCCCTGAACAGCCTGTATTTCACGTTAAAAACTCAAAAAAAATTTCTATCCCCAAATTTTTTCTGGACACTCGTCTCATCATCACGATCAAAAAAATGCCTTTTTAGGCATCTGGGCACATTCCCGTGGATGAAAGGGAGTTCATTCGTGCGAATGTCTCCTTCGTGCGGATGAAATGATTTTAGAACGAATGAATCTTGGTTCGTGAGGACGTAGTCTAGTTCATGTGGATGAATAACTTCCGTGCTGATGTATTACATCCGTACGGACATATTCCTCCTTCGAAACATCGTTGGTCACATTTTTCGATCTAAAATCTTTATGATGATTTTTTCACAGACTAGGTCGAAATTCAATACTAATCAATCTTATGGTCTTAATTTTACTTTTTGTCCGTGAATTGACCATTTATTTGATATTGTACGACTAAAATCCCCTAAAAGTCCATAATTCATGAGCTTAGGTAATTCAATCAACTGTTAGATCGATTGAATCGGTACCGTAGCTCTGATACCACTTGTGAGTTCCGTTTGCCATAGACATATAGCTCAAGTAATATTTGTAACCTAGTTAAATTGTGAGGAATCCATTTTGATTGGGCTACAATACAAGATACTTAATTTTTCAATGTTTGCATTAATTGTTCAATGTTTAGAACCAGAAAACAATCTGATAGGGCTTCGCAATCAGTTGCGCAAAATCTTTTGTAACACTAAGTCCACATGTCTATTTATACTACGACACATTACCTTCGTGCAGACTAAAGTAACTTACAACTCAAAAACGTGAATAATCTAACATTTTTCCTATTACAGACTCGACACGACTCGATGACGTAGGCAACAGACATTGTGTATCAACACGTGGTAGTGTAAGAAACAAACGATTGTTCTCTCTCGACTTGCAAGGCGGTGTACGTGTTTTCTTCTAGTTGCTGCTCTCGGATTCTTTGGATCCAACAGCAGATGAGAGAGACCACCAAAAGTTATAGAGTATTTAGAAAACAAGATGGAGAGAGACTTCCAAAAGTTTCCAAAACTAAGTTTCTCTCTCTCTCTCCCTATCTTTCTCTAAAAGAGGAGAAGAATGAGCAATTAATGAAGACCCAAAGCCTTCTATTTATAGGATCTATTCTTCCCTCTTATAGACCGTAAACTTTTAGCCTTACGATCCATAAGGCCTAAATAGTGGGATAAAAATAATAGCGGGTATGATGGTTTTCGGATTTCATAAGACCATCTTTTCGGAAATAGCAATTTTGGTACATTAACTATACGTTTCCAGAATTGGCACTTTTAATCCTTTGACTTTCACATGCGCTTTTTAACAGATTTTATTAACCACATTAGTCGTTAATGATCTCAACCTCAAGCCATAACTATTAGATATAGATACAAATATTATTTAAGCTAGATAGTGTGACATGTATTATTTATTTTGTTATAACCTAAGTTAGTAGCGGTTATACTAATCGCCACCATGTATATAATCATATTTATATGTACGAACAGAATCAACAATTCATTATATGAACATATCATTCATTCAAGCAAAACCCTAGAATTCTAACAAAGTGGTATCAGAGCCACACGCATCGATCAAATCCTATCAAATACGAACTCCAGATTTTTCATTTAGATTCTTTCTTCAATCAAGATGAATCCAGCGACTGGAATTCAAACACAAATTCCAAAGCTTACTGGGCAAAATTACTATCACTGGCATATTCAGATGACGGTTCTTTTGGAATCACAAGAATTATGGAATATTGTGGACGATGGATATCAAGAATTAGGAACAAATCCCTCAGAAGATGCAATCGCTGCATACCGGGAATCAACGAAGAAAGATAGGAGAGCATTGCATATCATCTTCCAATCGGTTAATGAGACTGTTTTTGAACGCGTTGCAATGGCGAAATCATCAAAAGATGCGTGGACCATTCTACACAAATCATACAGAGGAGAAAATCGAGTAAAAACGGTAAAACTACAAACCCTTAGATGTAGTTTCGATGCTTTAAGAATGAAAGAGGGTGAAACTGTTGAAGATTATTTCAACAGAACAACGTTAATTGTAAATCAATTAAGAATGAATCAAGTGTGAAAACTGTCAAATTTGCATGTATCCGTACAATTATTAAATGATGATTAGTGCTTAATGAGTGTGCTGATTTACAATTTATGACTTGAATTTCTTTCTGATTACTGCATTATACTTACATGTGCATCACATATTGCAAATGACACATCATTGACTGCATGCAAACATATTGACATAAATGATGCACAAAGCACAGCTAGCACAGTTAACAGATGACTCAGAAAAATGCTGACGAGGTTCAGTACATAGAAAGACAGTGTTTTGAGACCCAGTATGGGCCAGAAATCAAGTACTACATTAGTGTGGTGTGTAGGGAAGTAAGGACCACAAAACTGCTTTTCTAGGAAATAGTTTAAGTGCCGGAAAGTGCCTAAAACTTACCTAAACTACAGAATTCTGCAGAAAATTCAGCAAATCAGCATTTAAATACATTAATATTATGCAGAAACATGACTAAATGGTCCTAAATGCTTTCCTAAGTGTCGGGGATTAAAAGTGTCACAAAAGGGTACATAACGAACACTAAACCGTATAGTTTAGCACTTTAACGAACCAGTATACGACCGAACAACCGGACACTACCCGAAACACCAAAATTATACTAGAAGCATTGTTTTAATATTTCTAAGCTAGTTATGATCCCCGAACATCATAACACCTACAAAAATATCTAGTAACCAAGTACTTAACTTATACTTTATTTCTAACTACAAACTAACTACATTGTTACAACCTAAGCCTACTACCCCCCTCCAACCTATCTCACGGCCACATGGCCTATTTGGAAGATCTTATATGATCTTGCTTGATCTTATGAAGATTGCTTAGTAGATTTGTTATGTACTAATGAAACATATTACCCAATGGACAAGCATTTGTTGGAAGATTATAAGGAAACCCACAAGATCACTAACTTCTCATCTTTCACACATTAAAACACACACACCCTCTTCTTCCTCCTTCCTCAATTCTCGGCCAAGACACCCTCACACAACACCATTCTTTTCAAGCTTGGTTCTTCCATTCTAAGGTGTTCACAAGGTGTCTCTAGCATAGTTAGGAAGCTTGGAGCTTTCGGAAGTTGAAGGACCTTCATCATTTGCTTTTATCCACTTCATTTATCCACTTGATCATCCCTAGCCTTGAGCTAGTAGTAAGATCTTCTACTCTTCATTTTACAACTATATTGAGTGGTTAAAAGATGTTACATGATGAATAACTTGAAGAACACTAAAGAACATAATCATGAAACATGAACATAAGCTTGATATATGAAGTAATCTTGATGAACTATGTTGTTTAAGTATTGTTTTGCTTCTTGATGGTTGATTTTTGTGTTTATGATGTTAGACATCATATGAAACCTACTAGATGGTGATTAAACACATGATCTAGTAAGTTAAAGTGATGATCTTGTGAAAGACCAAGATGATCATACTTTATGTTTCACATGGACTTGAAAAATGAACATGATTTTATGAATGATGAAATATGTAAAATGTTACTAGTCATAAACTTGGATGATTTCAAAAACTAGTTTTCTCAAAGAAACTAAAGTTATACACAAGATTTACTTAAACATTGTTTTTAAAGAAACTAACCATGTTTCAAGTGGTGAAACAAGTATAAAAACACATTGTTAACAAGAAAAATACAAGGAGATTGGTTCTTGAAAAATCCTCATACAAATTGTAAAAGACTAAATTTTACAAGAATAAGAATTACAAACAAATAACCATATTTTTTAGGGTAACAAGACTTACCTAACAACATAGTAAGTTACTACAAGCTTTTATAAAAGATCAAGTTCATGTTGTAGTATAAATTGTATATACTTTGGCACTCGGTAAGTGTTGAATAAATTGTTGATTGGTTGTGATGATTTTAAAAAGAAAATGATATGCTTTAAAAGCATGGACACCTCCATTTTTAGGGGAAACTATGGCAAAATTTTCCAAAAATATAAACACTTAGAAAAATATTTTCTAACTAATATTTATAAGTTTCAATATAAACTTTGCAATAATTTTTACAAAAATACAAGTATTGGAGGTTGGTTTTTATAAATAAAAATGGATAAATATGTATTTAGAATATATATTTACATTAAAGACATGATGTGTGTGAATAATTGTATGCTTTGTGTAGTAGTTATATTATTTTAGGGTTAAAATAATATAACTTGACAAAATACAAAGAAATTGCAATCCAAAATATTACCAAAAACCACGAGGAATAAATACACAAGTTACACATGCAATATTGGGAAACCGAACGAAAGAACGTAACTTACAAAATATTCTGAAAAATACATTTATAAGTATATTTTTGGTGAATAATATTTTGGACACAAGAAAGGAAAAATATGATTTTTCCAATTATTACAAAGTTGTATCATATTTTTGACAAGGAGAAAATATATTATTTTGAGAAGTAAAAATATATTTTCTTGTAATTTTTAGAAAATATACTATTTTTGGGAAAATATATATTTTCTCGGATAAACTTGTAGTACATTATTTTTGAAAATATATTATTTTGGAACTACAAATATTTTTGCCAAGAGAAAAATTAGGAATAATTTTTCTAAGGAATACTTCTTGAAATATATATTTCAGGAATATATATTGGGTACTTATTAAAGACAATACACGCCGGAATACGACGCCAATACATGGCAAGTTATACAAATACAAGAATACGAATACACATGTATGAGATACCCCCATCCTTGGGAAGGAAATACGGATATAAATACTTGAGAAGTATTATTACGAAAATATTGTTTAACAATTATTCCAAAACTAAATACATATAATTTAAGTTAAAATAATTATTATTTTAACAAATAATTATATACTTGGAATAATAACGAGGACACTTTAAAACGTAACTCAAAGGCACTAATCAATACTAAGACAACACACGACCCGATCGTCTAATGGACCGTAGTACGCATGTAGGTAGTCGTAAGTTCTAGAGGAAGCTTTGAGTTACATCGGATACAAGGAACGTAAAACTGTGAGTTCATGTCCCCCTTTTCTCTTAACTGTTTTCGCTTTTATAACTTCGGGGGTGAAGTACATGTTTCAAACGATTACAAATGCTTACAGACAAATACAATTGGTATGGTTAGCTAAGGAAAGTACAGTAGATCATGTGAATGGGTAGGCGCATACTTAAGGCCATTAATCCTCGTAGTAGGACCGAGGGACAGGAGTAATATATCTATTTAGGTGTAGCGAGCCCCATCCATGAGTCCGCCGAATGGGCCATGAGGTAACTATGTCTTACAGCCGGAAGCCCGGTACAAAGTCTGCTAGGTTTGAGTCTTCCTGCACCATGTCACGTATATTAATGTATTAGCTACACATTAATTGATCTGTTTCCTTGTTGCTTTCATACCGGATTTCAATTACATACAAACATATTTACAAAGGTTTCAAAGGTTTATACATACACACAAACGAACACATGAACTCGCTCAACTTTTGTTGATTTTTTCAAACTACATGTATTTCAGGGATTTAGTAAATGGATCTGGCGGGCGTTGGAAGTTTTATGCTGCGATAGGAATAAAGATGTCATCCATGGTCTTTGGGTTTGGTCAGTGTGTCTTATTCCTGGACGAGACACGTCTTCCAAACCTTAGTTACATCTAATATCTTTTGACGAGTCCTTAGTGAACTCATAAACAATTTGTATGGTTTGTAAAACTTGAATTTGAAGTCTACGTTTTAAACAATGTTGTTATATTTTAAACTCATTTAATGGATGACAAATCTATGGTTTTATCATATAGTTGTTGTTATGATTGAATGCAATGGTATTAAGAAGGTCACACCATAATCACGCTTTTGCAAAAGTCAGGGTGTGACAGCTTGGTATCAGAGCTTCGATCGTAGCGAACTAGGATTCTTTCTCGAGTCTAGACTACGATCATTAGGGCTCTGACGAAAACGTTTTCACAAACATGTTTTCATTGTATACACAAAACGCCCAGATCCAGGAAAACAATCATTTTTTTACAAACAAAAGACACGAAGCACATTCCAAAGTTTACGTTTATGACTCAGTCTGAGAGACTGGGTAGTTCAGTCTGAGAGACTGGGTAATTCAGTCTGAGAGAATGGGAAGACTAGGGAGTTCAGTCTGAGAGACTAGGAAGTGTAGTCTGAGAGACTAGGGAGTTCAGTCTGAGAGACTGGGAAGACTAGGGAGTTCAGTCTGAGAGACTGGGAAGATTAGTCTGGGAGACTAGGAAGGATAGAAAGTTTCATGAAAAATAGTGTGAATACATGATTACATGATGAATTGTCTTTGCTTGCAATACACTAAGTGTTAGTGATTACTATGGATATACATGCTATGACTATTATGTACCGACACACATGTCACCTTCTTCAGAGAGCGAGTTGTCAGATGTTGACAACCCTATGGCCACCGCCACAAATAATGAGACTTCACCCGCGCCAGAGATATTTACGTTAGACACTGAGAGTCACCCTGACATACTGACCAAGGACAATGACGACTTCCAACCATCCGCGCTACTAGATTTTGGAAATGATTTACCCTTGCTGATGGCTTCCCCGACAAGGATCTTTTTGCCATCCTTGTTTTAGTCCATGACCACCTCATCACTGGTCATCCCGATGGTGAGCGCACCATGGCTCCGACCCTCGATGATGCGCCTCCTGTGGACATCCCTACCGAAGGTTGGCTACTCGATGAGTAGTTGGTGATGACGTTGACATGTTTATTGATGGTCCTCCTGATGACGCCCATGATGATGAAAAGTTAGACGAGAACATTGTTACTAATTTCACTTCTTGAGACCCCTGTTATCAAGCTATCCCCTGATTCTGGTATGCACTCGATTTCAGACTCCTTTGAGTCTGCGACATTTTCAGCTTTACAGACGGTCAGGTTACCGTTTTTTGCTACTGACTCGGACGACGACACCGCTATGACTGCTGCACTATCACCTGCTCCTGAGCCAGCTCCTATTTCTTTTGGGTGAGCTTGATGTTGCACTTACTAATCTTGAGCCGATTCCTGATCCTGACCATGTTTCTTTTGGTATACCAAACATTGCACCCCTTATACCTGACCCAGTACTTGCACCTGATGGTCTTCTCTTTTGTTGAGACAGTTGTTCCTGCACCCGCTGATGTTGCTCCTTTTCCCCCTATGGAGACCGACATCCATTGCACCGACATGCCAATCGCTTTCTTCCAGGACATACCCTCACCCTGGGAAGGTGCTCCAGGACAGCACCCGCGTAACGATCCCTTTTATATCGGCAGCATTTCCTCCTACCTCACAGGCTGCACCGTTTACTCCTCTCATTTCTTCACCGCGGGACGAGCCATTCCGATGGCCCCTACCATACATTATGCCGATTTCGGACCCCTATCATTCTTCGCATTATAGAGGCTACACACGGAATGAGTTGCCCCTGTCACATCAGCTACAGCTTGAGGATATGAGTCGCAGAGTTTTGAAGCTTGAGCTGACACCACGTCCTCCACCCTGTCTACGCCAGTATACTTTGATCCTCCACGTTCATCACTATCTCCTTGGCACACTCACCTACTGCTATTGCACCTTCCCAGATTTTGATGCTCGTTTCTTTACTATCAAGCAGCAGATTACTTAATTACTTTAACGTATATACAAGTTTGAGGAGGAGCTCGCACATGTTAGCAGTTTGCTTTTCTTCCCTCCTCCACCTCAGTCATCAGTATGGTTGGTGTCTGGTTTTATGCGGATTGCATTACTTTTGAGTAAAGACACTACTAAAGAGCCGAGGCTGTAGAGACTTTTGAAGACCACTTTTGACTACGTGACTTTGGTACACTGACATACTTATTAGACAAGGGTAGGGTGACCCTGTGTCCCTTTCGATGCAATACAGTTTGAAAGACAATGTAATTGTGGTCAGAGAATAATGAAAGCCCAATCATCATGAAACATGCGACAATACTTTGTGGCCAATGACCAATGGAAGCTCAGTCGCTATGTCTTCATTAAGTACATTGTTGATCTGCATGTGTGTGATATAATTATAATGCTACGTGCCTGCTTGCTATGCTCTCATTAAACAATAATTCCCAAATTACTTGGTTATGCTATGGTTATGCTATTGCTTGATTGGTTGATATAAAAATCTAATATGTGTATATACATATGAACTCTAAACAACTATATGCACTCTCTGAACAAATAAGACCTGACCTAACCGATCTTCTTCTTAAAAGATGTCGATACAAGGGAACGTCGATACCAACAACCCTCTGCCGACGACAGCGGCAGAACTACAAGAGCGCATCTCACAGGCCATTGCACAGCACGAGGCCCTTCGCTCCGAACGCGGTGGAGGTACCTCAGGAAATAACCTACCTAACGGCTGCACCTACAAGCAGTTCTTGAGCTACAAACCTCGAGATTTCGACGGCACTGGGGGTGCCATAGCTTTTGTACGTTGGGTTGAGAAGACGGA
Organism: Helianthus tuberosus; assembly: GCA_030545235.1. Taxonomy (NCBI): domain Eukaryota; kingdom Viridiplantae; phylum Streptophyta; class Magnoliopsida; order Asterales; family Asteraceae; genus Helianthus; species Helianthus tuberosus. Next base: position 1,296,691 of record JARYGA010059779.1, read on the forward strand.
TTATGTTTTACGATTAAGTAAATGCGCCCCAGAACATCAGGTCACGTACATAGCTGGACTGTTTATAGATGGGGCTCTGTCATGGTGGAACCTTCAGGTTCAGACGTTGGGCGAGACTGCTGTGTATGCTTTGACGTGGGACGAACTGAAAGAACTGATGCGTAAAAGATATTGCTCCAGCGCAGAAGTCCAGAAGTTGGAGACTGAACTGTGGAACTTGAAAATGGAAGGTCCAAAGTTAACTGAGTATGTGCAGAGATTTCACGATTTATCACAAGTTGCTTCGCATCTGGTGGAACCAGAATTTAAGAGGATCGAACACTTCATCGGGGGATTGGCACCTCAGATTCTAAGTCTGGTGACAACATCTAAGCCTCCAACGATTACCGAGGCTATCGACTTAAGTGTGGCGCTCACTGAAGAAGCGGTTAGACTAGGAAAATTTTCCACTACAGAAGAGAAAAAGGAGACACCTGTAGAGCCATCTGGAGATAACAAGAGAAAATTTGCAAACTTCAAGAAGGGTACTCGGGCGAATAGTAAGAACAGGGCCAAAAAGGGAAAAGAATACATGAGTATCCTACCTAAGTGCTACAATTGTCGACGTTATCATATCGGACGATGCAGATATGGAAGATGTGAAAACTGTGGCAAAGTGGGGCATGTCAAGGAAACTTGTAGGCAAGGTACTGAACGTGGAAATAGAGACCAAGATGGTAGCGAGAATCACGGAGGAGACAATGACAACGACGACTATCCAGGCAAGACGAGTGACAAACAAAAACGTGCTCAAGGTTGTCTTAACTGTGGGAGCAAAAAGTATTTCAGAAAATATTGCCCCAAGAAGAATCAGGCACAAGGATGAAAGCTCAATAGCGAAGCTAGGGAAACACGCCAGAATCCAAACAAGGTTATCCATACGTTCCATATTAGTCAACATTATGCGTCTGTGCTACTTGATATTAATACAAATTTTAGCTTCGCATCTCCAAAGTTTGAGAGTATACTTGGTTTAGTAGCAAGTAAGTTAGATAACCCGTACTAGCTAAAGGGAAACTTCGACGACGAATTTGGAATGGATTAGTTGTCAAGCAATCGAGCAAATATTGTTATCCGTATCCCGATGACGAACGACGAAATGACCATAGTTCATTAAGCAAGATAGGCCCCTACGGATTATCCGCTGTTGAAGACACGGAAGTTTTCGCGCAAAGGATGTGTTGCCTTCTTGGCTCATGTCGTGGAGAAAAGAGCCGAAGAACCTAAGCTCGAAGATATCCCCGTGATATAGGACCATCCTGAAGTCTTCCTCGAAGACTTTCCAAGACTACCGCCCCAACGACAAGTCGGATTCCATAATTGACTTTATTCCAGGCGCCGCGCCTGCAGCCAATGCACCTTAGCGACCTACACCTTCGGAGATACAAGGATTGTCAGTGCAACCTCAGTAGTTGACAGAGAAGGAAGTTAACAGACCAAGTTTCCCGTTTTGGGTAACCCCAGTTCTGCTCGTTAAGAAGAAGGACGATAGCTTTCGTACGAACATCAAACTACCAGGAGCTGAACGAGTTAACCAACAAGAGTTGGTAACTCTTGCTAAGGATTGACGAATTACTTATTTAACTAACTGTGAGGATCCAACTACTATTTCACGACTGATTGATAATCGAGTGTCATTAGCTGTGAATTCAGGAAGAAAGTATACCGGGGAAATTGTGGGACAATAACTTGTTTTAAATGTACACAAAAATGGTGTTTCCTACACGATGCACAAAACAGTTTTACACAGAATATGAAACTTTGAGAATCTAGAAAACATGTACTTAGGACCTTTGGGAACCCAGGTCCAAACTCGTAAAGGTTGCTTAGGAACCACACCTGTTAACTCAAGCAAACCCCATTATCATGACATATATGCTATTTCAGTTAACCAAACAGAAAGTACTCAAATTCCTTTTGTTAAAATCTTCACTTTTGCTTCTAGCGAGTAGATGTTTGCATCTCTACTCCCCGTAATAGTAGTTGCATTGAGTTAATTTTCTTCGCTGAGAGCGAACACACATTTGCTTCGATACTTGGTCATTTCTTCATTTTAGCAAATACTCATTGTTTCATTACTTGAAAACTTATATGTTACGCATGCACCATTTGCTACGCATGCGACTTCATTTCGAATGAACGTTTCATTGAAGTTCAAATGTCATGTTGCTAAATCTAATTACTGATTTGTGATTCGAATGACCTACATTATGATAATTGTTTCTTTCCTTGTTATCAAGTCAACGCACTTTCTTGAAGACTTCATTTCTTTCAAGTTACATTCATGGTTTATCATCGTAACCATGCTGAGATTCCCTTGTTGATACATACATTTATTGTCTGGTTACCAAGTTCAATTGCTTGGACTTATCCATTTCACATATTCAATTTAAGACGCCATATGATGTATTGAGAGCATCATATTCAAACATTTTTGCAAAGGTTCTTTTGTTTCGAGTCGTAGTAGACTTGATTGGTCTACGACTCCACTAAATCGTTTATTGATTTCAATACCTTACGATGATACTTTCACAAAATTGAAGCTTGCGCTAATTTGGTTACGCACCTCATACACGGATTTAATTGTCTATTTATTTGCTCTAAATCCGTTTTGTTTATCACGATTAAAGCGATCTCAATACAGTTGTGTGTTAAGACAAAGGTGCATAAACTCACTTTATATATTCCAGTGTACCTCCTAACGGTTCTTTCTTTATCGACCAAATGTCTTGCTGTACTTATTACTTTTTCATCTTCAATCGGGAATAGTGGTTCTTTGATGTTCCGTATTTAGTTGAAAACCCTGTGACATTGTGTAAATCAAATCTTCGGATTGTTTCAGTACACTTTCATTCGATTTCAAACACGGTGAAATTGTTCGGTCACCGCTATTATTGAAATATGTCATTACGACACCTTGTGATGTTGATACAACTTATAGCTTGTGCTAATCATGGTCAACCGTTTCACTTGAAACTACACATACTTTTGCTTGACATGTCATCTAAACATTCCTACTGCAACTACGAATTAAGACAATAATACACCAGATCCGCTTGTGTTCCATTTGGTGTATTTTCGCAATTCAAGAATGTCAACACACTATTTTCTCCCTGTTTTTGTTCGCAAATTGACAGATCATTTTCATTTCACTATTACATTTGAGTTTGCAGATTTTGAGTTCATCTAACGGATGCTATTGTTCCTAGAACTCATTTGCATACTGTGAACGATCGTTTGGAATTCTATAGGTCAAAACTCCACTTTTATTGAACCCCTGTGAGATAGGTTACACTAGATTATACATCTATACGTCTCGTGACCTTCGACATCAAATGCTAGAACACATACCTTTTAACCATTGGGTTCTTGTTGTTGAAATACATTCTTGGATGCACCTGATGTGAATAAGATTTGATTCGGTTTTGTGGTTATCTACCTCAATATTAATCATATACATACACGCATAATGTAACCGTAAGGAGTTAAGGTAGTACAAATTTCGAGGACGAAATTTTCTTAACCGGGGGAGAATGTGACAACTGTCAAATTTGCATGCATCCGTACAATTATTAATTGATGATTAGTGCTTAATGGCTCTGCTGATTTACAATTTATGACTTGAATTGCTTTCTGATTACTGCATTATACTTACATGTGCATCACATATTGCAAATGACACATCATTGACTGCATGCAAACATATTGACATAAATGATGCACAAAGCACAGCTAGCACAGTTAACGGATGACTCATAAAAATGCTGACGAGGTTCAGTACATACACAGACAGTGTTTTGAGACCCAGTATAGGCCAGAAACCAAGCACTACATTAGTGTGGTGTGTAGGGAAGTAAGGACCACAAAACTGCTTTTCTAGAAAATAGTTTAAGTGTCGGAAAGTGCCTAAAACTTACCTAAACTGCAGAATTCTGCAGAAAATTCAGCAAATCAGCATTTAAATACATTAATATTATGCAGAAACATGACTAAATGGTTCTAAATGCTTTCCTAAGTGTCGGGGATTAAAAGTGTCACAAAAGGGTACATAACGAACACTAAACGGTGTAGTTTAGCACTTTAACGAACCAGTATACGACCGAACAACCGGACACTACCCGAAACACCAAAATTATACTAGAAGCATTGTTTTAATATTTCTGAGCTAGTTATGATCCCTGAACATCATAACACCTACAAAAATATCTAGTAACCAAGTACTTAACTTATACTTTATTTCTAACTACAAACTAACTAAATTGTTACAACCTAAGCCTACTACCCCCCCCCCCCAACCTATCTCACGGACACATGGCCTATTTGGAAGATCTTATATGATCTTGCTTGATCTTATGAAGATTACATAGTAGATTTGTTATGTACTAATGAAACATATTACCCATTGGACAAGCACTTGTTGGAAGATTATAAGGAAACCCACAAGATCACTAACTTCTCATCTTTCACACATTAAAACACACACACCCTCTTCTTCCTCCTTCCTCTATTCTCAGCCAAGACACCCTCACACAACACCATTCTTTTCAAGCGTGGTTCTTCCATTCTAAGGTGTTCACAAGGTGTCTCTAGCATAGTTAGGAAGCTTGGAGCTTTCGGAAGTTGAAGGACCTTCATCATTTGCTTTAATCCACTTCATTTATCCACTTGATCATCCCTAGCCTTGAGCTAGTAGTAAGATCTTCTACTCTTCATTTTACATCTATATTGAGTGGTTAAAAGATGTTACATGATGAATAACTTGAAGAACACTAAAGAACATAATCATGAAACATGAACATAAGCTTGATATATGAAGTTATCTTGATGAACTATGTTGTTTAAGTATTGTTTTGCTTCTTGATGGTTGATTTTTGTGTTTATGATGTTAGACATCATATGAAACCTACTAGATTGTGATTAAACACATGATCTAGTAAGTTAAATTGATGATCTTATGAAAGACCAAGATGATCATACTTTATGTTTCAGATGGACTTGAAAAATGAAAATGATTTTATGAATGATGAAATATGTAAAATGTTACTAGTCATAAACTTGGATGATTTCAAAAACTAGTTTTCTCAAAGAAACTAAAGTTATACACAAGATTTACTTAAACATTGTTTTTAAAGAAATTAACCATGTTTCTGTTGGATCGTCGTATGACCCGAATGAGTCGTTCAGAAGAGTTTTGAGTCAGAATCAAAGGCGGAATCAATGATTCTAACTTGATACAGCTTGATTTTCCCTAATTATCTTCTTTTTATTGATTTCACAGCTTTTACATATCGTTTGACAAACTGGCAGCACCTCGGCTCTGAAATCGGAAAGTTACAAATGACAACCAGCTCAAGCTATATATATATAGAGGTGGTGATTTTGTACGAAATAGCAATAGCTCATTTCGTGCGAAATACCCTTTTTACATCTAAAACCTATTTTCTATCCTGCTGAGCACTGGTTAATCCTATCTAGAAACAAGACTCTAAAAATACGAAGTTAACAGACATTTATGCACCAACAGACTCCCCCTTGGATGTTAACGAAGTCTTTAGCATCAAATCTTCAGTCTTTAGTCTTTATTTATCTTCTCACTCTGCCCAAAATGTCTGACACTGTAAGCATCCTTCAATCTCTATCTTCAAACTCCCCTTTGAATGTTGATCCAGAATGTAAACTCCCCCTTTCAATATGTTGGAGCTCGAATTCTGGTTCAAACTTTACACTATCTTAGCCATGAGGATCTTGCTTTGCTGCTTTTTCAGGATCAAAACTGTTCCCTGCTTCTCAGAAATTTGATATTACAATGTATTCTCCTTTATGACTACATTTGATGTTTTTATCAGTTTTAATAATCCACTTAAGTATCTAGGTCCAAGTTAATAACCCTAGGCACTTAATTTGTCTACCAAGTCCAACTTAATGGCCTTGGTTGATCTGAAACGAAACAAAAACTGACTTTTGTTCAACATTTTTCAAAGTATTTTTCTGAAAATTATAATTTTCAACTTAATGAACTTGTTTTGACTTTTTATGCTCACAGGTTTAACATAATAAGCTCCCAACTCTTCTGTCCAGCTCAGAAACTTCCTGCATCTGCTTCAAACTGCGATTCTAAAGATCAGCTTTCCACTTTGGTTTGTTGGAAAAATAAAGCAGAAATGTAAAATCTTTTTGAATTTTGAATAAAGTTTATGTACTAGAATGCTAAACAGAAATGAAATGCAGTAAATGTAAACTATTTACAAACATATTTTTGGTGAGCGTGTTAGGGAATCATATCAGCTTTCGATAAGTCACAAGTATCGTTAAGCTTTGATTTCATACTCAGAATTAAACAATTCGCTTAGATTGTCGATATATTGATCCACTTAAGTTCTCACAAAATTTTCAATCTGTCCAGGATACGAATTAGGTGTATTAAGAACTTAAACTCATTCATGTGTCCCACCTCTTAAATATACTCCCGTATCCAGATCCCAATATTCAGTCTTACAGGTGAGTATACCACAGATAATATCTGTAAGGGGTTAAATGCGAGGGCCATGAGAGCTCAGGCTATTTCTTCCGCAAAATCAGAGAGATGATGGCTTCGACTTTAGGTGTGTCCCCTTTAGAGGATCTTTTCTTCAACAGCACATGATTAGCATTTTGCAATGTTTCATCATTTTTTATGCTGAGGGTGATGCTATTATTGCAAGCAAGCGAAAAATATTATACGGGGACTAGGCCATTGCTTCCGCAAAATCAGAAGTCCCGGGATAATACCCCAGATATCACCGAGTATAAAGACCTAGTATTTCAGAAAGAGGGGTCCTTCAAACGAAATTTCAGGGGTTACCTATATATGCAAGTAGTGTTCCCCATGAAAATAAGCAAGTAAAGATTTAGGTTTATATCCCGAACAAACCTACTAAATGTGTAAAAACCTATCGGCATATCATCAGCGAGACTGCTTAAGACTTTTAAACTTTACATATCTTTAGCATACCGTAACTGTCAAGCCAATGTACTATCATTTTCCCTTTTTACACAAGCTCTTTTCCAGTTTTCTATTGTTTTTGGATTTTGAAATATCTCATGTTTTTGAATTTTTGAATTTTTTTACTGTTTTTGTATTTTCTGAAAATATAACCTACCTCCCCCTAAACGCCAAAACAAGTAAAAAATCGACAAACCATTGCAGATTGCTTCTCAACATAATCTACAGTGGTACCTTCATCTACGCCAAGAATCTCCTCCGACACCGATAAAAAGCTTCATACCATTCAGTTTTAAAATATATTGAAACCGAGTTTTATCAAATGCTTTGGTATGTAAATCAGCTTTTTGTTCGTCAGTGTGGATTTTCTCAATTCGTATCATCTTCTTCTCGAAACAATCTTGGATGAAGTGAAGACGAATTTCAATGTGTTTCGTTTTAGCGTGATGAACATGATTTTTTGTTATGTTTATCGCTGCCTCGTTATCAACAAAGATAGGGGTGTTAAGAAATTGCAAACCGTAGTCTCGCATCTGTTGCTGGATCCACAAGATCTGAGAGCAGCAACTGCTAGCAGATACATACTCGGCTTCACATGTGGATAAAGCGACAGAGGTCTGCTTCTTGCATTGCCAGGTGACCAATCGTGGTCCGAAAAACTGGTACCCTGCTGTTGTTGACTTAGCGTTAACTTTACAGCATCCGAAATCAGAATCAGAATACCCTTCGAGCATGAAATCGCCTTGTCTTGGATACCACAACCCCAGTGATGGAGTTCCTTTCAGATAGCGTAATATCCGTTTCACAATCACCATGTGCGAAGCTCTGGGGTTTGACTGAAACCGCGATGCGAGGCAGGTTGGATACATGATATCGGGTCTTGAAGTTGTCAAGTACATCAGTGATCCAATCATGGAACGATACATCGTTTCATCTATCTTCTCTTCGGTGAGATCAGGGTTTATCCCATGGTTCGTCGCTAACGGGGTGGAAGCTGAAGTAGTCCCGGACATCCCAAATTTCTCTAAGATATCATGAACATACTTTGTCTGATGTATGAAAATTCCCTTAGGCAGTTGATCAACCTGAAGTCCCAAGAAGAATTTCATCTCACCCATCGATGACATTTCAAATTTTTGCTTCATAACTCTTTCGAAATCTTTGCACAAATTTTCATTTGTTGACCCAAATATGATGTCGTCCACGTATATTTGAACTATCAGAAGATGTCCGTCGACTTCTTTGGTGAAGAGAGTGGCATCCACTTTTCCACGGATGAAGTTGTTGGCAAGCAGATGTTGAGACAATGTCTCGTACCAGGCTCTCGGGGCCTGGTGCAAACCATACAGTGCTTTATCCAGTAAATAGACCTTGTCTTTGTGGATTGGGTCGGTGAAGCCCGGTGGCTGTCTGACATATACCTCCTATTTTACCTTCCCGTAGAGAAAAGCCGATTTAACATCTAACTGATAAACTTTAAAACCTTTCCAAGATGCAAATGCTAGGAAGATTCTGATCGCTTCAAGTCTAGCAACCGGAGCATACACTTCAGTGAAATCTATACCCTCCTGCTGACTAAAACCCTGGACTACGAGTCGAGCTTTGTTACGAATAATAACCCCTCGATCGTCTCTCTTACACTTGAACACCCACTTAGTGTTTATCTTCCTGTGACCATCAGGCAAGTCTACCAATTTCCATACTCCTAGCTTCTCAAATTAACTCAGCTCCTCTTGCATCGCGTTGACCCAAGAATCTTCAGTTAGTGCTTCTTTGTATGTTCGCGGCTCAATCTGCGAAATAAAACAACTAAGTGAAAACTCAGTTTGTAATGGAGCAACTGTAGAATAAAAACAAGTAAGGCCTTGGTCAATTTGTCGCCTAGTGCGAACGCCTGATTGTAATTCTCCAATAATCAACTCTTCTGGATGGTACGAAAGAGTTCTCAGCATCACCTCGCCTGGAACATCTACCTCGCCTTCCAAATTTGTGACATTCTGATTTGCACCTTGTTCACTGACTGGAATTGTTTGACTTGATATCTGGATCTGCTCCCCCTCAGAATCTGAATCATCACGATCGAATATAGGTCTATCATCAGATTCTTGATTATCATTAACTGCCGTCTGATTGTCAAGAGTTTGCTGAATATCATCATGTTCTCCAGCATTACTTGGACCGGCTTCATCGTCATTGGAAGCTCGATACTGACGTCTAGATGACTCAACTGGGAATCTTTCTTGCGATTCTTCATATTCTCTCAGAATATCCAACTCGTCAAAGAAATCTTGTTCTTTTTCTATGTCAAACGAATCCCATAGAGTATCATAATTGAAACGCCATGAGTCGCCGGGATTCTGAGGTGGCATGGTATAACTTTGACACTCAACATTATGTGCTTCGATAATCCGCTTCAAACTTGGAACAAAGACACGTTCCAATGGACTTGCATAACCCACGAAAATTCCTTCAATGCTCTTTGCACCAAATTTGCCATAAGGTTCTAGAACAGTGCAGGGAGACCCAAACGGTTCCAGATACTTCAGGTTAGGTTTGCGGTTGTTGATCAGCTCGAAACATGTCTTGTTGAATTTCTTCACTGTAAGAACTCGGTTGAGTGTATAGCAAGCGGCTGATACTGCTTCTGCCCAAAAGTTGATTGGTAATTTCGAATCAGCAAGCATCGTCCTAGCCGTTTCAATTAGCATCCTGTTCTTTCTTTCAGCTACTCCATTTTGTTGTGGAGTGTAAGGAGCACTAAATTCTTGCAATATTCCTCTCTCATCACAATACTCTTCCATCTTGTTGTTCTTGAACTCTGTACCGTTATCACTCCTGATTCTTCTGATTCAAGTTTGGTACAAGTTTTCAATTTTTTTGAACAACGTCATCAAACTTTCAAATGTCACTTCTTTTTTCTTCAGAAATGATACCCATGAAAATCTCGAGTAGTCGTCTGTTACAACTAGACAGTAGAGATCACCGGTTATGCTTTTAACGTTCACTGGCCCAAAAAGATCCATATGAAGTCTCTCTAATGGTCTCGAGACTGAGTTAACTTTCTTTCCAGGGTGAGATTTCTTCTTTTGCTTGCCTTTGATACAGCTAATGCACTCCCCCTCAAGATGAAAACCTTTCACATGAACACCAATAACTAAGTCGTTATGTACCAGGTGATTCATTTTTCGCAGGTGAATGTGGCCCATCTTTCGATGCCACAATTGCGATTCTTTTTCCGTTGCTCTTGACATAAAACAGTGAGCCTGACCCGTGGTTGTAGTTGCTACACTCATGTCCAACACGTACAGATCATTGACTCTAGGTGCTCTCATGATAATCCACTCTTCGGGAACAACAAATCCTGGTTTCAATATAAAACATTCCTTATCCGTAAAGTGCGTTGTATACATGCGATCACAGATCTGAGAAATGCTCAGAAGATTGTTTTCAAGCTCGGCGATGTAGTTTACTCTTTCAAACGTTACAATACCATTTGATAAGGTTCCTTCACCAAATATTCGACCTCCTTGATTACCTGCAAATCCCACATAACCTCCATTAAACCCTCGAACATCGTACAGTAGGGTCTTCTTCCCTGTCATGTGCCGAGAGGCTCCACTATCCATAATCAAACATGAAACGGATCTTGGAAGCTCCTGCACATATCACAAACACTTAGTTAGATTTTGACGCCACCCAAGCCTCTTTTGACTCAGGTAGCTTGACTTTGATGTGAGTTTTAGCAGTGTAAAGTGACGAAAATTTTTTGTCATTCATCTTTAAGCTCTCCTCAGACCCAATCTCAACCTTTTTGTATAAAAAGAAATCATTTTTAGAAGGTTGACCAGATGATTGGTCTGTCTTTAGTACATTCTTCTTCTCAGAAGTAGTAGACTTTTGATTCTCAAGGTTCTCATAGTAATCCACAGGAACATTCATCTTTACCGGAGTGGTAGAGGATGATTGTTTTTCCGTTTCAGAAACCTTTGGTTTTGGAGAACTTGAATTCTTTTCAACTGACTTTGCCTTCCATGCTTGTTGAGGCAAAGCAACCCGTTTGTAAAATTTATCAGTTTTAGTTACCACATTCTTTACAGGTTCAGTTTTGATCTTGGTGTTTTCATTTTTCAAAACTTTCTTCTCAACGACCATTGGAGCTTTGCCTTTTGCATCAGCTTTCCTTTTCTGACTCTCAACAACTTCAGACTTAGGCTTTAAGTTGGTGCACTTTCGTGCAATGTGTCCAACTTTGTTGCACTTGAAGCATATACGGGTATCAACTTCCCGACTTGTGCCTTTGGTCTGAGGCTGTGAGGCCTTTTCTTCAAAAAATTCTTCATTTGATTTTGAAAAAATCTCAGATTCTTGCTCGGAATGAGAACTCGAGCTTTTTACAAACACCTTTTTCTCAACAAATTTCTTCTTTTGAAAGTTCCTAGTTTGATAATTCTTACCACCCTTATAACCACCCGACCATTTGTTTTGATTGTTATTAGAAAAACGCGGCGGTACAACAGGTTTTTGTAGTAAGCTTTATCTTTTTCAAAGTTTAATTGCCTTTTGGAACGTTTCAAACCTTTGATTTCAGAAACATCAATCTCAACCAGTTTAAAAACATTTTTCAATTTGTCGACATTCACATTTTCCAAAGGAAATTCAAGATCCGAATACAACTTATCCGATCCCGACATCTTGTACATCACAAGATTAGGTTCTTCACTTAAGTTGTTTTTGGATGTTGATTTCGGAATATATTTGTCCAAGAAACATTCTTCATCCTCAGTTGAGTCACTCTCAGATTTTAAAACATTTTCAGCCATGCTTTTAACAATTTCAGACTAAACACTATCCTCATCGGATGATGAATTGAATGTGACATCAATTGATTCTGGAAGTTTAACCTCATTTGTGTCATTATCGTTAACCAACCCGGACTTTTTCTTAGAAAAATTATTCAATACTGGAGGTGGAACCTGATGATACCCAACCCCAGTTCCATCCGAATAAACATCTTCGCCAGCTTTGTTCTTCCCGATTGGTTTAGGAACGATATGTTGAAGAACAAAACTTGCGGAGTTGTAACTATTGAGTTTCAGATTGATGCGTTCATTCTCAATCTTAGCTTCCTGAAACTGAAGCTTCAGCTTAGCAATCTCATCCAACTGTTGGTTGATTTGCTCTTCTTTAACCCTAAGAACTCCTGACAGTTGCACATTTTCTTTGTTTGTTTTACCATTTCTTTCATCAGAATCTTTTACCGTTCGTTTTAGCTTCTCAAAAATTTCTGAGAGTTGACGATTTTCATGGATTAACTTTTCGTTTTCTTTCCTAATTCTTTCTACATCAATTTTATCATTTTCGATTTTCTCAGTTAATTCTTTTAATCATTCATTTGAAGCTTTTAACATTTTGTCACGGTTTAAGATCTGATCTGCAATATCTCTGACTCTTCCTGTCAGTTCTTCGGTCTTTTTACCGCTGAGGTAAGCAATTGTACTACAAACCTTGTAGTCTTTCATGCAATTTTTGCAGTCGCTATCAATTTTGGCTTTCTGACCTGACTCTTTGGTTGAATCATTTGGACTGGCCTTGCTTTTAGACTCAGTTCCAGACTCAGAAACTACCTCTAGCTTTTTCACTGCAAGCACTTTGTCAGCCATTTGCTTCAGGTTTTCTGTGGTGAATTCTTTTGACGTGTCAATAATCCCGTCATCAACTTTCTTTGGCTGTGATTCTTTCTCTTGTTCTTTTTCTTTTTCTTCAGCTTCTCCTCCTCCCCACCACATTCTTTGTCTTGCTTCTTCTTCTTCTTCAGCAATTTGCTCCGTGAGAGTCTCAACACTGACATAATCTGGATCAACAGCTATATTTCCATTGGGATCTAGGTAACATTCTCTATCAGCATCCCATCTATTCGCCATTTTTGCTTCTTTCCATGTTTGATAGATTTTACTCTTCATGTATTGAGCTGGCATCTTTCTGTTGATGTATTTCACTTCTTCAGTTCTGGAATCTTTAAAAGGAACAAAATTTGTTGTGAAAGCATATCCCACTGCGTCTTCTTCTGGTAACACTTCACTCCAATTATATCCCTCATCATCATGGATAACAGAAAGTGCTCTGGATTTTTCTTTGGGATTTTCTTCTATCTGCTTCATTCTGGGGGATTCAGATTTGTTTTGATGATAGATGGCTCTTTTGTAATAATCTTCACGGAACAGATTTGCCGTATCATCAGCATATGCATTTCGACATTCTCTTTTAAAATGTCCCTTTTGTTTACATTTAAAGCAAGTGACCTTCGACTTATCAAACCCTAGCTTGGTTGAAGGTCCACCAATAGAATGTCTACCGGTAATCTCCATGAATCTTTGCGCTCTCCTAACCGCACTCGCCATACACCACCTGATATCAATCAACTCCATCTCCTCGGGGTCGATCTGATCATAATCTTCCTTGGTGAGGTTAGTGTTTCCAATCTTGCCTGCAACAAGGCTCTCATATGATTCTAAGACAGATGCTAAAAACACCATTTGCTGCTTTGCGGATTCGTCACTGAAATTTTGAGCATTCTTGAGATCCACAGCAATGTTACATTGAAACAAATTCTTTGGAACTGATTGACTTTGAGTGGTTGACGAAGAACTTCCATGATAACCACTGCTTGAACTTTCTTGATTTGACGTGTTAGAACTTTCTGCTGAGAAAGCTGTCTTTGGAGACACATTCTTCGGGATCATACTTCCTCGATAATACAGCTCAACATTCTGTTGATATGAAGAGTTGTTGACTTTGTTCGATTTCCTGATCTCCAACTCATGACTTTCCAATCTTTCGATTAACAGATCAACCGTCAGTTTAGTTGGTTCCACTGTGTTTTTCAGCATCAAAGCAAAATACTGCCAGTCTTTCTCATCAGGTAGTGAATCAAATAGTTTGTCAACCAATTCTTCTTGAGTATACACGATTACGTGTCTTGCAAGTTCCATCTTTAAATGTCCGAATCTTTCAATCATCTTTGACACAGATTCGTTTTTCAAACATCCAAACAAATCAAATTCTTTTCTTAACAATTTCTTTTTGTTTTTAACAATCTCGGCACTACCCACACATTTTACTTTCAGTTTTTCCCATAGATCTTTCGAATTCGTGTATTCAATCAATGATATTATGTCATCCCTCACGGACTGATGAAGTAAAGCAATGCATTTTTGTTCAACAACAAAACTTTCAACTTCATTATCCACTATATTTTCATAATCCGTTCTTCCCATATCAAAACCATTCTTCATGTTCTTCCAACTGAGATATGCAAAAGCTTTTAGCCATTCTTCAAACCTTTTAGCCCATCTGTTGTATTCTTCAATCGCTATTAGCTTGGGCGGTTTGTTGTAGGTACCATAGGCACTATCAACACTCAAAGAATCAGCAATGGTTTTCTTTGCACTCAGATTTGGAGCATTTTCATTTGTGTTACTTGATGTATCACCTCCTGTGCTACCCGTGAAAGCAAAAGCGTCACTGAACGGATTCAGAAAATCATCCATCTTCAAGTACCTGAGACAATCAACAAACACTTAGAAACATTTTTGGATTTTAAAACAATCTCAAACGAAATAGTTCACGCGGAATGAGTTTCAAATGAAATGAATCTCAAGCGAAATGATCAATCTTCAAACGAAATGACTTCACGCGAAATGAACTTTCACACGAAATGACTATTTCGTGCGAAATAACCAAACGAAATCACCCTCTTCAAGCGAAATAGCAGTTTTGGTGCGAAATAGCGACTTTCGTACGAAATGAATGTGTATTTCGTACGAAATGAGGTCCAAAATTTTGATTCCGTGCGAAATGATGTTCCAGATGTTGATTTCGTGCGAAATAAAGTTCCAGATGTTGATTTCGTGCGAAATAAAGCTCCTCAAAGTTGATTCCGTGCGAAATGAAATGTTGTTTTCGTGCGGAATGAAGCTGACGTCACTCAATCGGCCACCATTTTGTCCAATTGATCTGGTTTTTGGTCTATTTTAGGTCCAATTCTTTCAAGGATTAGTTAAAACTATGTTTTACGTGATATATGTGAAATTTAAGCCATTTTAACCGTAAAATCTCGTTTAATTTTGAAGAGAAAGAGTAGAAGTGAGAAAATCTGATGAAAACAAGCTGAATTGGTATGAACTCTTCGTCCTGAGCTCTGATACCACTTGTTGGATCGTCGTATGACCCGAATGAGTCGTTCAGAAGAGTTTTGAGTCAGAATCAAAGGCGGGATCAATGATTCTAACTTGATACAGCTTGATTTTCCCTAATTATCTTCTTTTTATTGATTTCACAGCTTTTACAGATCGTTTGACAAACTGGCAGCACCTCGGCTCTGAAATCGAAAAGTTACAAATGACAACCAGCTCAAGCTATATATAGAGGTGGTGATTTCGTACGAAATAGCAATAGCTCATTTCATGCGAAATACCCTTTTTACATCTAAAACCTATTTTCTATCCTGCTGAGCACTGGTTAATCCTATCTAGAAACAAGACTCTATAAAGACGAAGTTAACAGACATTTATGCACCAACAGTTTCTAGTGGTGAAACAAGTATAAAAACACATTGTTAATAAGAAAAATACAAGGAGATTGGTTCTTGAAAAATCATCATACAAGTTGTAAAAGACTAAATTTTACAAGAATAAGAATTACAAACAAATAACCATATTTTTAAGGGTAACAAGACTTACCTAACAACATAGTAAGTTACTACAAGCTTTTATAAAAGATCAGGTTCATGTTGTAGTATAAATTGTATAAACTTTGGCACTCGGGAAGTGTTGAATGAATTGTTGATTGGTTGTGATTATTTTAAAAAGAAAATGACATGCTTTAAAAGCATGGACACCTCCATTTTTAGGGGAAACTATGGAAAAATTTTCCAAAAATATAAACACTTAGAAAAATATTTTCTAACAAATATTTATAAGTGTATTTTAACTATGGTTTTCAATATAAACTTTGCCATCATTTTAACAAAAATACAAGTATTGGAGGTTGGTTTTTATAAATAAAAATGGATAAATATGTATTTAGAATATATATTTACATTAAAGACATGATGTGTGTGAATAATTGTATGCTTTGTGTAGTAGTTATATTATTTTATGGTTAAAATAATATAACTTGACAAATTACCAAGAAATTGCAATCCAAAATATTACCAAAAATCACGAGGAATAAATACACAAGTTACACACGCAATATTGGGAAACCGAACGAAAGAACGTAACTTACAAAATATTCCGGAAAATACATTTATAAGTATATTTTTGGTGAATAATATTTTGGACACAAGAAAGGAAAATATGATTTTTCCAATTATTACAAAGTTGTATCATATTTTTGACAAGGAGAAAATATATTATTTTGGGAAGTAAAAATATATTTTCTTGTAATTTTTAGAAAATATACTATTTTTGGGAAAATACATATTTTCTCGGATAAACTTGTAGTACATTATTTTTGAAAATTTGTTTTGGAACAACAAATATTGTTGCCAAGAGAAAAATTAGGAATAATTTTTCTAAGAAATACTTCTTGAAATATATTTCAGGAATATATATTGGGTACTTATTAAAGACAATACACGCCGGAATACTACGCCAATACATGGCAAGTTATACAAATACAAGAATACGAATACACATGTATGAGATATTGTTGGTGCATACGTCTGTCGACTTCGTCTTCGTTCGAGTCTTGTACTAGAAATGATAGATCAGGACACGTTGTACGAGAAAATAGGTTTTAGGTAAAACTGGAGATTTCGCACGAAATGAGAAAGGTCATTTCGTACGAAATCAACTGCCTATAAATACCTGTGATGTCATTTCGTTTGTATGCTTCTTGTTTCCGACGCCGAAGTGCTGTCGAAGTGTCTCTAGTCTGTAAACTGTTCATAGATCAATAAACAAGACAGATTAATGATATTCTAGTGCAATACAAGCTGAATGAAGACTGAATCAATGAATTCCGCCTCTGATCTATTCTACGAACTCTTCTGATCGACTCATTTGGTCGTGAAAACGATCCTACAAGTGGTATCAGAGCTCAGGAGGAAGAGTTCTTACCATTTAGCTTGTTTTTGCTGGAAAATTCTGATTTCTACACCTTCTTTTCAAAATTAAACAAGTTTTAACGGTTAAAAAGGATTGAATTTCTCACATTATATGCGAAACTGTGTTTTATCAAAACCTTGAAAGAATTGGACCAAAATTCGAACTAAAACCTGATCAAATTGACAAAAATATGGCCGACATGATGACATCAGCAGCATTTCGCACGGAATAGATCCTTCATTTCGCACGAAATCACCTTTGTGATTCATTTCGCACGAAATAGTTCGTTCATTTCGTACGAAATCAGCATTTCGTGTGAAATTTGGTTGATTCCGCACGAAATCATCATTTCGTGTGAGCTATTTCGTACGAAATCATTATTTCGTACCAAAGAGGTTTCATTTCGTACGAAATCATAGTGTCACTTTGTCATTTCGCACGAAATCATTCATTTCGTGTGAAACTTCTTATTTCGTGTGAATCATTTCGTTTGAAGTCATTTTGCAGGTCATTTCGCACCAGTTGTTCATTTCGCTTGAGGGATTTCGTTTGAAAGTGTTGATTTCGCTTGAAAGTGTGAAGAGGAAATTGCATATTATTACGACGCATGGAGTCTGAAGAGGAAATTGCATATTATTACGACGCATCCCAACAAGAATTTCCGATAAAGATCGAAGAAGAATCAGTTTCAGAAAAATTAGTTTCAAAAGAATCAGTTTCAATAAAAAAGGACTCAGAAGCTGTTTTAGAGAAAACTGAAAAGGCTTTAGAAGTTGATTTAGAAAAAAATTGAAAAGGTTTCAGAAGTTGTTTCAGAAAAAGCTCCAGTTTTCGATCACTCATCAGATGAAGAGAGTGACGATGATAGTGAAGAAATAAAAAAACTTGAATATTATAAAAGAATGTTTTCACCTGATTTGTATAATATATTTTATGCAGGAAAACTGAAGAGCTTAAAGATAAACAAGCTGCGAAAAGGAAGAATCATATGGCAGCAACTGTTAAAGAAAGTGACAAATCCGAGAAGAAACAGGTTGACAGTGCTTATCTAGAAAAATCTGAACAAGATGAAATAATTGAGGTGTCAGAAAATAGTGAAGTCAAATATGAAGAAATAGTTCTTGTGGTAAAGGAACAGGTTGATGATATTCCAGCTTTCAAGATTAAGAAGGAAGCTGATGTGAAAATGATGTCTGAGATATGCTCAAAATGTGATAAATTTGAATCAGACAGTGTCAAACTCTTGAAGGATGTGGAGAGTTTGACATTGGAAAATAAAATTTTAAAAGAAAATGAAAAAGATTTTGAAAATAAAATAAAAATTTTTGAAAATGAAAAATTAAAAATTGAAAAAGAATTTCAAAGTCAAATAAAAATTTTAGAAGATGAAAAATATATTTTCAGTAAAAATAATATTGAAAAACAAATTGCAATAAATTCTTATCTTCAGAAGATTATTCGGCTTGAAAATGAAGCTGAAAATGCTCAGAATAAAATCAAGGAGTTAGAGAAAAAATTGAAAGGTTTTGAGACTTCGTCATCAATACTGAATCATATATGTCCAAAACCGATCAATGCAATTCCAATAAGTGACTATGTCACAAATTATGACAAAGTCATAATTGAAGATTGTGATGATAAATCTGATGATGGAAAAGAAAAAAATGAGAAAAAGAAAATATTTTTGAAATTAAAAGAAAAATTTCAAGAAACTGTTTTGCAATCTACAGAAAAAGGTGAATGCTCAATGCAAAAACCTTTGAAGAAAAATGCAGAACAAAAACAAAATGTGAAAAATTCAAAAATTTTTCAAAAAGAAAATAAAAGATCATCAGTTCAGTCATCCAATCGTGATAAAAAAATTACAAAAATTTGAAAAACAAAATTCACAAAAAGTTGGTAATAAGTGGTGTAGGTTTGACCACAGTGCTCAAAGGATAAATCCAGCTTACAAGAGGAGAAATGACTACCACAAGGCCAAGCAATGTTATGATCTTAGTGTTTGGTTTGAAGGTGGTGAATGGTACGATAACAGAGTGTGTTACAAATGTGGTTATCAAGGACACATTGCTGTTAACTGCCAAAGTTAGAGTTTTGAGACAAGAAGATGCTTTGAATGCCATATCAAAGGTCATATTGCCAGAGATTGCCCAATGAGATCAAAGGAAAGATCGAGGGCTGAATCTCAGAAAAAAGCTAAGAAATCAGTCATAGTCAAAGAAAAGCCCAAAGAACAGAAAGTGAAGCTTTCACAAGGGCAGAAAGACAGACTGAGGAAGAAAAGGAAGAAAGCGAGAGAATATCTCGAAAGGATTTTGTCTTCAGATGCAACCGAAAAAGCAGATAAAAGTTCTGATAAATCGTTTTGCTCTCCAAAGACTGATCAGTCAAGTAAAACAAATTCATCAGATACAAATCTGAGGACGAAAGGGATATTAAAGAAAGAAAAAGCGGTTAATCAAGTGATTAACAAAACAAAGAAAGTAAAATTTTCACTTTCTGGCAATGAATTTGTTTCTTCAGAAACAAAGGAGCCACGTTTTGGCAATGAATCTGACCTGTCAAAGTCAGAAGAGCCACGTTCAGGCGATGAATCTGGTTCGTTAAAGCCAGAAGAGCCATTTGTTGAGGTAAAAGGTGATATTTCTGTTAAGACAATGGATGATGCAAACTTTCCATCATTGTCAAACGGAAATTTAGAACAAAAAGTTGGAAAACCCAAGAATGGTCAGGCTTGGGTAGATCTTTTCAAATAAAAACCCTGACTTGCCGGAGTTCCCAGGTTGATAAGAGTGGAGCATGAATCGGCATCTTTCTTGAGAAATTCACATTGGTGATATTTCGACCTACAAGATTAATCAGGGACATTAAGTTGTACTTGATTTATCTTTCTTACAAGTGGTGTTGTTGATAGAATCTAAAAATGTTAAATTTTTCAAAGTGGTTAAAGAAGAACAAGGTGATGAATTGAACCCCTAACCTACAAGTGGTTTGTGAAAAACAACAAAACTAATTTTTCCGGAAAAACCATTTTGATTAAAAGAAACTTAAGTGTTTTGAAATCATAATGGGAAAATAGTTTGTTGTAAGGGGGAGTTCTGATTGTTTATGCACAATCGATGGCGAATTGAAGCAATTCGATAACAGTTTGTCATTTTTCTTTGTACAGTGTTTCAAATTTTCCCAGAAAATCAAAATTGAAACATATTTTGATTTTAGGGGGAGTAAAAATTTTAAAAAATTTGAAAATTTGAAAATGTCAAAAACATTAAAAAAGCAAAAATGAGTTTTGTTGTAAATAAGAGGAAATGATAGTACATCAGTGGACTTTCACAGCACGCTAAAGAAATGAAATGTCAAATGTGATAAATGGTCTCACTAAAGATGTGATGATAGGCTCAGCTAGACTAGTAGATTTGTGATAACGATACAAACTTAAATGAAAAAGTCTAAGTTCTAGTGGGAAACGCGGTTGAAAGCATAGTACTTAGTTTTATCCTTCGTGACTGTGTATCTACTCAGTAATCGTTGAATGCTAAAAGAGCATAAAAACCGGTCAGTTTGTGAACTTTCACAACTTGCTGAAAAAGTCACTGTGATTGTGCATTTCTTTTGCAAAGATTTTAACTTGTTTTATTTCTTTATTTTGTTTAAGCATTGGACATCCTCTGCGTATACGTGAGTATCGAACTGGATGTCAGTACCTAAACGTTCTGCTTTATTTTCTTTGGTGTTTCGTTTAAGCTTTGGATCACCTCTGCGTATACGGGAGTATCGAACTGGTGATTAAAGCCTAAACAATTTCAACTTGTTTTTATTTCTTATTTTGTTTAAACATTGGACTTTCTCTGCGTATACGAAAGTATCGACCTGTTTGTTAATGTTTAAACATTCTGCTTTGTTTTCGCACATATCACAGTTGATGAAAGTTTAAAGGCATTACTTGAGTCAGTGTATTGCATGATGAGGGGATATGCTGAGATCGTGGGGTCCAAAAGAACTTAGTGCAAAATTAATATACTTTAACGGATCGGAAAGCATTTCGAAAGTTTTTAGATTGAGTTTAAAAGGACAACTATATCGTCAATCAACGTGAATCGTTTAGAACTTAAAATGTTTAAAGCTTAACGGTGCTAGTGATGTGTCTCAATAACTGATATGATCCTTTTACACAAACTCACAAAAATATTGTTTGTAAATATTTCTTTACTGCTTTTTGTTAAAAACAAAAACCCAAAAATACAAAAAGATTTTCGACAACTGTTGTTGGAAAGCTGATTTTCAAAATTCCAAATGCTAAACATGATGAATTTTGGATTGGGTTGTTTGTCTGAATAATTGATGATTGAGTGGTTTTTACCAGTAAGTTTTTCTTATTGATTTAAGTAAAAACTTATGTTTTGAGTAGGAAATTTGTGTAGAAAATGTTGAGAGAGCTAGGTCTCAATTCCTGATGATAAATTCCAGGTTTTCGATTCTAAGCTACATTTAAAAGTTCCAGACTGCGATCCCAGCTGAGTGAAAGGGGGAGTCTGAAGACAAAGAAGCCAGGTTCCTGATCCTGTTGTTACGGAAAGCCAGGAGAAGTTCCTGAAGTTGAGAAGACCGATCAAGACTGAAGAGTTGACATGCTGAAGACTCGTATCAAAGACTTCGTCAACATCTGAGGGGGAGTCTGTTGGTGCATACGTCTGTCGACTTCGTCTTCGTTCGAGTCTTGTACTAGAAATGATAGATCAGGACATGTTGTACGAGAAAATAGGTTTTAGGTAAAACTGGTGATTTCGCACGAAATGAGAAAGGTCATTTCGTACGAAATGAACATTGTTCATTTCGCACGAAATGACACATGCCTATTTCGTATGAAATCAACTGCCTATAAATACCTGTGATGTCATTTCGTTTGTATGCTTCTTGTTTCCGACGCCGAAGTGCTGTCGAAGTGTCTCTAGTCTGTAAACTGTTCATAGATCAATAAACAAGACATATTAATGATATTCTAGTGCAATACAAGCAGAATGAAGACTGAATCAATGAATTCCGCCTCTGATCTAGTCTAAGAACTCTTCTGATCGACTCATTTGGTCGTGAAAACGATCCTATAGATACCCCCATCCTTGGGAAGGAAATACGGATATAAATAATTGAGAAGTATTATTACGAAAATATTGTTTAACAATTATTCCAAAACTAAATAAATATAATTTAAGTTAAAATAATTATTATTTTAACAAATAATTATATACTTGGAATAATAACAAGGACACTTTAAAACGTAACTCAAAGGCACTAATCAATACTAAGACAAGGCACAACCCGCTCGTCTAACGGACCGTAGTACGCATGTAGGTAGTCATGCGTTCTAGAGGAAGCTTTGAGTTACATCGGATACAAGTAACGCAAAACTGTGAGTTCATGTCCCCCTTTTCTCTTAACTGTTTTTAGTTTTATAACTTCGGGGGTGAAGTACATGTTTCAAACGATTACAAATGCTTACAGACAAATACAATTGGTATGGTTAGCTAAGGAAAGTACAGTAGATCATGTGAATGGGTAGACGCATACTTAAGGCCATTAATCCTCGTAGTAGGACCGAGGGACAGGAGTAATAGATCTATTTGGGTGTAGCGAGCCCCATCCATGAGTCTGCCGAATGTGCCATGAGGTGACTATGTCTTACAGCCGGAAGCCCGGTACAAAGTCTGCTAGGTTTGAGTCTTCCTGCACCATATCACGTATATTAATGTATTAGCTACACATTAATTGATCTGTTTCCTTGTTGCTTTCATACCAGATTTCAATTACATACAAACATATTTACAAAGGTTTCAAAGGTTTATACATACATACAAACGAACACATGAACTCGCTCAACTTTTGTTGATGTTTTCAAACTACATGTATTTCAGGGATTTAGTAAATGGATCTGGCGGGCGTTGGAAGTTTTATGATGCGATAGGAATAAAGATGTCATCCATGGTCTTTGGGTTTGGTCAGTGTGTCTTTTTCCTGGATGAGACATGTCTTCCAAACCTTAGTTACATCTAATATCTTTTGACGAGTCCTTAGTGAACTCATAAACAATTTGTATGGTTTGTAAAAATTGAATTTGAAGTCTACGTTTTAAACAATGTTGTTATATTTTAAACTCATTTAATGGATGAGAAATCTATGGTTTTATCATATAGTTTTTGTTATGATTGAATGCAATGATATTAAGAAGGTCACGCCATAATCACGCTTCCGCAAAAGTCAGGGTGTGACATGAAGAAACAATTAGTGAACAGCGAGTAGTAGAGAAAATTCTACGAAGTTTGACTCAAAATTTTGAATCTGTAGTTATTGCTGTGGAAGAGACGAAAAATTTAGAGAACATGTCCACCGAAGAAACGATGGGTATACTTTAGTCTCGTGAATTACGGATGAAGTTGTACGATGATATTCCCATGGAACATGCATTCCAAGTGCAAAACTCAAACCCGGACAGATCTGGACAAGCGAAGGGACGTGGAAGAAACAAAGGAAGATCTTGGGGCTCTATAAGATGTTTCAATTGTCAGAAACTCGGACACACAACCAAGTTTTGTCCGAAGAAGGATGGGAATGAACGATCTGAAAACGCACTAATTCATAAAGAAGATGAATTAGATGAGCAACAAGATGATACCATGTTCATGATTTTTAACATGGAAGAAATTATTAAGGAAGATTGTTGGTACTTGGATAGTGGGTGCAGCAATCATATGACAGGCAACAAGAGTTTGTTTGTCAAGTTGGATGAATCATTAAAAAAGGAAGTAAGAACGGGTGATGACAAACGGCTGGAAGTTCAAGGAATCGGAGAAGTGATGATATCAATAAAGGGTCAGAACAAGAAGGTTCAAAATGTCTTTTATGTGAAGGGTTTAAAACACAACTTATTAAGTGTGGGTCAATTGTTACAGAAGGGTTACAAAGTTGAGTTTCTAAAGGAACGTTGCATCATCAAAGATGTAAATAACAAAGTTATAGGAGTCATTAAAATGACCAATAACAAGATGTTTCCTTTGAATCCCGAGAATGACCTATCACTTGCATTAACTATGACGACAACTGATACATCTACCCTTTGGCACGAACGATTCGGGCATGTGAATTTTGACACTTTGGTTGATATGGGAAACAAAGAGTTGGTCCGTGGTATGCCGAAAATCACAAAGAGTTCAAATCTTTGTGAAGGATGCATTTCGGGTAAACATGCTAGAAAACCATTTCCAAAGAGGTCAACGTGGCAGACAGATACTCCTTTGCAAATCGTTCACTCGGATATATGTGGCCCCATGAAAACGGAATCCATTGGTGGGTGTAGATACTTTATTACTTTTATCGATGATTTCTCACGAAAAACCTGGGTATATTTTCTCAAACTCAAGTCCGAGGCTTTAAGTTATTTCAAACAATTTAAAGCGCTTGTTGAAAAACAATCAGATTATAAGATAAAAACTCTAAGCTCTGATCATGGAGGAGAATACTGTAGTAAAGCGTTTCAAGAATATTTAGTTTCAAACGGAATACATCATCAACTAACGAATAGCTACACCCCTCAACAAAATGGAGTAGCTGAGCGGAAAAATAGAACATTAATGGAACTTAGTCGGAGCATGATGAACATGAAGAAATTGCCAAATAGTTACTGGGCCGAGGCAGTGGCGTATACTACCTACATACTGAATCGTACAGTAACTAAAACGAGGCCAAATGTGACTCCTTTTGAAGCATGGAATGGACGAAAACCAAGTGTTGAACATTTTAAGGTGTTTGGATGCTTGGCATATGTACATGTTCCGAAACAACTTCGTAGCAAACATGATGTCAAAACTGAAAAGACGGTGTTCGTAGGATACAGTACAAGTTATATAATCCTCTCACAAATAAAACTATAATCAGCCGAGACGTTATATTTGATGAAAGTAAAGCTTGGGTAGCCGATTCTGATTCATCTTCAATACCATTCATAATGAATGATGGAAATAATTCATACACTAGATCACAGTTAAATCCGGAAATTATTCCCGAAGCTTCTTGTGACAATGGAGGTGCAGTCGAGAGTCCTGAAACGAGTAACAGTCATCGTCATGGTGAAAATGAAGTTGCAGCCGAGGATTCTAAAAAAAGCAACAATCAAGCTAATGCAGAAAGTTCAATGGGAGAACAGGCATCGAACTCAAACTCCACAGTCCAGCATAATGACGATTCTTCTTCTACAGATTCTGAGAACGAGGTCATCAATACTAGAAGTATCGGAAGTATTTACAGGGATACACAGGCACTAACTGAAGAAGAAATAGCTCAGAAATATGCTGAAGGTCACTCGGTTAATTTTGTGCTCTATGTCAACACAGATCCAACTTCTTATGAAGAAGCAAGTAAAGACAATAAATGGCTGGAAGCCATGGACAAAGAAATGGAGTCCATACATAAGAATCAAACATGGGAGTTAGTGAATCCTCCAGAAAATCAGAAGGCTATTGGTGTAAAATGGATTTACAAAACTAAATTCGATGAGCATGGTAATGTGGACAAATATAAAACTAGATTAGTAGTGAAAGGATATAAGCAAAAACATGGAATCGGCTATCAGGAAGTTTTTGCTCCTGTGAATCGGTTTGAAACAGTTAGACTTGTTCTAGCACTAGCCGCAAGAAATGATTGGTATCTACATCAAATGGATGTAAAAACGGCCTTTCTAAATGGAAATTTAAATGAACGAGTATATGTGGAGCAACCTAAAGGATATGTCAAGAGAGGACAAGAAGAAAAGGTATGTCTTCTTAAACGAGCCTTATATGGATTAAAACAGGCTCCCAGAGCCTGGTACAGTCGAATCGACAATTATTTTAGGTTGCACGGTTTCAAGAAGTGCACATACGAGCATACTCTATTCATTAAGGACACCAAGGAAGGAAAGTTGGTGATATGTTTGTATGTCGATGACTTGATTATAGCAAGCAACTCTATGAATTTAATTGATGCTTTTAAAGGCATGATGAAAAAGGAGTTTGAAATGATCGACATGGGAAAGCTACACTATTTTCGTGGAATAGAAGTTTCATATGACAATGGAAATATAATTCTTTCTCAAAGAAAATATATGCGAGGCCTACTAGAAAAGTATAGAATGACTCAATGTAATTCAGTTTCTACTCCCATGGAATATGGGATAAAAATGTCAAAAGAAGATCCGGATGTTTTGGCTGATGAGGGAATATATCGAAGCCTAGTTGGAAGTCTCATGTATCTTACTAACACCAGGCCAGACATCACATATGCTGTAACTAAGATCAATAGATACATGGAACATCCGAAGAAAAGCCACTGGCAAGCGAATACTTAGATATATTAAAGGAACATTGGATCAAGGAGTCATATACTCAAAGGGAGGACAAGGAAAACTGATGGGATTCAGCGATAGTGACTATGCAGGAAACGTGGACGTCA
The DNA here is from genome assembly GCA_030545235.1 of Helianthus tuberosus. Taxonomy (NCBI): domain Eukaryota; kingdom Viridiplantae; phylum Streptophyta; class Magnoliopsida; order Asterales; family Asteraceae; genus Helianthus; species Helianthus tuberosus. Next base: position 1,323,298 of record JARYGA010059779.1, read on the forward strand.
GCAAAAGCACGTCAGGATATATATTTCTACTAGGATCAAGTCCCATTTCATGGCAATCCAAGAAACAAAATGTGGTGGCATTATCATCCACAGAAGCAGAATATATGGCTTTATCATTAGCCGGATGTCAAGCAATCTGGATCAAGGGGATACTCGACGAGCTTCAAGGAAAGATAGAATATCCGATTCCATTTTATTGTGACAATAAGTCAACAATTTGTCTAGCCAGAGATCCTATTTATCATGGCAAAAGTAAACATATTAGAGTCAAGTATCACTTCATCCGAGATCTGATCAAGAAAGGAGAAGTGGAAGTATTGTTCTGTGCAACAAATGATCAAATCGCAGACATTATGAATAAAGCACTACAATGCAGGGATTTCTCAAGATTAAAAACTCGTCTTAATATGGAAACCATCTAGCTTACGGGAGGGTATTAGATATAGATACAAATATTATTTAAGCTAGATAGTGTGACATGTATTATTTATTTTGTTATAACCTAAGTTAGTAGTGGTTATACTAATCGCCCCCATGTATATAATCATATTTCTATGTACGAACAGAATCATCAATTCATTATATGGACATATCATTCATTCAAGCAAAACCCTAGAATTCTAACAATAACTAACTTATTAAATTTATGCGTTGGAAGGGAGATCTACCATTCGTCCAGCCGACATTCTGGTCTTTGGATAGGTAGGGGAAAACACGCCTGTGTGGATTTAACAGGGGTTTCCCCGCTTGTGGGCTTAGGGAGTAGTGCTTTCACAGTGGGTCAGGCTGCTTCGGGTAAAGTGATCAAGCATGAGAAAGCGTGCCTTAACAACCAGCACGTGCTTATCCCATTTGCTTTTGATACTTTTGGTTTTCTGGCGCCAGAGGCTGTGGACTTACTTAGTCGAGTTCAAAGGGTCATGCATAGTAATGTTATGACCCCGAGATCTATGAACGTAGTTTTTAAAAGGCTTAGTTTTGCTATTCAAAAAGGGGTAGCGGCGCAACTTGTTGCCCGTTTACCAATTATCTCGATGTAAATTCTTCGATTATATTGAATAAAAATATGTTTTGAAAAATACAATATGTTACACTCTCGCTCGAACTCGCCCCAATTACAAACCTAGTCAGCTCGACTCGACTCCGCTCATTTATAAACGGACCGATATCATCGAGCTTTATTCGAACAAGCTTCTAGCAAGTCATGAGCTTTTAGAACAAATTAATTGTATATTTTTAATAGAAGTTCATCAGCTTTTTTTCCATTTAAAACTTAATTTTGTCATTTCCAAACGAAAAAAATAAAAAAAAAACACCTCTTGAAGAAGGAAGTTCCCACATATCTTGTAACATAAAATTAATAGTCCATCGAAGCAAAGACAAAGCTTTAAAAATAAACGAAAGGGACCAACTACCAACTGGATTTCGCGCTGTCAAACTGTCTTCTGTTCCACCCACTTTAAATACAACATAACCCATCATTTGTATTCCCACTCAACTCTGATCTTTCTCCTTTTCTGTAATAATTATTACACCTTTCAAACACAAAGTGAAAAGGGTTAAATTATTGGAAATTTGAATATTGAAATTATTGAGTGATCAAGATTTGCTATGGCTACTAGTGATTATGGGCTAATGATTGGCATGATGATAGCCATCTCATTGGCTTCATTTGTTTCTGCAGATCCTGAATTGCTTCAAGATGTTTGTGTTGCAGATCTTACTTCAGGTACTTCATGTGTTTGCATCTCTACCAACTCCGAACCATTATCTTTCTTGATAGAATACCAGCATGGCCGGCCCTGAGGGTGGGCAGGGAGGACCACCGGTCAGGGCCCGATATTTTAAAGGGCACGTTATTCTAAAAAAATCCGATATGTATATGTAAAAAAATTAATAGGGTATATCAATATAAACAAACATAGGCCCACTTACAAAACTATTTTTATGGTTTATATTAGTTATTAGCTCATTGATATTAGGTTTAAATCTTTAGTAAGCCCAATACTTAATTTTGTTTAGATTCTTGAGACAAAACTACATGATATATCTTGTTCCTTTGTAGATATTATTAGCTAATTCTTTTACCAAAGTTAAAATTACTGGCCAAACGGTCGATGCATAGGTATATCATTGATGAAGTTTGGAATGTTAAATCAATGTACTTATCTTTCATCAGTTGCAGTTACCTTGAATAATAAACGGTTGTGTCGTCTTGTCTTGTATATTACTATTTCTCAGTAGGACATTTATTAGTTTTTTCAATGGCATGATGGCGTATTTTTTTTTAAATTTTGTGCGAATCAAATAAAATAATAGATATATTCTTTGGATCGGTTGGAATATTTTCTTTATGCCTTGGTGTCTAGTGGAAAATGAAGTATATTGTATCTCCATGTGACTTGTATGGTCAAGACAAAATAATTCTTTTATAATGCATGTATCTTTTACAATAAATCGAAGATAATTTTTATATGAACAAATTAATTAACTTGCATAAATCCAGGTGTAAAGTTGAATGGATTCGAGTGTAAAAGCAACATATCAGCAGATGATTTCTTCTTTGCCGGATTAGCGAAGCCTGGGCTGACCAACAACACCTTTGGTGCAACCGTTACACCAGCTTCAGTCCAACAAATCCCAGGGCTAAACACCCTAGGTGTGTCCATGGCCCGCATTGATTATGCACCGGGCGGTCTGAACCCACCACACACCCACCCAAGAGCTACTGAGATCGTGTTTGTGATTGAAGGTGAATTGGATGTTGGATTCATCACAACCGAAAATAAACTCTTCTCTAAGACCATCAAAGAAGGAGAAATCTTCACATTCCCTAGAGGCTTAATTCACTTCCAGATAAACAACGGTAAAGTTCCTGCAGCCGTTATTGCTGCCTTCAACAGCCAATTGCCGGGCACCCAACGGGTGGCAAACGCTGCGTTTGCCTCCTCTCCGACAGTAGAAGATGTTGTGTTGACTAAAACATTCCAAGTTGGAACCAAAGAGGTGGAGAAAATTAAGTCTAGACTTGCTCCTAAGAAGTAAAAACACTTGGTATCAAGTATCATTTATGGGTTTTCAAACTTCTATTTGGTTTTGTTTTTTCAATAAAAGTTTCCGAAACAAAGATATTATGGGTCCATGTTTTAGTGCACAAACTTTGTTTAACCTTCGATGTGTTTTCATTTAATATGTCATCTATGTACAAGAATAATAATATTGACACTTCGACATATCTTTCTTTGAAAAAATGGCTCCTCTATGCTTTTTATGCAATCAAACTATTTGATTTATCGATATACCATATATACACATTCCTAGTTAAGTAATCCATTTAATGTATCACATAGTTGTAATATGTACCCATGATAATCAAAATTCAAAGAAACTTTATAAGCATGGCAATGGGTGAGAGTTGTCATAAGTTACACAAGTGATAATCGGATCAAATTAAACAGAAAGGAGTTGAATAATAATGGACGAACCACGCAAATAATTCCTACGAAAGACACTTAAGAGCATTAAAAAAAAGGTCCATGGGCTTTTAAATACCCTTACAAGTTTACGCGTCCTACCTTCTAGTCAAAAACAAACAGCAGAATTAGATTAAAGATACACTAAACAATTAAAACTAATTTATTCCCAGTTGACGAGGTATGCCCAATTTGTCATAAGGCGTGTTTGAATTCTTTTGGTGAGCATGTAGTTCCTTGTAGAGAGCTCCTGGGGTTCAAATACCGACATGATTTAGTTAGGGATGTCCTTTTTGACATATTCAGGTGCGCTGGTATTTCTGCTAAGAAAGAGGCACCCGTTAATTTCTTAACAGACCCGTTGGAAGGGAGATCTACCCTTCGACCAGCCGACATTCTTGTCTTTGGATGGGTAGGAGGAAAACACGCCTGTGTGGATCTAACAGGGGTTTCCCCACTTGTGGCTTTAGGGAGTAGTGCTTTCACAGTGGGTCAAGCTGCTTTAAAGGCTGCTTCGGGTAAAGTGATCAAGCATGAGAAAGTGTGCCTTGACAACCAGCACGTGTTTATCCCATATGCTTTTGATACTTTTGGTTTTCTGACGCCAGAGGCTGTGGACCTACTTAGTCGACTTCAAAGGGTCATGCATAGTATTTTATGACCCTGAGATCTATGGACGTAGTTTTTAAAAGGCTTCGTTTTGCTATTCAAAAAGGGCTAGCGGCGCAGCTTGTTGCCCGTTTACCAACTATCTCGATTTAATTTTTTAGTAAGTATTCTCAAGAAAAGAAAAAAAAATATTCAACTTCAAATAATAATAAAGAAAGATCATCTTTCTAAAGAGATTCGATTCGGAACTCTTATATGTCCAAGTTATATAATTATTATTATTATTATTATTATCGTCAATACTAGATCTCCACCATCGAGCTAATTGGTGGTTGACTCGGGTTACTCTCAGTCTCTCAGAGTACTCCGTTTGATCCAGTGTGTGTTCAGAGAGTGCTCGACATTGATTCTGTTGGCCGTTCAAAAAAAATTAGACCAAATCCGAAGCACCCTGACATTTATCCAAATACCACCACGTTTAATACTCCCTCTCGATATTTATTTGCTCCGCCCACTCCCATGGCTTCACAAAATTTTATCATATTCTCTTGTGGCAAGCCTTTAGTGAAAACATTTGCAACTTACTCATTAGTATTGATCTATTTAAAATCAATTTCCTGGTTTAACACCATCTCACGAACAAAATGATGATGACCTTCCACATGTTTAGTTCTCATGTGAAACGTAGGATTCTCAGCATGGAGTATAGATGAGATATCATCACCATGCAACGCTACCTTGTATTCAACTTTTTGATGTAATTCTTTAATTAACTGTACTAGCCAGCCAAGTACACTCTTGAGCCGTCATTGCAGCTACTCTATATTCAGATTCAGTAGTCCCCGATAAAGAAACTGTTGCCTGACGTTTACTACACCAAGACACTGCCCCAATGCCCATTGTAAAAGGGTCGTTGGGACACTTTGACAAATTAAATCAACACCACCTATACGGGTCATATAGTCCTATATGACTCGTATTAGACAAACTTCAATTTCCAAGGTGCGTCAAAGGCTCACATTGTCTTCACATGATTAGTCAATACGTATCATATAGGGCTATACGATGCGTATTGGTACAAAGTTGTCTTTCAACTTTGACAGATAGGACTATACGATCCGTATCAAGTACGAAGTAGCTTTCTGTCACTCAACAGTTACAAAAAATGATGGAAGTGAATATTAAGTCAGCTCTATACGCAGTGGCGATGCTTGAAAATTTCCACCGGGGGGGTCGGAAGTCACCGGACCTAAAAATTCTATATAAGTAACAAAAAAAATTTATAAAACCGGGGGGTTGAAAATGTATATACCTAAAAATTTCTATAAGAAACGTACATACATAACATAACACTACTGAGCGAAAAGTTCAGGGGGTCCCCCCCCCCCCACCGGGCCCCTTGAAAGCAACGCCCATGCCTATACGGGTCGTATAGGCCAATACGACCCACATTGGTATGTGATTTTGCATTCTTGTTGGCCTTTATAAATGAGGAAGATGAAGACGATTGATAAAATTCATTCTGTTCTCTTCGTTTTTCTTTATAATCGATTCCACCATTCCTTGGTTCAACCTTAATTACATTTTCGGTGAGTCGTCCGGCACAAACACGAGCACGTTTATTCCGGGAAGCAGTGTGCTATAGTATTTTTTAACTTGTTTTGTTTGTTTTGTTTATGAAATACTTACCACACCCTTTGTTTTAGGAGGGGCCTACTGTCAGACCTCAACAAGGTAAGTATTTATTGATTTCTTATATTCGTTGGTAAACTTTCCATTACATTTTACCCGTTGGTATTTTTCAGTTTGTTGTGCCCCCTGAACCGTTGTTGTAAGGTCTGAACGAGGTAAATATATATTTACTTATTTTTAAGAAGGCTTTAGATGTATCATTATCTTTTAATCGTTGGTTTTTTTAGGTTATTGTGCCTAGCGTGATCTTGGTTACGGGTTTCTGGATTATGAAGCCGGTTATTGTACCTCGTACGGACAACAAGACTATGGCAATAAATTTTCATTAGTGGTGCCTCATGCGTACAACAAGACGTTGGTAAGACTTCTTACGCGCAAGAGTCATTGGGTAAGGAGCAACTCGCTTACCCTGAAGTTTCATATAAAACTGATTAGGTACGAATGATATATATTTTGTTAAATATATTACAATAAACGTTATACATTTTTTAAAATGTATTATAAATGTTATATTGTTTTTGTTAAAAAAAATATTATAAATATTATATATATTTTTCACTTAGGATTTTATATCCCGCAATGAGTTGGAACGTTGGGTAAAAGAAGAGGTTTAGCCAACAGATACGTTTCTGACAACCGGTCATTTACGGCTCCTGATTACGCGCAAAACAAACATTAGAATGATAATAAATAGTGTCTAAGGCGTAGATTAACATAAATTAGACCTTTGGAGTGTCCAGGAATGTCTAACGGGCTTTACAGTGCGCGAAAGGTGGTTTACGAAAAAATCGTTGAATATTAAACGATAACGAATCGAACACCATACAAAATACTGACAACATCGACCATCACGAATTCTATACGAACATTTTATACTTATAAATTTAGTTTCGTGAATTTATAGTGCTTCCGTACGCCATAAAACGTAAATGTGAACGAAAAACGCGACTGCAGGAACGCACCGACAACAAAACGGGAGCATCGGACATGCGTGTTACCTACAAAACTTAAATTTTATGATATAATTAGCTTTGTGATTTAATTTTAACAAACGTAGTCGAAACCAGATTGAAAACGGATTAAAAACGGCGAACGACACAATTTTACGCGATTTTTACCGTAAGCGACGAACGAGAGCGTCAAACGCGACTACCGACACTATTATACGTCTTTTGACTTTAAAACAATAATTTCCAACAACTTTTAGAAAAACATTTACGAAAACGGGTTTGTAGGAACTGGCGGGCCACTCGAAACACGATATTGGGCATGTGGGCCTTGGGCCCAAGCCCACTAGAGAAAACCTACATATAAAAAGGAAGTAAACCCTTTCTTTCTCATTTGCACAGCCGCTTTCAAAATTACTTTCTTCTCTAACCTTATCTTCATTTTATCATCATATACACACACACACACCCTTTTTGTCTGCAACTTAAAAACACACACACAAGAAATCAACCACACTCATTCCCTCCCATCTACCCCTTTCAATTCTCTGCAGATTATAAACATACACACAAATTTCAACAACCTCTCCCTCCCTCTTGATTCAAATCTTGTGGTGGTTTCTCCCGGTGATCCGAATACACACAACCCACACCCCTTTATCGACAAACATCATAGCCTCCTCATCCTCCTGATTCTTTTTGGCAGACACGCCGGAACTGGCGTCGATGCCGGCGGGTTGTTTTTCTGATGAAATCTCCGACCACAGACCCCCAAATTCCCCCTTCTCCTTCTTATACCACTTCACACACACCCGTTCGAGCACAGAGAGTCGGAGAGAGGAACGATACAAGGGAGAGACTGAGGAGAGAGAGAAACGGCGGAGGTTAGGTGGCGACGGCAGGGGAGGCGAGTAGGTGGTTCTTGATTCTCTTCCGGTGAGTTTCACAATGTTATTTTTGACGGCACCGACGGCTGGCGGTCGTGCTGGAGATGTTTTGATTTTCGGCTCGGGTTACAAGGAAGCACGTCGGGTTTAGCTTTGGATCGGTTCGTTCAGCTTCAGATCAGGTTCACCAGAAATGAAGAAGTGAGTTTTTGCGGCGGTCTTTAACTCTTTCCGACAGGCTCACCGATCTGAGGATGTTCGGTCCAGATTTAAGTAGATCGGGTTGCTTTGGCACGTTTCGGGTCAGATTCAAGTTCATAGTTCGGGTCTCGCGATTCGTGGTTCGGGTAAGGACGCGGTCAATTGGTCAACGTCAGTTACGGGTCACCATTAGTCAACGGGTACGGGTCAAGAGGCTTCGGTCAGACTCGGTTACGGTTTCGGTTGACTCGGTCAAACCGAGTTGACTCGGTCCAACCTGGTCAACACAGTGAGTTGACTCGGTCAACTCAACCGGTCAACTTAGTTGACTCGGTCAACTCAGCCAACTTCTTTCGGCATTTCGACACGAGGATTTGGAAAAAGATTTAGGACGAATATTATTTTCGTTAGATTATTCCTTATTTTATTACCGTGCAAAACAAGCTCGAACCGAATAAATTGACGAAATTATTAGTTAAAGTTTACTTGGGTCTATTTACTAAATTGTTAATACAAGTTGATTATACATATCTTGTTTGAATCTTAATTGAATTTTGATGAAATAACGACAACTTGTGTTGTCGGGGGCGTCAAAAAACAGAGGAAACTCTGCCCTTTTTTCGAAAAATCCGAAACCAAAACGCAGTTTATTATAAAACTGTTAGGATCTGAGTTTGGATTGATTGTTGTCACACCCCCAAAATCCACACGCGGAGTATCACCGCTTGGAGGCGTGACATGACCAGGATCAAGCCACCAATCACATTGAACATAACAGAAATAAATAGAATTCAACCACACAATATGAAAGGTGTTCAAATCAAAAACGTAGTTAACTGTTTAGCGGAAGCATAATTGTAAAAACCCATTTGCAAGTATTAAGTACGAAATAAAGTAATATTTTTAGTATGGCACACACTGCCATGTCCCACAACGACTGTGCCTCCCTGTGCAAGCTCCATGAGTACCTAACGACCTGCAAGGCATGTAGCAACGAGTCAACAATAAAGTTGAGCGAGTTCACAGTTGGTTGTTTGGTTATCATATTCGTTTCGTAAATCGTATGTTCGTTTTGTAAACCATGTATCGTATTAATTCGTATCGCGATCTCCCAGACATGTTTGCGAAGATTAGTGGGGGCTTCCCATGTGTTACTAGACCACGCGTATCGACTGCTACGAAAATGTAAGATGTGCCCTAAGTCAATGTCTATCAGCATTGACCCTTCGCCCATAGTCCATTAGTACATGCTCGTCCGACTGGCACGGTGTGAGGTTTGTTAAACCTAATAGCGCTATTAACTAATGACCCGCTCGCCATAGGCCTCGGCGATTAAGTCGATAAATGAGGGACTTCAATTGATAGAGTTGATGGTCTTATGATTGTGTACGTAGGTTTTACGTACGTGCCCTTCAATCCGAGGACAGTAGTAAGTATGAGTGTACGTAGGTTTTACGTACGTGCCCTTCAAATCCGAGGACAGTAAAAAGTAGTTTAATAGTAATGATAGTACGAGTAGTTATTCAATCCCATTCCCAACCCCTGGGAATCCCATGCCTTGGAAAGAGTGTGAACTCACCTTGGTTTGCTCGGTATGCTAAAGGAATACACACGCTCACAATTAATCAATCACGACCTATAGTACGCACGTATATATAATCAGTTTCGAATTCGCAATGTTTCACATGTAGTCTATGTCACAAAGTGTGTTTGGCAATTAACAACATGCACCACGTAAGCAGTTACTAAGTTCTCATGCAATTTATGTTTCACACAAATGTTCATCACAGTTTGTACTAACAAGGTTATTGATTAACATACTTGAGAGGGTCAACAGTCTTAACGAAGTTAGCAACTTATCAGGGTTTATAAACATAACAGGAATAATAAAGTAACACCGTTAATTAACTAACAGAATTAACTAACAGGGTTAACAAAAGTTACCCGCTTAACAGAGTGACATACATGAGTCTAACAGAGTTAATAAGGTTAACTGAGTTAATAAACTTAACTCAATTAATAGGTTGAACATAGTTACATACTTAACAGAGTTATATACGTAACTTAACAAAGTTAACAACTTAACAGATTAAACCACTAAACAGACATAACAGTTGGGCCGAAATCAACTTTGGGCCGAAATCCCTTCAGTGACGAAATCCCTCTTGCGACGAAAACACCCGGGACGAAGACACCTGTTTTCGTCGGCTTCAGGTGTGACTGGGCCGTTCAACCTAGTGGGTTGGCACACTTAATCAATTCTCGTGAACATTGATAAAGCCAAGACTTTAATGACATGCACACTGCTAATACCAATGAATTTCAATTTGACCGAAAACTTTTGATCAGATCACATGCAATGTTTCAATCAAGAGCCTATTGTACCTCCAAGTCCACTAAACCGACAAGTGCCAACTATGATTACTAACCGATGACTTTAGTGGCAGGCAATTTGTATTTCCCAATCAATTCAATTAATTCTATTGCACTAAGTGTTTTCGTCTGGTGTTGTGATTTCGTTGGCCCCTGGGTTTTCGTCGACTGGTCATCATCTTCATTAACAGTTACAATAACAAGAACAACCCTAATCATCATCTAACAGATTCAACCACTTCAACGAACAATCGATCAATCAGGAACTAATACAATCGCTTAGATATTCACTCATTTGTATCATCAGAATTATCATCCAACATCATGTAAACAGAATCATCATTCAACATTCAATTCAACAATTAAACATACATATTGCAACCGATCTATTTACATGTGCATCCATCCATCGATTAATTTTCTAAAACCCACAAACCCTACACTTCACATCATCAGATCTATTCTACAAGATTCATGACAAAAACATCCAATCCATCCATTCAGTTTTATGTCATCGACAGATCATGTTTAATATACGGAACCTTAATATACAATTCAATTCCAATCATATGCTCATCATCACACCCACTAACAGTTAATTCATGATTTCAACAAGTAGTCAAATGATTTTAATATAACAAAATCATACATACCAGATTACAATAAAAGGTCACTAACCGGTATGAGTGTCTGAGAGTTTCATAGAAATCAAAGCTGCCGTCTCAGAGAATGAGGTGCTCTAGGGTTTCAGTTTTTGGTGATTAGACTTTCACGTGAAGTGGGGAAACAAAATTTATAAGACCGATTACTACTGGGCCAAAGCCCAACCTGTTTTCGTTGACCACATGTGGACAAAAACACATGAAGTGTTTTCGTGAGGTGTGTGTTTTCGTGGGGTGTGTGGGTGTTTTCGGCTATAGCTCTTAATTATGCAACACAACATCCATACTAAGCATGTTATTAACACAACAATCTATATACAAACACACTTATGATGCACACCAAATATAACATATCAGTCGCAATACGATTTAACAATTTACGAATGTGTACAGTTGTGAAACAAACAAGTCGTGTAAACAAACAACTTAAATAATTAACGTGCAATTAATGCGAAGATGGAATCTTGGAAACTCGAGTTGTCACATTATCCCCAACTTGAAAGAAATTTCGTCCCGAAATTTAGGATGTGGTTACTGAGGAAGCTAGTTAAGTTTGCATGGTTTACTGGTTTTCCTGGGGTGTCACATCATCCCCCCGTTGATTTGGAATTTCATCCCGAAATTCGGTGGTAGCTTCAGCCTCAGTAGTGGTTGCATTGTTCTTGAACAACTGGGGATACTTGAGTTTCATTTGATCTACTCGTTCCCAGGTAAACTCTGGGCCACGACGGGAGTTCCAACGAACTCGAACAAGAGGTATTCTGGTGTGCTTGAGGACCTTAACATCCCGGTCCGTGATTTCAACTGGTTCCTCAACGAATCGCAACTGATCGTCGATAGTGAGTTCCTTCAAAGGAACTATGAGGGTCTCATCTGACAAACACTTCTTCAGATTTGACACGTGAAAAACGTTGTGAACTGCACTGAGTTCTGCTGGCAGATTTAGTTTGTAGGCCACCCTGCCTATTTTCTCAATGATTTCGAACGGTCCGACATATCGCGGATTGAGTTTGCCTCGTTTGCCAAAACGGACTACACCCTTCCAGGGTGAAACTTTGAGTAGCACTCGATCCCCAACTTGGAACTCGAGTGCTTTCCGGCGTTTGTTTGCGTAGGCTTTCTGACGGTCGCGAGCTGCCGCCATGCGTTGTCGTATCTGAGCAATTCTTTCTGTTGCGTCTACTACAAGTTCTGGACCTGTGATCTGACTATCACCCACCTCTGCCCAACAAAGAGGTGATCGGCATTTACGCCCGTACAATGCCTCAAACGGAGCGGCTTGGATGCTGGTGTGGTAACTGTTATTGAACGAAAACTCCACCAATGGGAGGTGTTTTTCCCAGTCGTTGCCGAAATCGATTACACATGCCCGAAGCATGTCTTCTAGAGTTTGGATGGTGCGTTCAGACTACCCGTCTGTTTGCGGATGGTAAGCTGTGCTCATGTCTAATCGAGAGCCAAAGGACTTGTGCATTGCTTGCCACAGTTCTAAAGTAAATCGTGCATCACGATCGGAAATAATAGAGGTTGGCACCCCGTGCCTCGAGACAACTTCCTTAAGGTAGACGTCTGCTAGAGTGGAGAACTTATTCATTTCCTTGATAGCCAAGAAGTGTGCAGATTTTGTGAGTCGATCCACGATCACCCAAATAGTATCATTCCCACGTTGAGATCTAGGCAGGCCAGTAACAAAATCCATGGAAATTTGTTCCCATTTCCATTGTGGAATCTCTGGTTGTTGGAGTAGGCCTGATGGTTTCTGGTATTCGGTCTTGACTCTTGCACAAGTCAAACATTTGCTAACGTAAGTTGCTATGTGAGCTTTCATGCTAGGCCACCAATACGTAGTTCTGAGATCGTGGTATATCTTATCCGAACCAGGATGTACTGAGTAGCGAGACTTGTGTGCTTCATCCATCACAAGCTCGCGTAAGTTTCCATAGTGTGGGACCCAGATGCGTCCTGTTACGTAGTAGGCGCCATCTTCCTTTTGTTCTAACCGTTTCCTTGAGCCGCGTAGGGCTTCAGCCCTGACGTTTTCTGGTTTCAATGCTTCTACCTGAGCATCTCGTATCTGTGCAGGAAGACTGGACTGAATAGTGAGTTGCAACGCTCGTACACGCTTAGGTGTAGTATCCTTTCGACTGAGGGCGTCGGCCACCACATTGGCTTTGCCCGGATGGTACTTGATGGCACATTCGTAATCGTTCAGTAGCTCGACCCATCGACGTTGTCGCATATTCAACTCTTTCTGTTTGAAGATATGCTCGAGACTCCTGTGATCGGTGTAGATAGTGCACTTGGTACCGTACAGGTAATGTCTCCATATCTTGAGTGCGAAAACAACAGCTCCCATCTCCAGATCATGTGTAGTGTAATTCCTTTCGTGAATCTTAAGTTGGCGCGAGGCGTAAGCAATGACTTTATCCCGTTGCATCAATACACAGCCAAGACCCTGGATTGACGCGTCACAATAAACCACGAAATCGTCTGTGCCCTCTGGCAATGAAAGAATAGGTGTGCTACAAAGTCTATCCTTTAAGTGCTGAAATGCTGATTCTTGTGCATCACCCCAACGATAAATAACTCCTTTCTGAGTTAATGAGGTGAGGGGTTGTGCAATCTTGGAGAAGTCTTTGATGAACCTTCTGTAATAGCCCGCCAAACCCAAGAATTGGCGGATTTCTGTTGGTGTACGCGGTGCAGGCCAGTTCTTAATCAAGTCTACCTTGGATGGATCAACATGAATCCCATCCTTGTTTACCACGTGGCCTAGAAAGTGGACTTCACGAAGCAAGAAGTCGCATTTTGAAAACTTGGCGCACAGCTGTTCTGCCCGAAGGAGTTCCAAAATGAGTCGTAAATGCTGCTCGTGTTCCTCCCGACTCCTAGAGTAGATCAGAATGTCGTCGATGAATACAATCACGAACTTATCCAAGTAAGGCTTGCACACTCTGTTCATAAGATCCATGAAGACTGCAGGCGTGTTTGTTAACCCGAATGGCATGACCAGAAACTCGTAATGGCCGTATCGTGTTCTGAATGCTGTTTTGGAGACGTCCTCGTCCCGGACTCTCAGTTGATGGTAGCCTGGCCTCAGATCAATCTTTGAATAGTAGCTCGACTCTTGCAGTTGGTCGAACAAGTCGTCAATGCGTGGAAGAGGATAGCGATTCTTTACGGTCACCTTGTTTAGTTCGCGGTAATCTATGCACATACGGAAGGTACCGTCTTTCTTCTTCACAAACAACACTGGAGCTTCCCAAGGCGAAGAGCTAGGACGAATGAAACCCTTATCCAAGAATTCTTGCAATTGCTTGGACAGTTCTTCTAGTTCGGTTGGAGCTAAGCGATACGGTGCTCGAGCTATGGGTGCTGCTCCAGGAGCTAGCTCGATTTGGAAATCGACCTGGCGATGAGGCAGTAGCCCAGGTAAATCTTCAGGAAACACTCGAGGAAAGTCACGTACAACTGGAATATCCTCAATCTTCTTCTTTTTCACTGATGCGTCAGTAATAAGTGCTAAGATAGCGGTGTGGCCCTTTCGCAAACACTTCTGGGCCTTAAGGAAGGAGATGATGCCCATAACAGCACCACTCTTGTCGCCTTGAATCACGAGAGGTTCTATCCCATTTTCGCTTGCTGTCACTGGGAGTAGCAGAAGTGGTAGTAGTGGCGGTAGCACCGATACGCTTAGGCAGCCTGTTCTGTTCCACTGCCTGATCTGTGAGACGATGAGCAAGACGAGTAACATCCTGAATGGTAGCAAGGTTAGCTGCAGTCACATGGCTTTGAATCTCTGGTACTAAGCCTTTAAGGTACAGCTCAATGCGTTTGATGGGAGGATCCACCATAGTTGGACACAAAATTGCCAATTCGTTAGATCGCTTCGTATACGCCTCTATCTCTGACCCCGTCATCTTCAAGTTAAAGAACTCCACTTCCAGTTTGTGGATGTCATCACGGTTACAGTATTATCGCTTGATCAGTTCCTTAAAATCATTCCATGGGGTGGCATTAGCAGCCGCCAGCCCCAGCATCTGAACTTGCGCGTTCCACCAAGTTAGCGCAGTGCCTTCGAGAGTACCAGTGGCGTACTTCACCCTACGAGCCTCGGGGCATTCACACATCTCGAAGACCGATTCAAGCTTCTCGAACCAGTGGAGGAGTCCAACGGCCCCTTCAGTGCCACTAAAAGTACTAGGACGACAGTCCATGAAAGTTTTGAACGTGCACGCAGGCAGCTGAGCATGCTGGCCTGTTGTATAAACGAGAATAGGACAAAGTTAAACACAAGAGTTGGTTTAGGAGTGTAGGATCTAAAGATCCTAGAGTGGGTTGCGACTGCAGGATATACCTCCTGCTTGGGCGGCTGCAAGTGCCGCAGCGACTTGTTGGTTAATCAGAGCCGTCAACTGGGCTTGAGTCATGTTAACGCGTCCAGCCATGATCTTCATATCAAGGGAAACATGAGTGAGAAAGGTTCGCGAAAGTGCGATGACAAAAAAGAGTAAGCACACATGTGTTTTCAAACAATAGTTGTTACGTTTATCTAAGCATACCATGAGCAAAGTTCTATGTAATCTATCAAGTAGGCAATGTAAACATAAATCGTATCACCTAGAATGTTGAGTCTTGCACGTGGAGCGAAGCGTCGTTGTGGATCGTTGAGCACTGTACAGGTTATAGTCTGGTTTTAACAAAAACTTTTTCCCTTATTAAAACCAAGTTCACTATAACCAATGGCTCTGATACCAATCTGTCACACCCCCAAAATCCACACGCGGAGTATCACCGCTTGGAGGCGTGACATGACCAGGATCAAGCCACCAATCACATTGAACATAACAGAAATAAATAGAATTCAACCACGCAATATGAAAGGTGTTCAAATCAAAAACGTAGTTAAGTGTTTAGCGGAAGCATAATTGTAAAAACCCATTTGCAAGTATTAAGTACGAAATAAAGTAATGTTTTTAGTATGGCACACACTGCCATGTCCCACAACGACTGTGCCTCCCTGTGCAAGCTCCATGAGTACCTAACGACCTGCAAGGCATGTAGCAACGAGTCAACAATAAAGTTGAGCGAGTTCACAATTGGTTGTTTGGTTATCGTATTCGTTTCGTAAATCGTATGTTCGTTTTGTAAACCATGTATCGTATTAATTCGTATCGCGATCTCCCAGACATGTTTGCGAAGATTAGTGGGGGCTTCCCATGTGTTACTAGACCACGCGTATCGACTGCTACGAAAATGTAAGATGTGCCCTAAGTCAATGTCTATCAGCATTGACCCTTTGCCCATAGTCCATTAGTACACGCTCGTCCGACTGGCACGGTGTGAGGTTTGTTAAACCTAATAGCGCTATTAACTAATGACCCGCTCGCCATAGGCCTCGGCGATTAAGTCGATAAATGAGGGACTTCAATTGATAGAGTTGATGGTCTTATGATTGTGTACGTAGGTTTTACGTACGTGCCCTTCAATCCGAGGACAGTAGTAAGTATGAGTGTACGTAGGTTTTACGTACGTGCCCTTCAAATCCGAGGACAGTAAAAAGTAGTTTAATAGTAATGATAGTACGAGTAGTTATTCAATCCCATTCCCAACCCCTGGGAATCCCATGCCTTGGAAAGAGTGTGAACTCACCTTGGTTTGCTCGATATGCTAAAGGAATACACACGCTCACAGTTAATCAATCACGACCTATAGTACGCACGTATATATAATCAGTTTCGAATTCGCAATGTTTCACATGTAGTCTATGTCACAAAGTGTGTTTGGCAATTAACAACATGCACCACGTAAGCAGTTACTAAGTTCTCATGCAATTTATGTTTCACACAAATGTTCATCATAGTTTGTACTAACAAGGTTATTGATTAACATACTTGAGAGGGTCAACAGTCTTAACGAAGTTAGCAACTTATCAGGGTTTATAAACATAACAGGAATAATAAAGTAACACCGTTAATTAACTAACAGAATTAACTAACAGGGTTAACAAAAGTTACCCGCTTAACAGAGTGACATACATGAGTCTAACAGAGTTAATAAGGTTAACTGAGTTAATAAACTTAACTCAGTTAATAGGTTGAACATAGTTACATACTTAACAGAGTTATATACGTAACTTAACAAAGTTAACAACTTAACAGATTAAACCACTAAACAGACATAACAGTTGGGCCGAAATCAACTTTGGGCCGAAATCCCTTCAGTGACGAAATCCCTCTTGCGACGAAAACACCCGGGACGAAGACACCTGTTTTCGTCGGCTTCAGGTGTGACTGGGCCGTTCAATCTAGTGGGTTGGCACACTTAATCAATTCTCGTGAACATTGATAAAGCCAAGACTTTAATGACATGCACACTGCTAATACCAATGAATTTCAATTTGACCGAAAACTTTTGATCAGATCACATGCAATGTTTCAATCAAGAGCCTATTGGACCTCCAAGTCCACTAAACCGACAAGTGCCAACTATGATTACTAACCGATGACTTTAGTGGCAGGAAATTTGTATTTCCCAATCAATTCAATTAATTCTATTGCACTAAGTGTTTTCGTCTGGTATTGTGATTTCGTTGGCCCCTGTGTTTTCGTCGACTGGTCATCATCTTCATTAACAGTTACAATAACAAGAACAACCCTAATCATCATCTAACAGATTCAACCACTTCAACGAACAATCGATCAATCAGGAACTAATACAATCGCTTAGATATTCACTCATTTGTATCATCAGAATTATCATCCAACATCATGTAAACAGAATCATCATTCAACATTCAATTCAACAATTAAACATACATATTGCAGCCGATCTATTTACATGTGCATCCATCCATCGATTAATTTTCTAAAACCCACAAACCCTACACTTCACATCATCAGATCTATTCTACAAGATTCATGACAAAAACATCCAATCCATCCATTCAGTTTTATGTCATCGACAGATCATGTTTAATATACGGAACCTTAATATACAATTCAATTCCAATCATATGCTCATCATCACACCCACTAACAGTTAATTCATGATTTCAACAAGTAGTCAAATGATTTTAATATAACAAAATCATACATAACAGATTACAATAAAAGGTCACTAACCGGTATGAGTGTCTGAGAGTATCATAGAAATCAAAGCTGTCGTCTCAGAGAATGAGGTGCTCTAGGGTTTCAGTTTTTGGTGATTAGACTTTCACGTGAAGTGGGGAAACAAAATATATAAGACCGATTACTACTGGGCCAAAGCCCAACCTGTTTTCGTTGACTACATGTGGACGAAAACACATGAAGTGTTTTCGTGATATGTGTGTTTTCGTGGGGTGTGTGGGTGTTTTCGGCTATAGCTCTTAATTATGCAACACAACGTCCATACTAAGCATGTTATTAACACAACAATCTATATACAAACACACTTATGATGCACACCAAATATAACATATCAGTCGCAATACGATTTAACATTTTACGAATGTGTACAGTTGTGAAACAAACAAGTCGTGTAAACAAACAACTTAAACAATTAACGTGCAATTAATGCGAAGATGGAATCTTGGAAACTCGAGTTGTCACAATTGTGTTTTACGTTTGAATTAAGATGAACAATGAACAATTAATGCAGCGGAATATAAATGGAATTAAACTTTGCACACAATCAAACAGGAGAATTGCTTTTAACACACATTTTCACAAAGAACCGAATGATTGAATTTATTTCAACTACGATTATAATGCATGCATATAACAAACTCCCCCTCAGCCTGAGCTCACAGTGTTTGTTCGTACAGGAAGAAAAGTGGTGAAGAGCTGATAGAACAGTACAAGGTACTGTTCTATTTATAGGCACGGAGAAACCACTGTGGCATCTTTGTTGACGTCACCATGAAAGTGACATCTAACCTCCTAACAAACTCTAACAACTGATCCGATACAAACACTGCTATGCTAACTGCTGATAACAATACATTACATAAAGAAGAACTAAACTACTGCTTTATGCTTCCACTGTTGTGACTCCAACAGTGCTTTATATCTTCAGCAGTGCTTGACCCATAGCAGTAGATTGGTCAACAGGGCTTTAGTCTTCATCAGTCTTTGACTTGATCAGCAGTTGTAGGTCAGTAGTTGTTGTAAAGGATCAGTGGATGGAGGTCATCAGATGTTGAAACCACTTTCAAGTGGAGAGAATGAAAACATAACATCTGCTTATTTTGGATCCACTTCTCTGATCCGGTTTTGGCTTTAATCAACTGTTCCTCTGGTAGGGTTCAATCCCAACAATCTCCCCCTGGAACAGATGATGCCAAAACCCTTCATTATTATGGAACTTTATTGCCTCATCAGCAGTTCACTTATCTGACCTTTAAGTTGTAACTCAAAGTCTAGGGCATATGTATCATCTTCATCCCTGCACAGTGGAAGATCAAGAAAATCCTGCAGATCTTCAACACTTAGGCCTAGTGCTTGTTCCCTTGATATTTTCTTCACTTCTCCACTAGACTTGATCACAGTCAGTACATGGGTCTGTTTATCAGTTTTCCACTTTAGTACTTTTGAGTCTGGTGGGTTTCTTGGGAGATTTTTATTGGATGAGGAATTGGGAGATGGTGGCCTGGTGATGACTGACTGAGCAGTGCTTTGAGCTTGAGCAAGTTCAGGAATATCAGCCATCATTTGTTTGAAAACCATTTTTTTAACTTCATTACCAGTAGCTAATTCCTCTGCTGTTTCTGCATCCATCTGTTTTTGCCTTCTTCTTTGATAAAGAATGGCACCAGGTGGAGCAGTGGCTTTCTTGATTTGCAGCTTTGGTGGTCTTTTTGAAACCTCTGCTTCAGGATAGTTAGGTTTCTGTGGAACCTTTGGATCTTTCTTCCTCAGTTCCTCCAACTTTTTGTAAGTGGCCCTGACTTTGTCTTCTTTCCACCTCAACGCTTGGTTTCTAGACCCATAATCAGCAGTAATTAGTTCCTCTTTCATTCTCTTCAGCTCCAGTGCCTTATCAGGTACATTCTTCTTGTATTTTGACCAATCAGGAAGAGTATGTCTAACCTTGTTTTTTATCATGTCTTGAATCCTGGCTGCTTCTCTTTCAAGCTCAAGAATGGTCCAATCTTTATACATGTATTTTTCTCCCTTGTATTTCTTATAAGCCATGATGTTTTCAATGTAGTCTTTTCTCAAGGATTCATATGCTCTTTCTGATATTTGTTGACATACATTCTTTGCAAACTGCTCCAAAGATCTGACTTGTGTAAGCAGAAATTGATAATGCCTTTGAATTTCTTTGTCAGATTTTCCTTGTGAATTTCTTTTGGAGATATCCTCTGCTTGTTGAGCCTTAACTTTCAAGTATTCTTCAATGTTGTTAGGCCTAGGATATCCTTCAACTGATGGCAAGCTCCTTTTAGCAGGGTCATCCTCAAAGTAGAAGGATTTGATCTCTTCTCTGACTACTATAAGTTCTAGAGGATATTGAAAACCTGTAGGAGTGATGGCAGTGATTGGTTGTTGAACTTGGGCTGAAGAGAGATGAACAGGGTTTGGAATATTGACAAGTGAAAGAGATTGTGAAGATGTTGGTGGTGATGGAGAATTATCATCAGGTAAAATTATCCTTCTCTTTTTTAGTTTAGGAGAGGCTGGTGGTGTGTTGGATGGTTGTGAAGTGGTGATTTGAGTGGTGGTTATTGTGGTGGAAGGTGGTTGTATAACAGTTGTTGAAACAACCGGTGTGTCAACTGTCACACCCCGACCACGTAAAACATCAAATCGTGGCGGAAACGTCGGGGAGTGTTGTAACAGAATTATTGTTTCACAACCATGGCACATAAAGGTTATGTTTTATTCATAGACCAAAGGTGGAATACATTGTCTTAACAAAGAAAACAAAGAGTACATCACAAGATCTAACTAGTCTAGCTTCATTTTATGTCACTAAGGCCCGAGTCCACCCTAGTGTATCCTGCTCAAACCTATGCAACAGCTCCTGAAAACACATGTGAAAATAGGTACGTCAGCATAAAAATGCCTGTGAGATACATAGGTTTTATGAAAATGGGATTCATGACTTAAGTTTAAGAAAATGTATAATAAAAATTAGTCATGAATCTTGTTAAGTGTTTTCTTTTATAAATCATTTGAAAAGAGATAATAAATCAGATGATATGTATATTAAAAAGAATAATGTATGGTTAAATGAATAACCAAGTAAAATAAGTTGTATAAAACAAACTGTTTTGTAAAACAAAGTCTTGTGAAAAGTATGTTATTTGCGTAAAATGTATAAGTCCAAATTGAATGATTTAAATAACGCTACGACATGTAATATAATACAAACACTTATATATAGGAAGTACCAGCGGCGTATGTGACAACCCTCATAATTTCATGTATCCGTACGATTCATTTATGTTAATTAAAGTGCTTGGTGACTATGTTGAATTACTTAACTGTTTCCTGATTACTGTGTCATACTTACATGTGTTTGTTAACGTACTAGGCTTGTGCAGAAAACTTGACTAAATGGTCCTGAATATTCTCCTATGTGTTAGGAATTAAAAGTGTTACAAAAATATATATAATAGACACTTTACGGAATAATTAAACACTTTAATGAACCGGTATCAAACCGAACAACCGGACATTACCCGGGACACCAAATATTTGTCAAATACATTGTTGTATTTAGTTTTTACTAAGCATGATCTCCGAACACCCTAACACCCACTAACTTCTCTAGTAAATAACACATATAAGCATACACTTGAGATCTAACTTGGAATTGCAACTTAGTTACAAAACTTGCAACCAACCCCCCCCCCCCCCAACCGAATTCGGTCACCCCAAGGGGACCCACAATATTTTACACCATGCCATAATCTTGTCCTAGATTATATTCTATTTGTTTATTGGATTGATTGCTTAAAGATCTTGCCAAGATATTAGATCAATCCTTATAAAGCATGGCATGATAGATTACATATCACTTCACAAAATACACTCTCTCACTCATCTCTCCTCTCCCTCTTTCGGCTCACCCCAAACCGCCACCATCACCACCATTGCACCACCATCCTTCTCCATTTTCAAGTCTCTTTCAAGCTTAAAGGTGGATACAAGAAGGCTTGCTACTTGTGGAGCATCAAGGGAGCTTTGTTTCTTGCTTCTTCATCATCTTTTCTCGTCATCTTCATCACTAGATCCTACCCAAACCTTGTGCTAGTAGTAAGTTACTTGTACACCCTTGTTCATCTTGTTTTTGTGATCAAAAGTTGTAGTATGTTAGTATGTTCAAATCACTAAAGAACAAGAACCAAAAGATGAACATAAAGCTTAATTTAAAAATGAAACATGATGTATTTATGTTAGTATGAAGTTGTTTTGATTTCGTTGTTGATTACTTGATGATTTACTTGTTAATATTGACTACTAGAAATGTTGTTATTCGCTAAACATGTTAACGGAATCGATCGAACATGCGTTAGAAGGTAGGGAACTAAAAACAGAAAGCTGGTTGGTGTTTACAGCCAACTTCAGTTGGCTGTAACCAGACCGTAACTTAACGAAAAACTGATTTTCTGAACCCTAGAATTATGTATTACGAAATACGGTTCTAATGGCACTAGAATCATAATTTTTGGACTTCGTTTACTATTTTTAAAGACCCTGTTTGTAACAGCAACTAAAGCTGAGTTTTTACTGCAGTAAATGAGCGAAATGTTTTTAATCATAACTTAAGTTCTGTGTAGAATTAGCTCATGAAATTTGTACTGTAGATGACCACTGATATATTTGTAATTCTTCCACTGGAATTTCGTAAATCGGACTTGCGATGAATTTTTAATAAATTATTCCGTGGACTGCGGTCACAAAAGGATGAATCTGATTACAGTCCGGAAAATAATTTTTTATAAAATATTGGTGATGAATTGGATCCCGATATTTTTACACAATAATATTTGGATCGTTTAAGACCTTTTGTAAAAATTTGGGAATTTTTGGAACAAGTTAACTATTTTATTAAAAAAACCCCAAAAACAACCGAGTTTTGAATATAAAAGCTGAAACGACATAAGTAGTAATTTGCGTGTCTAAATGTCGGGTAGGTTATCTGTGAATGATATAACATGTTATATGTGTTATGTGCAATGTCGTATGTTTGCTTATGAATGGGAATAGATGGGAGGTTTATATGGGCATAAACCGTTAAAGTGTTGCATGTTATGTGATAGATGCGTGTAGGAACTTCGTGCTTATTTGAGTCACTAATAAACTAAGTGGTAATCATACTAGGACGTGATTGACCGACCTTGACTGTTAGCCATTTTTGAGAGTCAAACCGAGCAACCGAGGTGAGTTCACACTTTCTACAAGGCATGGGATTCCCGGTGGTTTGGGAAGGGGTTAAGAAACTAAAATGGAATCTACATATCCTCCTTGGGTAGGATATGTACGGCCATCCTCCATGGGTAGGATGCCAATATTAATCCTCCGTATTCTCCTTGAGTAGAATACGTACGTTCGTCCTCCTTGGGTAGGACAACAACCTTAAAACTTACTAGACAAAACTCTATCATGAAGTCCCTCATTTTATATCAACTTAATCGCCGAGGCCAATGGCGAGCGGGTCATTAGTTAATAGCGCTATTAGGTTTAACAAACCTCACACCGTGTCGTCCGAACGGGCGTGTACTAATGGACTATGGCAAACTGTTAATGATGATAGAACATTGACGTAGGGCACAACTATTGTTCGTCAGTTGTCGATATCGGTCTAGTGGTTCACATGGGGAAGTCCCCACTGATTATGGATATAGTTTGGGTAATAAAGAAGGAACTGGTTAATCATACTTTCAACTAAGGCGTAACCCCCACGGCAAGTAAGCCAACGAAAGTCAAACCACGTTTTCAGAAACAACTTAAAACTAAACAACCAACCCTGAACTCACTCAACTTTGTTGTTGACTCGTTGTTACATGCCTTACAGGTCGCTAGACGCTTATGGAGCTTGCACGAGGAGGAGGTCATTGTGGGATATGGACTGTTATGTTCCATGCTTAATATTTAAATCCTTATGAACTTATTAAACCTACGTTTTGGACTTTAAACTTATGAACTATGGAACTTATGTTTTGGACTTACGTTTTATGCTTCCGCTGTTAACATTAAGTCGGTTACTTTCTTTTGGTCACCAATCGTATTGTGGTTGGTTTTATTTACTTAATTATGTTGTTCAATATGATTGGTGGCTCGATCCTGGTCATGTCACGCCTCTAAGCGGTGATACTCCGCATGGTGGATTTTTGGGGTGTGACAGATTGGTATCAGAGCCATTGGT
The DNA here is from genome assembly GCA_030545235.1 of Helianthus tuberosus. Taxonomy (NCBI): domain Eukaryota; kingdom Viridiplantae; phylum Streptophyta; class Magnoliopsida; order Asterales; family Asteraceae; genus Helianthus; species Helianthus tuberosus. Next base: position 1,347,501 of record JARYGA010059779.1, read on the forward strand.
TATAGCGAACTTGGTTTTAAAAAGGGGAAAAGCTTTTTGACAAAACCAGACTATAACCTGTACAGTGCTCAACAATCCACAACGACGCTTCGCTCCACATGCAAGACTCAACACCATAGGTGAAATGGTTCATGCTTACATTGCCTGTCTATTAGTTTACATAGTACATTGCATGCTTAGTTAATATAACAACTGATAATTGAAACCTTGTGTGCTTACTCTCTACTATCGCCCCACACTTACGCACCTTCGCGACACTTTTTCTCACTTACGTTGCTTCGTTATGAAGATCATGAACGGACGCGGAGGACGTGTCAACCTAACTCAAGCCCAGTTGACGGCTTTGATCAATGAACGAGTTGCTGAGGCACTCGCAGCTATCCCTGCAGGAGGTCAACATGCTCAGCCTCCTGTGTGCACGTTCAAAACCTTCATGGATTGCCGACCCAGTACCTTCAGCGGCACAGAAGGAGCGGTAGGTCTCCTTCACTGGTTCGAGAAGCACGAGTCTGTTTTCGAGATGTGTGAATGCCCTGAAGATCGTAGGGTGAAATATGCTACTGGAACACTCGAAGGCGCTGCGTTAACCTGGTGGAAAGCACAGGTTCAACTACTAGGGCTGGCGGTTGCTAATGCCACCCCATGGAACGGTTTCAAGGAACTGATCAAAGAAGAATACTGTAGTCGTGACGACATCCACAAGCTGGAGGTGGAATTCTTCAATTTGAAGATGACGGGGTCTGAAATTGAGGCATATACGAAGAGGTCAAACGAACTAGCCATCTTGTGTCCTACTATGGTAGACCCTCCCATCAAACGTATTGAGCTATACCTCAAGGGTCTTGTACCAGGGATTCAGAGTCACGTGACTTCAGCTAACATGGGTACTATTCAGCAAATCATCAAGTTGGCTCATCGTCTCACTGACCAGGCGGTGGAGAAAAACAGGCTGCCCAAACGTATCAGTACTACAACTACTCCTGATGCTCCTAGCGAAAACAAGCGAAAATGGGATGGGAATTCCAGTAAGGGTTCCACTTCAGTTCAATCTCAGCAGCGAAAGACTGATGACTACCAGAGTCCTGGTCAGCAATCTTCCGGTAATCAAGGACAGGGGGGATACCGAGGGAACCACCCCAAATGCAACCGGTGCCATAAGCATCATAGCGGGCAGTGCAACAAGGGTCGTTGCCTGAGGTGTAACAAGTTTGGTCATGAGGCAAAGGATTGCAGGAGCGCACGACCAGCAAATCAGAATCGCCAACAACAACAACAAGCTCCACAGAACCACCATCACCAACAACAGCAGGGCAATAAGGGATGTTTTCAGTGTGGCGCTGAAGGCCACTTTAAGAGGAACTGTCCTCAGCTGAACCAGAATCAGAACAACAACAACCAGGGAAACGGGAACAACAATGGAGGCAATAATGGAGGCAACAACGGGGGTAACAATAATGGCAATGGTGCCAGGGGACGTGTCTTCGTGCTGGGTCAGGGTGATGCAAGGAACGATCCTAACGTTGTGATGGGTAAGTTTCTTCTGGATGATTTCTTTGTTACTGTTTTATTTGATTCGGGTGCCGATACTAGTTATGTGTCCTTAAAAGTTAGCCAAATGCTTAAACGCACTCCAACACTTTTGACCACCAAACACACGGTAGAACTAGCAAACGGTAAAAGTCTCGAGGCCACGCACCTAGTTAAGGGTTGTAACCTCGTCTTAGCTGGTCAGACCTTCTCTATCGATCTTATCCCTGTTGTACTCGGTAGTTTCGACGTCGTTATTGGGATGGATTGGCTATCTCATCATCAAGCGGAGATTATTTGCAAGGAGAAGATTGTCCGCATCCCTCGTTCTGGTGAAAAACCTCTCATGGTCCATGGCGACAAGAGTGGTGCTGTCGTAGGCATTATCTCTTTCCTTAAGGCCCAGAAGTGTTTGTGAAAGGGCCACACTGCCATTCTAGCACTCGTTACTGACACATCAATGGAAGAGAAGAGAATTGAAGATATTCCTATTGTACGTGACTTTCCCGAGGTATTTCCTGAGGAATTGCCTGGTCTTCCGCCTCATCGACAAGTCGAGTTTCAAATCGAGCTAGCTCCTGGAGCAGCACCAATAGCTCGTGCACCTTATCGTCTAGCTCCATCAGAACTTGAAGAACTGTCCACGCAATTACAAGAACTCTTGGAAAAGGGTTTCATACGTCCTAGCTCTTCGCCCTGGGGAGCTCCAGTCTTGTTTGTGAAGAAGAAAGACGGTACTTTAAGGATGTGTATTGACTACCGCGAACTTAACAAGGTGACCGTGAAGAATCGTTATCCTCTTCCACGCATTGATGATTTGTTCGACCAATTTCAAGGGTCGATTTCTATTCCAAGATTGACCTGAGGTCAGGTTACCATCAACTAAGAGTCCGAGATGAGGACGTCTCCAAAACAGCGTTTAGAACTCGTTATGGGCATTACGAGTTTTTGGTTATGCCTTTCGGGTTGACAAATGCACCAGCGGTCTTCATGGATCTCATGAACCGAGTATGCAAGCCTTACCTGGATAAGTTTGTCATAGTGTTCATCGACGACATCCTGATCTATTCTAAGAGTCAGGAGGAACACGAGCAACATCTGAGGCTTATTCTGGAACTTCTTCGAGCAGAGCAACTGTATGCTAAATTTTCGAAATGTGACTTCTGGCTTCGCGAAGTCCACTTTCTAGGCCACGTGGTAAACAAGGATGGGATTCATGTTGATCCATCCAAGGTTGACTCGATCAAGAACTGGCCTGCTGTAACATCTGTGCTTGTATTCATTGTGAACAGTTCAGTTATCAATAAAACAATGTTATTTGATCTCAATGTTTGTTTGGTTATGTTTTACATTTTTCATGTTTTGACTTTTATTCAATTTCAAACTCTATATCGCTTTCTGGAGAGTTATAGGCAAACTGGTGCGTAAACGTAATCAGTTTAATGCGACAAATACTCCGGAACATCAACATATACTTAACATACCTTAAATAACCTTTACATAACTTAGAAATAAGTTTTGAAGGCTTTGGTATGGCAAAAACAAGTTAATTAAGTCTACAGGGACTAAATTTGACAAACTACGAAAGTATGCCAATTTGAAGTGTAACAGACATTCTGGAACATGACCATAAGTTAAACATACCATAAATACCCTTTACATAGCTAGAAATGGGCTTTGAGGGGTTCGGTGTGCTAAAATAAACTTTTGGCTCATTCAGGGACTAAAAGTGTCAAAAAGTGCATAAGTTTGCACTTTCGCGCATAACTTACGTTCTGAATACATCCGGACATCCAAAAATTTATGTTAGCACTAAAATATTTTATTTTAGTGTTTGGCATGAGAAAAATCCATTCGTCACGCCATTTGGATCGTTTTTCGCTTATGCGCATTCCGTCGTAATTAAACGAACATCGCGATCGTACAACCAAACGAACCAACATCCGACATATTTTTGAGCATGTTTCTTGTTCACAATGTTTAGGCATCATTTTAGGGCCTTAAAGTTGGCTTAACGGGCCTTAAACATGTCGGAAATGGCCTTAAACACCAACAGGGACCTAAACTGTCAATTCAGCAAAGTTGGTTGCAGATCAGAAGGCCAGGCGGCCTGCGTAAACTCCTGGTGTCTCCTTACGCGGCCCGCGTCGGGTTCCCAGATCAGAATAATCAGTTTTAACAGCTGATTACAGCTGTTAACCACTCAAAACTCATCCACACTTGCCCTTTCCTGCTCATGAGGGGCCATTTTGAGTTACCATAAGGTTGCAACAAGTGTGGGGACCAGATCAAAGCACGTTATTCGAGGAATGATCCTAACGGTGGTCCAAATCCTATAAATACCCCTTGAATCACAACTCAAATCCCACTTGAAATCTGAGTTTTTCTCTAAGTGGTTGTGTTCATACACTTCCTACCTGAGATTACTTGGAGATCAAAGCTTTCGGGGACCCTTTGTAAGTGTTCTTTCGTTCTTTTCATTCGTTTTAGCGTTAAAGTCAAACTTTGTTTGACTTTCTGCGTTGACCGGTTTATGGTCAATGCGAAGTTCATTTGAACTTCATAACGTGAGCGTGATCACGATGGTTATAGTCCCTAGTGACTATACCTACTGATTACCACGTTATCTAGGCTCAGTGACGAGTCGTAGTTTCGGCCAAAATGCGCGTTATTGCGTATTTTGTAACCAAACTACTTATAGGTATCAAAACCGTTTGTTTTGATACCAAACCTGTTTTCTAAACTTAGTTAAGCTTGTTTTAACTTGCTTAGCTCGTCACTTTTAGTTTAGTGCTTATATAGGGTCATAAGGTAAGCGATCTAAACAATCGCTTATACTTTCGAACCCGACCCATTTGGTCGATCATTATGATCCGACCAAACACATTAGGTGACCATAGTATATAGGGAATAACCTTCCGAGGTTATACCTTATGGTCACATCGTTTGAGTAGTTGCATGATAGGTAGTATATATGCCTTAGGTAAATTACCAAAATGCCCTTTTGACTCCAAAATTCATTCTAAACATATGTAACATAACTTTTGGTATCTAAATTGATTTGGTAACAATATTAGACATGTTAAGGCATATTTTACTTATCATAGGACTAGTTAGGCATTCCGAACGCGTTTTACGCAAACGACGCGTTAAAGTAGCATAAGCTACCTAAACGAGTCGTAATGGGTCGTAAGCACTTAGGTTAAGTTTCATTTTAGTATGTAGGCTTTGTTAAACCATATTACACGAGTCTCCATACTCGTTTGGTTTACGAACCCTCATTCTATCCAATCCTCCTATTTAGGTCCGGTATATTAACATAGTTACCTATATTAGGTGTCGTTTGATATCCGTGATCTCTAGCATTGTTTGGTTGTTACTCAAGGACTACTAAGCAATCTCAAGTGAGTACATAGACCCCTCTTTTACTGTTTTCCAAACATTTTGGGGTGAAACACATGTGCCTACTTGTTACTTTCGTGCCTTTCATGTTTTCATATCATATGCTTGTTATGTTCAATAGTACACATATAGTACATGATTTCATTACATTTTATGATATGTATGTCCATTGTGTGCATACTTAGTACATCGTTTTACATTACATTTCATGCTATGTATGTCCATTGTGTGCATACTTAGTACATTGTTTTACATTACATTTCACGCTATGTATGTTCATTTGATTACATACTTAGTGCATTGTTTTCACATGCTTACATTTTTTGGTATGACATTTGGTTTGTTTAAATGGGACAAAAATACATTCATTAACATTAGCTACGCCGCTCGTTAGTAGGTAATGGTACCATAGGACTTGACAACTCCCATTCCTGAACCCTAGGTTTGTTTGGGTGGAAGGAATGACCGAATTCGATAAACATAACACAGATAGACCTTTAAATTCATTTAGGGGTCTATCACCACAGTCACAAGGCTTGGATGTATGCATAATAACAATACCGCATAGATGTTTATATCAGTATAGCATGCATTTGTTCCACAAAACATAACTTTGATTTAAACCATGTTTTACTTCAATACCTTGTTTTTGTGCATTTTACATATGGTTTAGTTGATATATTTCACTTACCATACATGATATTTTGCATACACATTACATGATTTACATTTGACATAAACATTTTGACATTGATATACACAATTCATGATTTACAATAGACATAAACATTTTGACATTGATATACACAATTCATGATTTACATTAGACATAGACATTAGACATGGTTTTCATACAAACATTTTGACATTTGATTATACATTAACATTTTACTTTGGTGGTTTGGTTTGAGTAAGTGATTTAAGTAACGAGGCGTGTGTAATATGATACAAGCATGGTGGATACGCCGCTGGTACTTCCTATATATAAGTGCTTGTATGATATTACATATCGTAACGTTATTTGAATCATTTCAATTTAGACATATAACATTTTATACAAATAACATACTTTTCACAATACATTGTTTTACAAATAACTTATCTAATACAAACTCATCTTACTTGGTTATTTACTTAACCATGTATTATTCTTTTATATATATATATATATATCATTTGGTTTATTTATCACTTTTCAAATGATTTACAAGACAAAGCAAATTACAAGGTTCATGACTAAACATTTTCTTAAACATAAGTCATGAATTCTATTTTCACAAAACCTATGTATCTCACAGGCATTTTTATGCTGACGTACCTATTTTCACATGTGTTTTAGGATATGATGCATAGGATTTATCATGATACACTTAGGCGGACTTGGGCCTTAGTGACAATAAAAGATGCAAGAATAGTTATTTATGTTATATTTCTTTGATTGCCAAGACATTGTAACTCTTTTAATCAATAAAACAATATTTCAATTTCCATGTGTTATGAAACAATGATTCTGTTACAACACTCCCCGACGTTTCCGCCACGTTTTGTTGTTTTACGTGGTCGGGTTGTGACAGAAAAGTTGGTATCAGAGCCCATGGTTATAGGGAATTAGGTTATTAGTAATGCTTTGACCTAGTCTATAACCTTCCTAGGACCCTAACGCGAGTTTACTTGCGTTTAGACATGAAACAATACCGTCACCTATCCTTAAGTGACAACCATAACAAGAACACAAATTTCAAAACCGCTTTGAAAACTAATCATCTGTTCTAGGATGATTGATTACTAGGTTTTGAACCCTCTGTTATAAGGTTTTGAACCCCTTTGAGTTTTCAAATCTCGTTAAAGTTTGGGTCTTATAATGTGAACACGTGCAATCTGGAAGAGTGGATGCCTGTACTCTGAGTTTTCTGTCTAAGGCTAGAGTGTTCGTACAAATCCACATAATCGGACCAGTCACTCTTACCTGGGAACTCTTGGGGTGAGTGTCCACTTATAGGCTAAAGCATGTCTTCGCGATACATTAATATGACCCGCTTACTTTGATTAGTCACCGTCTCATTTGTTTGCCTTAGGTAACAAACAAATGATCGCAATTTCTATGCGTTGTCATTTTGTTTTATTTACCGATAACACTTCATTTGTTTCCTCATATATCTTTCTTTTCCTCCAGAATGTCTCTTCATCGCATCGATGCGCAAATATCCGAGCAGACTGCCAGATTTGCCCAGCGAATAGGCGAAGTAATTCTGAAGACTGTTGAATTAGGCATTGCCATGTCTCGTCTCAACAATGAAGCCACCCAAGAGCCACCAAAGGAAGCAGAAGTCAAGCCAGCACCACCAGCCAAGAAACCAATCAAGGAATCAAAGACCATGGATGGACAAACTGGATCCCCTAAGAAGTCAAAGAAGCGAAAGGCTTCTCAGAACTTTGCCATGGTCGCTCACAATGGTCAAGCCATCCCCAACCAACCAGCTCAACCCCCTGCTAGGAAGCCATACAATGGAACTGCACCCTTGTGCAACCAATGTAACCTTCATCATCATGCTAGTGTGAAGTGCCGCAAATGCCAGATTTGTGGACTTATAGGTCATACGGAGAGGGTTTTCTCAACTGCAGCTGTACCAAATCTAGCAGGACCCATCCGGGTGGCAACACCACCTGCTAAGAAGCAATACAAGGGAACGGCACCAATATGCGACAAATGTAATGGGCATCACCAAGCTCACTTACAGTGTCGTCGGCGTGTATCATGTGGGCGAGTTGGTCACCTGGCAAGTGCTTGTCGATGTAACCCGAACCAAGGTGGTCCAAATCAACCACAAGTCAATCCTGCTCAAGCTCGCTTCCCGCCTAGATCATGCTACAACTGTGGCAAGATGGGTCATTTCGTGAATAAATGCCCAAAGCTTGCTAATGCAAATCCAACCCACGGATGAGCAGTTGGCTGACTAGAAGATGTTGCTGTCTTATGCTTTTGTTCTTCTGTTTTCTTGTAATGTGAAACAATCTGTTTTGTTTATAAATAAATTGTTGTTCACAATTCTGATATACAAGTGTAGTTACATGAGTGTATGGCATTTCCCTATGATACCTACGACAAGGAACTACATTTTTACAAACTACTCTTGCGAATTTCCCATTCTTGTGTTCGCTCATGATTCCCTTGGAAAATTCTAAGTACTCGTTTCACTCTAAGAAACAAAGTACAGAAAATAAAGTGGCATTACGAGTGATCGTGCTTTTGCACATCTGTGCCTTTGAAATCCTTGGTTAGATAACTGAGGGTATGTTCAATCTCGTACCCATATCATTTCATTCTGGTTTCGTAACAATATATATAGTATAAGTACCACAAAAACAATCTTCATGATCTCAAAACATTTCATATAGTTTGAAAACAATTTTTTGAATGCATTGGCTATGTTTAAAAAAAAAAAACAACCTTCATGATTTCAAAATGGTTCATATAGTCTGAAAACAATATTAACACAGTACATTTTCTTATCAAGTGCATGATTTCGCAAAGCATTTTTCATATTTTCAAAAACCTCATACATAATTTCAAAATTTTCATCTCGCTTGATTTTAAAACATTTTATAAATATACCTACCTAGTACACCTACTTTATGATTTCAAAAGTATTATGCATAAGGTTTCAAAAAAAAAACATTGAACACATTTCTTTAAGAACCCCATGCATAGTTTTCAAAAATATTTTCCTCATACATTGACTTAACCTTCAAATTCCGCTTCATATGTCGCCTTGGCATAGCTAGCATCTCAACTTCATAAGCATTTTTACTTCATGTTTTGACTTAAGCACGTCTAGTGCAAGGTTTCAAAACATCTTCAATTTCTAAAATCCATATGGGATCTTTTTATCTCCACAATTAGACCTTTGTGGATGATTATCATACAAATCAGAGTCCTTAATTGGATTCCTTGTGTACCTTAATTTGAACATTTCGGTTCCTTATAATCGAAATCGAATTTTCTTTTTAGAGATCTCTCTATCTTCATAGTTAGATCCTTGCTAATGTTTAAAGTACCAAATGAAATCCACGAGATGGATTCCTAGTGTGCTTTAAATACATGTATGCGATTAATAAAACAAATTAACAAATTTCTAAATAAACAATTTTGTGGTTATGTGACTATGTGTTTATGCATCTTGTGTTTTCTTTTATGCATTTTTGTGTGTTTTGTATACTCTGGATATTCGTTATCCAACTCCTCGCGGAATCTTTCATATTTTCATATGAGGGATTCGTAGTAGGATATCCAAAAGTACTACCTTAAATCCTAAATGGGCTTCTATGTAATAGTTAATACCCTTGGATTATATAGTACTATTCCATGATTCATAAGAGACCCTTTTAGTGGTCTAGTAAAAAAGATTGATTCAAAAATCTGGTTAAGAATGACATGTGATGATATAAGCTGAAAAGACTCATTGGTTGTCTATTAAAATCATTTATTGATTTAATAAAAGGGACCCTATGGTGGTCTAGTCACATTCATCACAGGGTTTGTTCATTTGGTTTTCCCCTACACATTATAAAATAGACTGTGTGGACTATGCAAGGAATCGTGTAATTATGGACGCGTACGTAATTATAAAATTCAGTGCACATAAACCCAGTAAAACTTATTATGTGTAAGAACCGATAGCGACCACAATAACAAAATATGAACGATGTAATGGAGGTACGGTGGACGCACCAATAACACTTTATGTACTTGTATTTAAGTGTCCCTCATACATTGCAAGCATAATGTTATTAAAGTTACTGGAAGTTCAGAACCTTAACCAGTGTTGTTTTGTCTTTTCAAAATTCATGTTTCAAGCTCTCACAAGTTTCCTCTAAATAAATTTCGGGACGAAATTTCCACAAGTAGGGGAGACTGTAACATCTGTGCTTGTAATCATTGTGAACAGTTTAGTTATCAATAAAACAATGTTATTTGATCCCAATGTTTGTTTGGTTATGTTTTACATTTTTCATGTTTTGACTTTTATTCAATTTCAAACTCTATATCGCTTTCTGGAGAGTTATACGCAAACTGGTGCGTAAACGTAATCAGTTTAATGCGAAAAATACTCCGGAACATCAACATATACTTAACATACCTTAAATAACCTTTACATAACTTAGAAATAAGTTTTCAAGGCTTTGGTATGGCAAAAACAAGTTAATTAAGTCTACAGGGACTAAATTTGACAAACTGCGAAAGTATGCCAATTTGAACTGTAACAGACATTCCGAAACATGACCATAAGTTAAACATACCATAAATACCCTTTACATAGCTTAGAAATGGGCTTTGAGGGGTTCGGTGTGCTAAAATAAACTTTTGGCTCATTCAGGGACTAAAAGTGTCAAAAAGTGCATAAGTTTGCACTTTCGCGCATAACTTACGTTCTGAATACATCCGGACATCCAAAAATTTATGTAAGCACTAAAATATTTTATTTTAGTGTTTGGCATGAGAAAAATCCATTCGTCACGCCATTTGGATCGTTTTTCGCGCTTATGCGCATTCCGTCGTAATTAAACGAACATCGCGATCGTACGACCAAACGAACCAACATCCGACATATTTTTGAGCATGTTTCATGTCCACAATGTTTAGGCATCATTTTAGTGCCTTGAAGTTGGATTAACGGGCCTTAAACATGTCGGAAATGGCCTTAAACACCAACAGGGAGCTAAACTGTCAATTCAGCAAAGTTGGTTGCAGATCAGAAGGCCAGGCGGCCCGCGTACACTCCTGGTGTCTCCTTACGTGGCCCGCGTCAGGCTCCCAGATCAGAATAATCAATTTTAACAGCTGATTACAGCTGTTAACCACTCAAAACTCATCCACACTTGCCCTTTCCTGCTCATGAGGGGCCATTTTGAGTTACCATAAGGTTGCAACAAGTGTAGGGACCAGATCAAAGCACGTTATTCGAGGAATGATCCTAACGGTGGTCCAAATCCTATAAATACCCCTTGAATCACAACTCAAAACCCACTTGAAATCTGAGTTTTTCTCTAAGTGGTTGTGTTCATACACTTCCTACCTGAGATTACTTGGAGATCAAAGCTTTCGGGGACCCTTTGTAAGTGTTCTTTCGTTCTTTTCATTCGTTTTAGCGTTAAAGTCAAACTTTGTTTGACTTTCTGCGTTGACTAGTTTATGGTCAATGCGAAGTTCGTTTGAACTTCATAACGTGAGCGTGATCACGATGGTTATAGTCCCTAGTGACTATACCTACTGATTACCACGTTATCTAGGCTCAGTGACGAGTCGTAGTTTCGGCCAAAATGCGTGTTATTGCGTATTTTGTAACCAAACTACTTATAGGTATCAAAACCGTTTGTTTTGATACCAAACATGTTTTCTAAACTTAGTTAAGCATGTTTTAACATGCTTAGCTCGTCACTTTTAGTTTAGTGCTTATATAGGGTCGTAAGGTAAGCAATCTAAACAATCGCTTATACTTTCGAACCCGACCCATTTGGTCGATCATTATGATCCGACCAAACACATTAGGTGACCATAGTATATAGGGAATAACCTTCCAAGGTTATACCTTATGGTCACATCGTTTGAGTAGTTGCATGATAGGTAGTATATATGCCTTAGGTAAATTACCAAAATGCCCTTTTGACTCCAAAATTCATTCTAAACATATGTAACATAACTTTTGGTATCTAAACTGATTTGGTAACAATATTAGACATGTTAAGGCATATTTTACTTATCATAGGACTAGTTAGGCATTCCGAACGCGTTTTACGCAAACGACGCGTTAAAGTAGCATAAGCTACCTAAACGAGTCGTAATGGGTCGTAAGCACTTAGGTTAAGTTTCATTTTAGTATGTAGGCTTTGTTAAACCATATTACACGAGTCTCCATACTCGTTTGGTTTACGAACCCTCATTCTATCCAATCCTCTTATTTAGGTCCGGTATATTAACATTGTTACCTATATTAGGTGTCGTTTGATATCCGTGATCTCTAGCATTGTTTGGTTGTTACTCAAGGACTACTAAGCAATCTCAAGTGAGTACATAGACCCCTCTTTTACTGTTTTCCAAACATTTTGGGGTGAAACACATGTGCCTACTTGTTACTTTCGTGCCTTTCATGTTTTCATATCATATGCTTGTTATGTTCAATAGTACACATATAGTACATGATTTCATTACATTTTATGATATGTATGTCCATTGTGTGCATACTTAGTACATCATTTTACATTACATTTCATGCTATGTATGTCCATTGTGTGCATACTTAGTACATTGTTTTACATTACATTTCACGCTATGTATGTTCATTTGATTACATACTTAGTGCATTGTTTTCACATGCTTACATTTTTTGGTATGACTTTTGGTTTGTTTAAATGGGACAAAAATACATTCATTAACATTAGCTACGCCGCTCGTTAGTAGGTAATGGTACCATAGGACTTGACAACTCCCATTCCTGAACCCTAGGTTTGTTTGGGTGGAAGGAATGGCCGAATTCGATAAACATAACACAGATAGACCTTTAAATTCGTTTAGGGGTCTATCACCACAGTCACAAGGCTTGGATGTATGCATTATAACAATACCGCATAGATGTTTATATCAGTATAGCATGCATTTGTTCCACAAAACATAACTTTGATTTAAACCATGTTTTACTTCAATACCTTGTTTTTGTGCATTTTACATATGGTTTAGTTGATATATTTCACTTACCATACATGATATTTTGGATACACATTACATGATTTACATTAGACATAAACATTTTGACATTGATATACACAATTCATGATTTACAATAGACATAAACATTTTGACATTGATATACACAATTCATGATTTACATTAGACATAGACATTAGACATGGTATTCATACAAACATTTTGACATTTGATTATACATAAACATTTTACTTTGGTGGTTTGCTTTGAGTAAGTGATTTAAGTAACGAGGCGTGTGTAATATGATACAAGCATGGTGGATACGCCGCTGGTACTTCCTATATATAAGTGCTTGTATGGTATTACATATCGTAACGTTATTTGAATCATTTCAATTTAGACATATAACATTTTATACAAATAACATACTTTTCACAATACATTGTTTTACAAATAACTTATCTAATACAAACTCATCTTACTTGGTTATTTACTTAACCATGTATTATTCTTTTATACATATATATCATTTGGTTTATTTATCACTTTTCAAATGATTTACAAGACAAAGCAAATTACAAGGTTCATGACTAAACATTTTCTTAAACATAAGTCATGAATTCTATTTTCACAAAACCTATGTATCTCACAGGCATTTTTATGCTGACGTACCTATTTTCACATGTGTTTCAGGATATGATGCATAGGATTTATCAAGATACACTTAGGCGGACTTGGGCCTTAGTGACAATAAAAGATGCAAGACTAGTTATTTATGTTATATTTCTTTGATTGCCAAGACATTGTAACTCTTTTAATCAATATTTCAATTTCCATGTGTTATGAAACAATGATTCTGTTACAACACTCCTCGACGTTTCCGCTACGTTTTGTTGTTTTACGTGGTCAGGGTGTGACACCTGCACCCCGTACACCCACAGAAATCCGCCAATTCTTGGGTTTGGCAGGATATTACAGAAGGTTTATCATGGATTTCTCTAAGATTGCGCAACCTCTCACCTCGCTAACTCAGAAGGGCGTCAACTATCGTTGGGGTGATGCACAGGAATCTGCTTTTCAGCACTTAAAGGATAGACTTTGTAGCGCACCTATCCTCTCATTGCCTGAAGGCATAGATGATTTTGTGGTTTATTGCGACGCTTCCATCCAAGTACTTGGTTGCGTGTTGATGCAACGTGACAAGGTCATTGCCTACGCATCGCGCCAACTTAAGGTTCACGAAAGGAACTACACTACACACGACTTGGAATTGGGAGCAGTTGTTTTCGCGCTTAAGATATGGAGACATTACCTGTACGGTACCAAGTGAACCATTTACACCGATCACATGAGTCTCGAGCATATTTTCAAGCAAAAGGAGTTAAACATGCGACAACGTCGATGGATTGAGCTCTTGAATGATTACGAATGTGCAATCAAGTACCATCCGGGCAAAGCCAATGTGGTGGCCGACGCCCTCAGTCGAAAGGATACCATACCTAAACGTGTGCGAGCGTTACAACTTACCATCCAATCTAGTCTTCCTACTCAGATACGAGATGCCCAGGTTGAAGCATTGAAAGCAGAGAACATCAGGGCTGAGTCCTTATGAGGATCAAGGCAGCGATTAGTACAAAAGGAAGACGGCGCCTACTATGTAACAGGGCGCATCTGGGTTCCACTTTATGGAAACTTACGCGAGCTTGTGATGGATGAAGCACATATGTCTCGTTATTCGGTACATCCTAGTTCGGATAAGATGTACCACGATCTCAATACTACGTATTGGTGGCCTGGTATGAAAGCCCACATAGCAACCTACGTCAGCAAATGCTTGACTTATGCCAGGGTCAAGGTCGAATACCAGAAACCATCAGGCCTACTTCAACAACCAGAGATACCTAAATGGAAATGGGAGAAAATTTCCATGGATTTCGTTACTGGTCTGCCCAGATCTCAACGCGGAAATGATACCATTTGGGTGATCGTGGATCGACTGACCAAGTCTGCACATTTTCTGGCTATCAAGGAAACCGACAAGTTTTCTACTTTAGCAGACATCTATCTAAAGGAAGTGGTATCAAGGCACGGAGTGCCAACCTCCATCATCTCTGATCGTGACCCACGTTTTACATCCGAATTGTGGCAAGCTATGCACAAGTCCTTTGGTTCTCGTTTAGACATGAGCACGGCATATCATCCACAAACGGATGGGCAATCTGAACGCACCATCCAGACCCTTGAAGACATGCTTAGGGCATGTGTAATCGATTTTGGTAATGGCTGCGAAAAGCACCTCCCGCTAGTGGAGTTTTCATATAACAACAGCTACCACACCAGCATCCAAGCCACTCCGTTCGAGGCATTGTATGGACGGAAGTGCCGATCACCTCTTTGTTGGGCAGAAGTTGGTGACAGCCAAATCATTGGCCTAGAACTTGTGGTAGACACGACTGAGAGGATTGCTCAAGTACGACAGCGAATGGCGGCAGCTCGTGACCGTCAGAAAAGCTATGCTGATAAGTGCAGGAAACCACTCGAGTTCCAGATTGGGGATCAAGTGCTACTCAAAGTCTCACCTTGGAAAGGTGTAGTTCGTTTTGGCAAGCGAGGCAAACTCAATCCGCGCTATGTCGGACCGTTCGAAATCATTGAGAAGATTGGCAAAGTCGCCTACAGGTTGAATCTACCTGAAGAACTCAGCGGAGTTCACAATGTTTTCCATGTGTCGAATCTGAAGAAGTGTCTGTCAGATGAGACCCTCATAGTTCCTTTAAAGGAGCTCACTATCGACGACCAGCTGCGATTCGTCGAAGAACCAGTAGAGATTACGAATCGAGATGTTAAAATTCTCAAGCGCACCAGGATACCTCTTGTTCGAGTTCGTTGGGATTCCCGTCGTGGCCCAGAATATACCTGGGAACGAGAAGACCAAATGAAACTCAAGTACCCCCAGATGTTTAAAAAAAATGCAACCACTACTGAGGCTGAAGCTACTGCAGAATTTCGAGACGAAATTCCAAATCAACGGGGGGATGATGTGACACCCCAGGAAAAGCCAGTAACACCGCAACTTAACTAGCTTCCTCAGTAACCACGCACTAAATTTCAGGACGAAATTTTCTTAACAGGGGGAGAATGTGACAACCCTCATAATTTCATGTATCCGTACGATTCATTTATGTTAATTAAAGTGCTTGGTGACTGTGTTGAATTACTTAACTGTTTCCTGATTACTGTGTCATACTTACATGTGTTTGTTAACGTACTAGGGTTGTGCATAAAACTTGACTAAATGGTCCTGAATATTCTCCTATGTGTTAGGAATTAAAAGTGTTACAAAAATATATATAATAGACACTTTACGGAATAATTAAACACTTTAACGAACCGGTATCAAACCGAACAACCGGACATTACCCGGGACACCAAATATTTGTCAAATACATTTTTGTATTTATTTTTGACTAGGCATGATCCCCGAACACCCTAACACCCACTAACTTCTCTAGTAAATAACACATATAAGCATACACTTGAGATCTAACTTGGATTTGCAACTTAGTTACAAAACTTGCAACCAACCCCCCCCCCCCCCAAACCGAATTCGGTCACCCCAAGGGGACCCACAATATTTTACACCATGCCATAATCTTGTCCTAGATTATATTCTATTTGTTTATTGGATTGATTGCTTGAAGATCTTGCCAAGATATTAGATCAATCCTTATAAAGCATGGCATGATAGATTACATATCACTTCACAAAATACACTCTCTCACTCATCTCTCCTCTCCCTCTTTCGGCTCACCCCAAACCGCCACCATCACCACCATTGTACCACCATCCTCCTCCATTTTCAAGTCTCTTTCAAGCTTAAAGGTGGATACAAGAAGGCTTGCTACTTGTGGAGCATCAAGGGAGCTTTGTTTCTTGCTTCTTCATCATCTTTTCTCGTCATCTTCATCACTAGATCCTACCCTAGCCTTGTGCTAGTAGTAAGTTACTTGTACACCCTTGTTCATCTTGTTTTTGTGATCAAAAGTTGTAGTATGTTAGTATGTTCAAATCACTAAAGAACAAGAACCAAAAGATGAACATAAAGCTTAATATAAAGATGAAACATGATGTATTTATGTTAGTATGAAGTTGTTTTGATTTCGTTGTTGATTACTTGATGATTTACTTGTTAATATTGACTACTAGAAATGTTGTTATTCGCTAAACATGTTAACGGAATCGATTGAACATGCGTTAGAAGGTAGGGAACTAAAAACAGAAAGCTGGTTGGTGTTTATAGCCAACTTCAGTTGGCTGTAACCAGACCGTAACTTAACGAAAAACAGATTTTCTGAAGCCTAGAATTATGTATTATGAAATACGGTTCTAATGGCACTGGAATCATAATTTTTGGACTTCGTTTACTATTTTTAAAGACCCTTTTTGTAACAGCAACTAAAGCTGAGTTTTTGATGCAGTAAATGAGCGAAATGTTTTTAATCATAACTTAAGTTCTGTGTAGAATTAGCTCATGAAATTTGTACTATAGATGACCACTGATATATTTGTAATTATCCCACTGGAATTTCGTAAATCGGACTTACGATGAATTTTTAATAAATTATTCCGTGGACTGCAGTCAGAAAAAGATGAATCTGATTACAGTCCGGAAAATGATTTTTTATAAAATATTGGTGATGAATTGGATCCCAATATTTTTACACAATAATATTTGGATCGTTTAAGACCTTCTGTAAAAAGTTGGGAATTTTTTGAACAAGTTAACTATTTTATTAAAAACCCCGAAAACAGCCCAGTTTTGAATATAAAAGCTGAAACGACATAAGTAGTAATTTGCGTGTCTAAATGTCGGGTAGGTTATCTGTGAATGATATAACATGTTATATGTGTTATGTGCAATGTCGTATATTTGCTTATGAACGGGAATAGATGGGAAGTTTATATGGGCATAAACCGTTAAAGTGTTGCATGTTATGTGATAGATGCGTGTAGGAACTTCGTGCTTATTTGAGTCACTAATAAACTAAGTGGTAATCATACTAGGACGTGATTGACCGACCTTGACTGTTAGCTATTTTTGAGAGTCAAACCGAGCAACCGAGGTGAGTTCACACTTTCTACAAGGCATGGGATTCCCGGTGGTTTGGGAAGGGGTTAAGAAACTAAAATGGAATCTACATATCCTCCTTGGGTAGGATATGTACGGCCATCCTCCATGGGTAGGATGCCAATATTAATCATGCGTATTCTCCTTGGGTAGAATACGTACGTTCGTCCTCCTTGGGTAGGACAACAACCTTAAAACTTACTAGACAAAACTCTATCATGAAGTCCCTCATTTTATATCGACTTAATCGCCGAGGCCAATGGCGAGCGGGTCATTAGTTAATAACGCTATTAGGTTTAACAAACCTCACACCGTGTCGTCCGAATGGGCGTGTACTAATGGACTATGGCAAACTGTCAATGATGATAGAACATTGACGTAGGGCACAACTATTGTTCGTCAGTTGTCGATATCGGTCTAGTGGTTCACATGGGGAAGTCCCCACTGATTATGGATATGGTTTGGGTAATAAAGAAGAAACTAGTTAATCATACTTTCAACTAAGGGGTAACCCCCACGGCAAGTAAGCCAATGAAAGTCAAACCACGTTTTCAGAAACAACTCAAAACTAAACAACCAACCGTGAACTCACTCAACTTTGTTGTTGACTCGTTGTTACATGCCTTACAGGTCGCTAGACGCTTATGGAGCTTGCACGAGGAGGAGGTCGTTGTGGGATACGGACTGTTATGTTCCGTGCTTAATATTTAAATCCTTATGAACTTATTAAACCTACGTTTTGGACTTTAAACTTATGAACTATGGAACTTATGTTTTGGACTTACGTTTTATGCTTCCGCTGTTAACATTAAGTCGGTTACTTTCTTTTGGTCACCAATCGTATTGTGGTTGGTTTTATTTACTTAATTATGTTGTTCAATATGATTGGTGGCTCGATCCTGATCATGTCACGCCTCCAAGCGGTGATACTCCGCATGGTGGATTTTGGGGGTGTGACAGCATATCCACCATACTTGTATCGTACTACACACGTCTCGTTACTTAAGTCATTTAAACAAACCACCAATGTATAAAGTCCATGTTTAAACCAATTGTCAAAAGTTCTTGTATAAACCATGTCCAATGTTAAAAGTTAAAATGTAGTCATGTAATGTGTAACAATTGTTATGTATGGTAAGTAAAGTGTAATCACTTAAACCAAATGTAAGGATGTACAAAACAAAGTATTTTGAATATATCAAAAAGTTGTGTTTTGCAAAATAAATGCATGTTTTACTGATACAAACACTTATGCGGTAACTTAAACGCATACATTCAAGCCTTGAGACAGACGGATAACCCTAAGTAAAGGTTATCAAAGAAATGTTTTCGTATTCAGTCATTCCTTTCATCCAAACAAACCTAGGATGTCAGGAACGGGATTTGTCAAGTCCTATGGTACCATTACTTACTACCGAGCGGCGTAGCTAATGTTAATGAATGTATTTAAGTCCCGTTTGTACAAACCAAATGTTATACCAAATGTAAACATGTTATATGAAAACAATGTACTAAGTATACTAAGTTAACATACAAAGCAGAAAAGTCATGTAAATCAATGTGCTAGCATGCCCAGTCATCATACATAGCAGAAAATGTAATGTAAACAAACGTACTAAGTATGCTAAGTTAACATACAAAGCAATAAAAGTCATGTAAATCAATGTGCTAGCATGCCCAGTCATCATACATAGCAAAACATAGTGAAATCATGTACTAATAGTGTACTAATGAACATAGCAAGAATATGATGTAAAAACATGAAAACACGAAAATAACAAGTAGGCACATGTGTTTCACCCCAAAATGTTTGGAAAACAGTAAAAGGGGGGTCTATGTACTCACTTGATATTGCTCAATAGACTTTAGATATCCACCAAGCAAAACTAGAAGATCACGAAATCAAACGGCACCTAATATAGGTAACTACATTAATAAACGGACCTATTCGGAGGATCGGGTAGTATGAGGGTTCATAAACCAATTAAGTGTAGGAACTTATGTAATATGGTTTAACAAAGCCTACATACTAAAACGAAACTTACCCTAAGTGCTTTTGACCCGTTACGACCCGTTTAGGTAGCTTATGCTACTTTAACGCGCCGTTCGCGTAAAACGCGTTCAGACCGCCTAACTAGTCCTATGACAAGTAAAATATTCCTTAACATGTCTAATATTGTTACTAAATCAGTTTAGATGTTAAAAAAAATTAAGTTACATTGGCTTAAAATAAATTTTAGCTTAAAAAGGGCATTTTGGTAATTTACCTAAGGCATATATACTACCTATCATACAACTACTTAAACGACGTGACCATAAGGTATAACCTCAGAAGGTTATTCCCTATATAACTATGGTCACCTAAAGTATTTGGTCGGATCCTAATGATCGACCAAATGGGTCGGGTTCAAAAGTATAAGCTATTGATTAGATCAATTACCTTTACGACCCTAGACAAGCACAAATCTAAAAGTGACGAGCTAAACATGTTAAAACATGTTTAACGAGGTTTGAAAACAAGTTTGGTGTCAAGACAAAGGGTCTTGATACCCACAAGTAGTTTGGTTACAAAATACGCAAGAATACACATTTTGGCCGAAACTACGACTCATCACTGAGCCTGGATAACGTGGTAATCAGTAGGTATAGTCACTAGGGACTATAACCATCGTGATTACGCTCACGTTATGAAGTTCAAACGAACTTCGCGTTGACCATAAACTGGTCAATGCAGAAAGTCAAACACAGTTTGACTTTAACGCTAAAAACGAATAAACAGAACGAAGGAATACTTACAAAGGGTCCCCGCAAGATTTGATCCGATTTACTCTCAGGTATGAAGCATAAACTTCAACTTAGAGAGCAGAAATCAGATTCAAATGTGGGTTTTGAGCAAAGACATGGGGGGGGTATTTATAGATATGGCACAACCGTTAAGATCGTTCGTTGAATAACGTGCTTCGATCTACGCCGTACACATGGGCCCCTTGTTTTGCAAAACCATGGGCACCCCTAGTTTAAGCCCATGGTATGTTAAAAACCATTTCCAAGTGAAAATAATGGCTGGAATGAGCTGGAAACAGTTGTTTTCAATATTCTGCACATCTGGGCAGACTACACGACACGCGTAAGGAACAAGCAGAAGCTACGCGGCCCGCCTGGGCTGTACAGATCAGCAACAAGTTTCCAAATTGACAGTTTCAGTCCCTGTTATGTTATAAGCTCCATTCCGACATGTTTAAGGCCCGTTAAGCAAACTTTAAGTCCCTAAAATGATGCCCTAACATTATGGACATGAAACATGCTCAAAAATATGCCGGATGTCGGTTCGTTTGGTCGTACGATCGCGATATTCGCTTAATTACGATGAAATGCGCACAAGCGCGAAAAACGATCCAAATTGCGCGACGAATGGATATTTCTTATGCCAAACACTAAAATAAAATATTTTAATGTTTACATAAATTTTTGGATGTCCGGATGTATTCAGAACGTAAGTTACGCGCGAAAATGCAAACTTATGCACTTTTTGACGCTTTTAGTCCCTGAATGAGCACAAAGTTTATTTTAGCACACCGAACCCCTCAAAGCCTATTTCTAAGCTATGTAAATGATATTTAGGGTGTGTTTAACTTATGATCATGTTCCAGAATGTTTGTTTTCAAATCGGCATACTTTCGCAGTTTGTCGAATTTAGTCCTTGTAAGCGATTAAACTTGATTTTGCCATACCAAAGCCTTCAAAACTTATTTCTAAGTTATGTAAAGGTTATTTAAGGTATGTTAAGAATAAATTGATGTTCCGGAGTATTTGTCGCGTTAAACTGATTACGTTTACGCACCAGTTTGCGTATAATTCTCCAGAAAGCGATATAGAGTTTGAAATTGAATAAAAGTCAAAACATGAAAAATGTCAAAACATAAACAAACAAACATTGGGATCGAATAACTTTATTTCATTGATAACCGAACTGTTTACAATGATTACAAGCACAGATGTCACAGTCTCCCCTACTTGTGGAAATTTCGTCCCGAAATTTGTTTAGAGGAAACTCGTGAGAATAGATGCGGATACTTCGCCTTCATTTGATCTTCACGTTCCCAAGTAAACTCAGGTCCACGTTTAGATTCCCAGCGAACTTTAACCAAAGGAATGCACTTGCGTTTAAGCCACTTGACTTCACGATCCATAATTTCCACAGGTCTTTCTTCGTCAAAAATGGGCTACGGCCACACTTTTGCCAAAACCGCCCTGCCACACATTTGAAAAAATGTGTGGCGAAAGGTCATTTATAACATTTTAAAACACTTTTAACCACACATTTTATTATTAACGTGACCATTGCATAATAGTTCAAAACCTTTAGCCACACTTTTAAAAAAAAGTGACATTGACTAGCCACAGCTCTAAAAGTGTGGCCAAATGTGACCTACCGCCACGATATTTGTTTGATTTTCTAATTCATGTGACAGTAACACATCTTTTCGAAACCTTTAGTCACACTTTCAATAAAAAATGTGACAATCACTAGCCACATTAGAAAAATGTGGCTAAATGTTACTAACTGATACAATAAGTTTTTTATAATGTGGCTAAAAGATAATACATATAGCCACTTATAAGTTTTTGTGACTAAAAGACATTTTTATTAGCCACTCATAAGATTTTATGTGTAACTAAAAGTTACAATTGTCATGAAAAAAGAGAAAAAAAAAACGTGACTATAAGTAGTCTATTACCACGCTTCAAGTAATTTACGTGACCATCCATTTTCACTTTTTTATCTCCTAGATTTCTTCCATCCCCACCAAGCAAAAACCATAATCCCCAATTAGCATTTTCACCCAAAATTCGACATAATAAACCTTTATTCGATGCGGTAGAAAAAGGTCTAAATAAACGAACAGGTAAGTCCAGATCTCCATCAGAGAAAATAAAGCTTAAATAAATTCAACATAATAAACCATCTATTCGAGGTCCGTTTCGAGGTGTCGGAATGGTGGTAATACGGTTGTTGTTGTTTCTTATGGTGGTGATAGTTTGAATTTGTGCTCTCAGAGAGTGGGAGGTCTATGTCTAGGTGGAATGATGGTGATGGTGCTGGTAGTGCAGCTAGGGATGTTCCGAATGGTGATTTGAGGAGGAGATAGTCTATTTTGGTTGCTCAACATCAGATTAGTGACTCTGAGGTATAATTTGATACCTAATTTAGTTAATTGTATGTTGTTGTTGTGTTTGTAGAGTGTTTACATGAGGTGTTAGTGAAATTAAGTGTGCTTGTTTAGTGCTTTTGGTTTATTTATTAAGAATAATAATGCTAATTATTAAGAGAATTTCTAACCCCAGAATGAACACTTGGTTTGCCGAGAGTTCTTTCCTTTCAAACATGAGATGGCTTGTGTTCTCTACAAGAGAAAACATTCATGTATATAGAAAAAGATGCCAAGAATGATAATTTGTCCCTTTCAAACATGAGGTTATGTTTGTTGACGGTCTCCTTCACTCGATGGAACATGTAATTGTCTTCTCTGATTTAGTTCGGATGAGTTGTTGGTTGATTGTGTTCTTCCTTTGATGCTTTTAATTTTCGTGTTTTGTGGTTTTTTAGGTTAGATATTGATTATTATTGTTTATTTTTTTGTTTCGGTTCATGCTTGCTTTGTTTTTATGGGGTTCTTATGATGAAGTGATGAAGAAGAAACTCTTTTTGGTTTGTAATGATAATCAACTCTTTTTGGTTTATGATGATAATCTGTTAGTTCTTTTTGGCCAATAATATAACCAATTGCCTGGCTAGGATGATGTGTTTGTATGTGTCTGAGCCTTTGCATCCCCTTTTGTTTGATGAAATTGGATGGTTGAAGGGTCCAAAGAGCACCCTTTTACCCCTGGGTTTGCTAATTTGTAACGAGGTGTGTGATGAACTGAATTCGTATAATCTAATGGAGCAATTTTGGATCTTAATGTAGTCTGATTTCTGGTAATTAGCGATGAGTTGATAATGGTTGCTATGAAGCGTCGTTTGGATGCCAGTTTGGTACTTTTAATGATATCAACGGATGAGTCTAATGGGTGTGATGCTGAGTTTCAATGACATATATAACTGAGCTCGCTTTCACCTGGTAGCCTCTCGGTATGCAGCCATGACTGATACGTAATATCTCATAGCTTGGCTTGGCATTCAAGTTGGTTTGGCCTCTGACACGAGCTCCCCTTGGTGTAAGCCAGTTTCAATGGTCAATGTTCTGATGGGCTAGCTTTTGATGTAAAAAAGGTCCATCTATGGCCCCTCTCAAACCCTGTCAATTATTAATGATAAAAAAAAAAAAACATACTTCCATAGCTAGAGGTGTACGTTTCAAATGCCCTCAAATATGTTGACCTTTATTTGGCAAAATATAGTTTCTAGATGGGTGTTAAGGTAACTTGCCTCTTAAATCATCTTCCGAAATCATCTCAGAGATCTCAATGAATTTTGTCTAATATTACTTTTATATGTGCAGGTGGAGGTGCGGATGTTTGAAATTCGAATAAACATGATGAAGTTTATTATTTAAGTTTCTGTCTTTCTACTATGTGCTTTCATAGGTGCAATATCAAGTTTAAACCGTGGCGAAGCAAGGGCACACCAACTAGTTATATTAAAACTAACCCTTGCCAGAGGTGAATTGCAGTTAATTCTAATTCTATTTATAGAGAAAAAAGACATATTTTGATAAAAATTCGTTACTTTCTCGTTCTTCTCTTTCAAACCTGTACCCATTTCCAAACCAAACGACACCTAAAATTATTTGTTCTTATATATTAGGTGAATATTCGAAGAAAGATTAAAGAAGTTAATGGAAGAAATAAAACAAAGTGGCGATATCATTCCTTTTATTGATGAGGTTGACACTTTAATTGGAGTTGGATGCAGAAGGTGCTATTGATGCTGCTAATATATTTAAACCAGCCCTTGCCAGAGGTGAATTGCAGAAGCAAACAACTTGTATTTGGAAATGAAGCACTTTTATAATTTTGGTATTTTTATAATTTTATTTTGATACTAACCATTGCTTTAGGCTACATATATTCACTTTGTTTTTTTGAAGTTATTTAGTTTATATCTTTTAATTGATGCATCTTACGCGGCAATGTTTTGGGGCTACAACACTTGATGAACATGCATAAACCGACACATGATTACACGTAACCGTTGCTGAAAATCAGAAAGTCAAAATAACAAATTTTTTTAAACCAACTCGTTCTGACCCGAACCCGTTCGGACCCTAACAAAAATAACATTTTTTTACCCGAACCTGTTTTGAGCCGAACACGTTCTGACCCGAACCCGTTCCGACCCGAACCCGTTTTCACCCGAACAAAAATAATCTTTTTTTTAATCGATCCATTTTGACCCGCAACCCAAACCCACACAACCCGACTTGTTTGACGGACTTAGTTCAGCGGAAACTATCATGACGATCCAGTTGGTTTCTTTCTCATGCTGAGGTGCAAATGAGGTCTGGGAGAATTCCAGTTTGGCAAAGTCCAGGGTACGTACTAATCTGTGTTGTATTTATGTTGGCATTTTTAAAAATGCTAATGATTTTATTCTGTTTTGAAGATATATTTCTATGTGATGACCCCACTGTTATGTGAAGAGTTGAATGACAGTGGGGGAGGTCGATATTGGAACAAGCAATCGCTGAAATTGAACACACAAAAGTGTTGGCTTATATAACTGCCCCGAAGAAGCTTTTTAATTGTTATTGGAATGGCTGGAGTGCTTGATTATTTATTTTTATAACATCATGTTTTCATGTTTCCATATAATTGCTCACGAGTTTGTTGGCATGCCAAGTTATGTAACATATCACCACTTTATGCTAGAGTTTGTTTATACACGCTCGATAGTAGTAGGGGTGTTCTTCGGGTTTTGGGTTTTGTAGGATAGAAATTTAACTCGATAACCAAACCATATAATTTTATGTTTTTTTAAACTTATATGAAATATGGGTCGTAGGGGTCTAATTTTTGTTTTCGTTGTATTAATAGAATATATATTTAAATTGTTCCTATATTTTGAGTCTTTGGTCCTATGCAAGATTCAAAGAAATTATACATTTAATCCCTTCTTTTTGAAAATTTGGTTAAATTTCGGCTCGGTTGTGTTTTTGTTTTATAATTCTTAGAAATTATACACGTGGCTTTACACAATACAAGAAAAGAAATATTTTTTATTATTTTCCCTCTCATTTATTTCCCTATAAAATATCTTATTTTAAATAGTGAATTTTAATGATTGTCCTTTATCTTTATACCTATTATCAGGCGTTGTCCTTTATGTTTAAAATTGACGAGTTTTGTCCTTTATGTTTTTATGTCATACACGTTTTGTCCTTTAGGCTTAACGGGTTTTTTTGTCAATTTAAATTGAACTTACCTTTGAATTGACAAAAATGCCCTCATGTGGAAAGCACGTGACCAAATTTAACTGAAAAAACTAAATGAGTTAGGCCTAAAGGACAAAACGTGTATGATATGAAAACATAAAGGACAAAACTCGTCAATTTTAAACATAAAGGACAGCGCCTTAAAATAGGTATAAAGATAAAGGACAATTCTTAAAATTCACTCAATTTTAAAACTTCCCCTTAAATGGTAGTCTTAGTTTAAAAATTACATTATCTAAAGGGTAAATTACGTTTTGATTCCCTTTATTTTAGAGGTTTTAACTATTTGAGTCCAAAATCTGAATATTTAACGCCCTGAGTCTCTGCATCCACTTTTCTTAACCATTTAAGTCCAAATTTCTAACACCATCCACCAAGTCTGTTAACTATGAGGGTAACTTGGTCATTTGCACACAAAGTACAAGTCTTATATGCACATGAGTATAAGGAACAAGTCTTTAATGCATAAATTTTTAATATATATATATATAATAAAACACACACCCACCACCACCGTCTCAACCATCGTCTCACCTCTACCACCACCGGTGCCGCCCCACTGCCAACACCATCCCATTGTCGCCCCATCCGAACACCCACCACCACTGTCTCACCCCCACTGCCGAGAATCCTCCACCACCACCAACCCTTTTAACTTTCTCTCTCTAAACGAAACAACACAACAGCAGTTCTGAAACATCTAAACCATCAGATCTGACAAATCTCAGCAATCCTAAACACAATCTCCTAATAGTAATTCGGAACCACAAAAAACGGTAAGAAAGTCATGCATCTTATCGCTTTGGCAGTGGCGTGGATAATAGTCAATCATATATATTATTGGGCCTTACTAACTATGATAACTCTTAATGGGTCATTGTGGGCTTTCTCATATCACACAGGTCCTAATAGGTTAGATCAAATTATATTGAGTCATACTATCTCATAATGGATGATAGTAGTTCAAATATGTCTTAATGGGCCTCATTGGACCTTAATAACTATGCCAGTTATTAAAGGATCATTATGGGCTTTTTCATATCACATTAGATCCTAAGGGGTTAGATTAGGCTGTAATGAGTCATACTATATCATAATGAATAACACTAAACCATATATGTATTAATGGACCCTATTAGGCCTTGGTGACTACAGTTGCTCTTAATGGATCATTATGGGCTTTCTTATATCACATTAGGTCCTAAGAGGCTAGATTAAGTTTTGAAGAGTCCTGTTACATTATAATGGTTAATAGTCAAATCATACATGTCTTAATGAGCCCCATTTAGCCTTAGTAACTATAATAGCTCTTAATAGATCATTTTGAGCTTTCTAATATCAAATAGGTTATAAAGGGTTATATCAAGTTGGAATTAGTCGTTATATAACACAATGAACAAAAATAAATTATATCGTATATGTCTAAATAGAACATATTGGATTTTAATAGTCTTGATGGTTTTTAGTGGAATGTTGTGAACCATATATGTCTTAATCAACCGCATTGGACATTAATGAATAAGACGGCAGGTTGTACCAAATAAGACGGTGGGTTGTACCAAATGATATTCTTCCTTTTATTTCTTAACATTGGAGTCGAACATTGAAGCCTTCGACGCTACCCCTTTGGGGTTGATTAATCGTATATATTTTATCCATTCTAATTCAATAATTAACGTATCAGTATAACTAACAGCTCTAAATATTTTCATCTAATATAATTTTTTAAGTTGGAACTATTATTTATATTTTAATACGAAAATACGTTGTATACATTATGTTTTATGTTGATTATCACTTTAGCAGGACATATTTTTTAGAGTTAACTGCCATTTCAGTCCCTGTGGTTTGGTCACTTTGGCCATTTCCGTCCAAATTTCAAAAATGCGCCATTTTCCTCCCTGACATACTGGAAAGGTGCCATTTCAGTCCAAATTCTCATAACCCAGTTAAAGTCAGTTAGGTGAGTATATTTAATGAAGGGTATTTTAGTCCTTTTATAATTATTTTGTTTTCCCTTTATGTTTTTATTAACCAAAACCCCCCTCCCCTGTATAAAACCCCCCTTTTCCCTCCATTCTCATAACAGACCAACCCTAAATCCCAAATTCACCCGTCGATTAACCCCTTTCCCTCAACAATCTGTGTACAATCAACGATCAACAACAATGGATCATGAAGACGACAATCTTTTTCCTTGGAGGTTTTGGATCGTTGTCGTCTTCATGATCCATTGTTGTTGATCGTTGATTGTACACAGATTGTTGAGGGAAAGGGGTTAATCGACGGGTGAATTTGGGATTTGGGGTTGGTCTGTTATGAGAATGGAGGGAAAAGGGGGGGTTTTATATAGGGGATGGGGGTTTTGGTTAATAAAAACATAAAGGGAAAACAAAATAATTATAAAAGGACTAAAATACCCTTCATTAAATATACTCACCTAACTGACTTTAACTGGGTTATGAGAATTTGGACTGAAATGGCACCTTTCCAGTATGTCAGGGAGGAAAATGGCGCATTTTTGAAATTTGGACGGAAATGGCCAAAGTGACCAAACCACAGGGACTGAAATGGCAGTTAACTCTAATTTTTATTAACTAACTATATATTATCACTTTCAACCCTTAAAATTATAATTCCCGCTAACTATTTCATCACTTTCAACCTCCGGCTTCTCCCAAAATGTCTCGAACCCTAAAATTCCCACACTTTCACTTTGCCCGCTTCTCTCAAAATCCACCACTTTCACTTTGCCGCTTCTCTCAAATCAATTCAAAATCCACGAGTTTCACTTTATCTCTTCTGCAAGTGTTAGATATCTCTTCAGTTGTTCTGCTTTGATTCAATTCCTTAGTCATCTCAATTTCTAGGGTTTCAAGATGACCAGATCTAGTCAGCCTCATAGAAGACGGTTCGATTTCTGCCGGACTCAAACCCTATCACATGTTCGTTACTTTGTATTGATAGGGTTTGGATCGAATTGCTTGAGTCTTGCAAATAATTTTATCGATTATTTGATAGATTGAAGGTAAAAAGGGCTTCCCAAAACCTCTGGGTAAACAAATTCGTTCTCACCTCCTTTAATTCCTCACCAGACATACCAAAAAGATGGGTCAAGCCGAGAATTAATAAACCAAATCATGGGACTCATCTTAACCTTCAAAAACGTACAATGTCAGAAAGTGCGAAAAACTTAAGTGAAAAAAGCCACCGAGAAAGGTAACATGGACGTTTATCCTCTCGTCTTAATGCAGTTGTTGCAAGACTCGACACAAATGTTGATATAATTTGTTTCTCGATTCTAGGTCGATTGTTGGCTGTTTTGCTTCTGGTGGTATGTGTTTCATTACTGATTTGACTTGAAAGTTTGATAGTCTGTTAGTTCTGTTAGTGCATTACGTCTATTGACTTCGTCTTGTATCATGTATCGTAATAGGATAGGTTAGGATAACCAGTGCACGAGGTTCGAGAGTCGAAAGTTAGCGGTTAAGCAAGAGGTTCCGCTTATATGGACATGTCCATATAAGCTAAACCTCCACCACTATAAATAGTGCACTTGGTGATTCTTTTGGCACGGTTCCAGAAATTGTAACGAAGTGCTGTCGAATTTCTGGCAGGTTGTAATCAATGTTAAATGAAATATAAGAGACAGATATTAGATTAACAAGCTGTTTTCGTGTCCGGTTTACTGATTCCGCCTTTAAACTGGATGTAAAGCTCTTCTGATCTACTCAATCGGGTCAAACAACGATCCAACAAGTGGTATCAGAGTTCAGGAAGAAGAGTTTAGCTTGATTTCGCTCATATTCTGACTTCTACACCTTCTTTCATCATTTCAGGAAGTTTTATCGGTCAAAACCGGATCAAAATTTCACATTGTGTGTAAAATTGGACATAGATAAACCCTTGAAAGTTTCACATCTTAATTCGGACTAAAAATGGACTAAAAGTGGTTCGGACTAGGTTTCGCTTTTACGGACAAGGTGTAATTTCGCTTTTCTGAACATAAAGGTTTCGCTCATACGAACACCAAAGACCCTGGTTTCGCTTATTTGTCACCTAATTTCGTTTATTTGACAACTTGGTTTCGCTTTTGTGGCACAAGATCAAGTAGTTTCGCTCATAAGGTCACATGTGGTTTCGCTTATAAGTACATTTGAGATTTCGCTTATTTGAACAAAGGGATTTCGCTCCAGTGTCAATGTATCAAAGGTTTCGCTTTTGTGTCCATCCATAAGATCAGATTTCGCTTTTGTGTACATTGGTAGTTTCGCTTTTGTGTCACTTTCGCTTATAAGACTACCAGACATGTGATATAGTTAGTGGATTATTTGGTCCAATCACTTTCATTTAATCCTCGGCCCAATCATAATCAGAATTGCAAGCCCAAGAATCACGTGAACAGAACAGGTGTCGGCCCATGTGACTTTGATTTTGTAGGTCAAATAGGATTAAAGTTGATTTGTTAATTGTCGGCTATATTAATTGAAGATTGTTATTGCACGTGGTTTGATTCAAGTTTGCATGTGATTTTGCATTAAAGTCAAAGAATCAGCCGTCACCCAAAACGGACAACACATTTGTCGTTTAGTACCATACATTGAGAAGTTATCTGTTCAGACAGCTCCAATCCCACCCGAACGGACAACGTTGTCATGCAATTATTGTCACTGTTGACTTGTGTTGACTCACTCGATCGGATACTCGTCCGTTTCAGTTGGTTGATATTCTTGTTGAAAATAATCATTGTTATTTGATTGTTTCTTGTGTTGTGATTTACGAGGTGTGAATATCAAGGTTTACATCATGGCTGAAAACAAAGAAGAAAATATTGTTGCTGAGATCAAAGAGAAAACTCGAGAAGAGATCTTGAGTGAGAAGACTTACAGAGAAAGAAACGTGGTCTACAACAGAATGGATGACATGCAGGAGGAGTATGAGATGGCTGTCGGTAGCAAAAGATGGGATAAAAAAAGAGAATGTTATTATAACAGAGAAGGAGAACCGGTTGTTCCCAAGAAAGACATAATCTTCGATGATGTTCTTCTCAAAGTTCCGTTGAGAGCTGAATACTATAGAAATGTATTGAAAGATGACACATACGTTAAGAGATTTGAAAAGGAGATCAGATATGCTATGTTATCGTGTCTGAGAAAAAGGGATGAGGAGAGAATGAAAAAGAATGTTGAAGAAATGGTGAACAATCTGAAGAAAGCTGCTGAAGAGGTTAAAGCAGAAACTGTTGAAGTTGAAGCTGTGAAGGAAATCAAAAGTGAAGAAGTTGTTGTGAATGAAGAGGTTGAGAAAGCTGTTACTGAAGAACAGCAGATTGAAGAAGAGGTGAAGAAAGAAGAAAAAGAAGAAAAGAATGAGAATGAGGAAGCTGATAATGTTGGTGATGAAATCGGTGTTGAAGAAAAGCAGAATGTTGCTGAGCAGACAGAGGTTGCTGAAAACACCGAAGTGCCAATCACTGAGGTAAAATCTGATTCTGAAAACTTGAAACTGATTGATCAGTGCAAGAAATGCATGGAACTGTGCAGAGCTTGTACTAAAAAAGATGAGCAATTCAGAACAAGAGATCTTGAATTCACAAAAATAGAAAACATTTTCAAAGAAAAATGCAAAGAGATGTTAGAAAAAGAAAAGGTTTTTAAAGAAAATGATGAAAAACTTTCAGAAAAATGTAACAAATTAGAGAAAGAAAATGAAGTTTTGAAAGAAAACGTTTTGAAAATGACAAATGAATGTGAACAAAAAGAAATTGCTTGTCAAGAAATGAAAAAGGAATATGACTCAATGAAATTATCATATCACATTACAAAAGAGTCATATGATAAAGTAAAAGACGAAATGAAATATGCTCAATCAAGAATGAATTATCTATCTGAAACAACCAAAGAACTTAAACGAATGTATGCTATAAAACAAGATGTTGTTAATTCCTATATTGAGGATGTTGCTAAGTTGAAGCGACAGATTGCTGATTTAGAACAGGATAACAACAAGTTAAAGAGTTATCACGTGTCGTCATATGTGCTTGAACGAATTTTCAATATAAAACCGGGTGATGGTGAGTCTGAACAGAATAAGAAAGGCATTGGCTCAGAGTTTCATCAAGTTCCACCACCGGGAAAATTTGCATTTTATGATGAGGAAAAGGTCGAAAAAGCTTTCAACATGGTAGACCAATTGCCAGAAAACATTGACATAACCTATACCAAATCTGATGATTCTCATGATTCAGAGGTGGTAGGTAAAGTCGTTGAAAGTGTGTTGAAAGAAGAGTCAGTTGTTACAGGTAAATCTGAATCACATGATGAAGATGAAGGAAATCTTCATGATGGATATCTGAAAAACACAAAATCCGAGAAAAATTTGAATGATGATTCAAAGGGATTGGATCAGACAAATTATTCTTAGATGTTGTATTCCCGATTCAGAATGTGATTTCAGAAAAGGTTGATAAAGTGTTCAAAATGGTTGAGATTGAGAAGTCTGAGATTTCAAAGTTTGTTGGTAAGAGTCATAGAGATTCGTATAACAAATCTGGTTTCAAAAAGAAGAACATGAAGGCTGGGTTGGGTTATAAGAAGAAACAGCATCGGAACAAAAATGAGACGCCAAATTATCAGGCAAAAATGAGTTTTGTTCAGGGAAACAGTTTAGCAGAAGAAAAAGAACTTAAAATGAGACAGTCTAATGATGAGTTATTTGCTAAAAAGAGAAAGCAACAACCACAGGTTAAAGATGTGTCCATGAGAACATGTTTCAAATGTGATCAAAAAGGACATCTTGCACGCAAATGTCCAAATCTAAAACCTGTGGATGTTGATCAAAAGAAGTTTGATGCTGAGAAACAAAAATCTGAGAATGTGAGACAAAGGTCAACCAGATTTGATTCGAAACAAACTTGGAGGTTCAATACAAACAAGTTTGCTTCAAATCAAAATTGGAAATCAAACCAGAATAGGTTTGATTCTAGACAGACCTGGAATTCTCACACACCCAGAGTCAGAACAACTTAAAGTTGGAAAACAACTGTTGATATGACAAAACCTCAAGAGTTTTGGAAACCAAAAGTTGTTGATCAAAAACAAAATGTTCAAAAGGATTCTCATTTTTACAAACGTGGTACACCAAAAGGTCAGACATGGTCTGTTAAGAAACATGTTAATTCGGTAAAAGATGAGAAAGTTGAAGTTAAATTTGAGAAAGTTTTTGTGAAAAATGACAAAGAATTTCCAGCATTGAATGAAAATTATTGTGTTGAAATGCCTAAGGTTCAACAGACCTGGGCTAAATTGTTCAAGTAATTGAGTAGTTTGTTTGTGCAGGTGCTCATGGAATTCAAAGATTGTGAGAATGGAGATTGGAGCAGCCTGGCACAACGAGGAGAGGAGGCTGCTGGATCCTGTGTTGGTTGAAGCAGGAAGTTTATTTTCATTATGTACATAAATAAACAATATTTCAAAAACCCTAAAAATTGAAAAATTTGAAAAACCAAAAATATGTTTTTAGTATCTGTCAAATATTCAAAAATACAAAAATATGTGTTGATTGAATATGCCGAAACCCTCACGGCTGAACAAACATGATTACTTTCATCAGATTGAAAAACGGTTTTCAAACTGTAAAATATCAATGTGTTGTAAATCATGGGGGTATGTATATTTTCTACAAATCAGTACACTTTTAGCAGAAAATGGATGGCGAGACAAAGCTATCAGTATTGGTTGTCAAATTTTCTTTATATGATTTTGCATTTTAGGGGGAGTAATGTTGTTAGAAAATACAAAAACATTTGAAAATTTGAAAAAGTCAAAAACATGATAAAATTCAAAAATTGAGTTTTTGTGTATAAAGAGGAAATGATAGTACATCAGTAGACAGTTACAGTATGCTAAAGAATTGTAATGATTAAATAGTGTTAAACAGTCTCACTGATGATATGTCGATAGGTTTTTATACATTTAGTAAACTTTTTCGGGATATAAACCTAAATTCAAACTTACTTATTTCGTGGGGAACACTACTTGGATATATAGGTAACCCCTGAAATCTCGTTTGAAAGGTCCCTCTTTCTGAGATACTAGGTCTTTATGCTTAATGATATCTGGGGTATTATCTCGGGACTTCTGATTTTGCGGAAGCAATGGCCTAGTCCCCGGAGAATACTTTCCGCATTGCTTGAAACATAGCGCAGCCCTCAGCTAAAAAATGATGAAACATTGAAAAATGCTAATCATGGTTGTTGTAAAAAAGATCCTCTAAAGGGGACACACCCAAAGTCGAACCGTCATCTCTCTGCTGAACGGAAGTTCTGACCTGAGCTCTCACGGTTTCGTACTATAATTTATTCCCCTTACAGATATCATCTAGGTATACTCACCTGTAAGACTGAATATTGGGATCTGGATACGG
Organism: Helianthus tuberosus; assembly: GCA_030545235.1. Classification (NCBI taxonomy): domain Eukaryota; kingdom Viridiplantae; phylum Streptophyta; class Magnoliopsida; order Asterales; family Asteraceae; genus Helianthus; species Helianthus tuberosus. The sequence continues at coordinate 1,382,116 of JARYGA010059779.1, forward strand.
GAGTATATTCAAGAGGTGGGACACATGAATGAGTTTAAGTTCTTAAAATACCTAATTCGTATCCTGAATCAGTTGAAGTTTGTGTGAAAATTTAAGTGGACAAGTATATCGACAATCTAAGTGAATTGTTTAATTCTTAAAGTGTTATTAAGCTCAACGGTACTTGTGATTTGTCAAAAACTGATATGATCCTCTGACGCAAACTCAAACAAAAATATTGTCTGTAAATATGTTTGTACATATTTCTTTACTGCTTTATATTTTCAGAAAATACAAAAAGATTTTGATTTCTGCTTTATTTTCGACAACCGATATCTGAAATGCTGAGTTTCAAAATCTAAGTAAGCTGATTGTGTTTCTGAAAATAAAACAAGTTCATTAATTTGATACTTGAATTAAAATAAAAAATTTCAAAAACAGTTTGTGATATCTCCAAGGTCATTAATTTGGACTTGGATGATTAACTGTGAGGGAGTTAGATTCTTTAACGCTGCTAAATCTATAAAGTTTGTTGATAGAGGGAGTGGATTAGAGAATTTGATTGATAATATGAAAACATTGTACTCATAAATGTTTGAGAAATTGCAGATATTCCAGACTACGATCCCGAGAGCAGAGTTTAAGGGGGAGTCTGAAGACAAGTTTGAAACAAAGAGGAGCTTGTTGATGGAAAGCTAGGTGTCGATCCCAAAGAACGGAAGCTTGATGAAAGGGGGAGCCTGAAGCTGATAGTAGAAGAGAAAGATTGTTGGATGCTTACAATGTTAGAACTTGAAAGAAAAGACAGAATGATCAAGACTGAAGATGTGTCATATTGAAGATTAGTCAATGAAGACTTCGTCAATATTCGAGGGGGAGTCTGTTAGTGCATTACGTCTATTGACTTCGTCTTGTATCATGTATCGTAATAGGATAGGTTAGGATAACCAGTGCACGAGGTTCGAGAGTCGAAAGTTAGCGGTTAAGCAAGAGGTTCCGCTTATATGGACATTGTCCATAAAAGCGAAACCATAAGCATAAGGTTTCGCTTATATGGACATGTCCATATAAGCTAAACCTCCACCACTATAAATAGTGCACTTGGTGATTCTTTTGGCACGGTTCCAGAAATTGTAACGAAGTGCTGTCAAATTTCTGTCAGGTTGTAATCAATGTTAAATGAAATATAAGAGACAGATATTAGATTAACAAGCTGTTTTCGTGTCCGGTTTACTGATTCCGCCTTTAAACTGGATGTAAAGCTCTTCTGATCGACTCAATCGGGTCAAACAACGATCCAACAAGTTCTACTGTTATTGAGGCAAAGTTGTGTGATGATCTAGGCCCCATTTATTTATAGGTTAAGTACTGCTCTACTTGTGAAGTAAGTATATGGGAAGACAATAGGTAGCTTTCTTCCCAAAGATAGTCCCTTGCGTCAGGTAACATTCTGATCGCAGGTTGGTTGCTTGTTTGATACAGTGAAGTGTGCAATTACATTTTTGCTAAGGATATTTGTTGGTTATAGTTCTTCAGCTTTCTTATTTTATACGCAGACTTTTGCAACTTCATATTCTATGGTTTGATTTCCCTAGTGTGTAAATGGTTAACACTTTTAAAGAAGTGGAATTATCATTTTTAAGCTATTTAAGTTGATCATGCTACTACATACTAAAAAAGGCACAACTCCTTGCATATTTGGCTTAGTTGAGAAGCATAGATGGTCGAATGCATGTGCCCAACAATTGATAGAGAGGCTAATATATGGTGAAAATTGAACAAGCAAATTTGTCTTACATTCTGTTCTCTCTATAACACCAACACTTGCATGCTCACTGACATTCTTTTCTTTTTCTCCTAACAGCCGAGGGTGTAGAGAATGGTCTTGAGTTCACCATAGTAAGACTTTTTAGTTGGATTGGCCCAATGATGGATTTCATTCCAGGAATTGATGGTCCCAGTGAGGGTGTTTCAAGGGTTATGGCTGCCATAATATGGCATGCTTCAGCAATGTTAGTTTATATATCCTTCCAGTTTCAGGGATTTAAGTTGCTTTAGTTTTACATCCAATTTCTCAGAATGTTATTTACTAATGATTTTTTCTTTCGTTGTACCCAGAACTTATTGAGAAGGGAACCTCTGAAGCTTGTGGATGGTGGTGAATCACAAAAAACCTTTATATACATCAAGGAAGCTATTGAAGCTGTTCTTTTGTTGATTGTATGTTAAATATTTTTTCTTTAACATATGGTCATTAGCGATGTTCATGGTCTAGTTTAGAGGTGCTAAACGGGTCGTATTCGCGGGTTGGCGGGCTCAACCTGACCCGAACCCGAACACGACCCGAACCAAACCCGAAAATCGTTTCGTACATATGAACCCGAACTTGACCCGAATACTCGCAGGCTGACACGAACCCGACCCGTTCAACCCGTTTTTTTTTTTTTTGTTTTTTTTAGCAAATTAATATATTAAAATTAACATCTACTACAAAAAAAAACACAAAATAGATAATAAAATTTCATTAAAATCATAAAATCTTATGTCAATTTCTATTTTTAAGTTATAAGTATAGCTTAAAATACAAACCAAATTTAATTTATAACATAAAACATATTGTAAAAAAATATAATAATATAGAAATGGGTTAAACAGGTCAACCCGCCAACCCGACCGGGTTGACCCGAACCTGACCCGTTTAGCTAAACGGGATGGCAGGTTCAACCTGAAACTGACCCGAACCTGTTTAGACTAAACCCAAACCCGCGAATTTCGTGATAGGTTCGTGTCCTGTTTTCGGGTCGTGTAAGAAATTCACACCCCTAGTCTAGTTTGACTTGTTTAGAAGAAGATTAGGGTCGAACTGCTACCTGGGGTTTTCAAGGACCAGTGGTTTGGTGGTTTGAACTGATTTCTTTTTTCAACCTCATTAGTTTGCATTAAAATTTAAAATAATAAAGATGATTAATTCATGATTATAGTACATCCTATAGGACAAATCTTGAAATGCAGAATCAAATGGCTTGGAATTTGGATGTAACAGGAGGAATCATTATAATTATAGTTTTATATGGTCTGACTGTTATTAAATAAGGCTGTAGTGGTTACTCTGTTGGCAATATGGTTACTTTCTCTAATAATTAAGTCTCATTTTTTTGTATCCAACTTAACAAATAACCTAAACTGTTGTAAATCTAGGTTTTGTTACACCAACTGTTTGGTAACATACTAAAGTGATACATTGTTCATATTTGTTCAGATTTTAGTTTATAGATAATCTTTAATTGAGATGACACAATTTTCCCATTTGATAGCATATTATCGAACGCGATGCACTTCCTTGTACGCTGAGCTTGTTGACCCATAACCACATGAAGAGCATAAAAAAGGAAGCATGCTGGACAGTCTCAAGTATTACTGCTGGAAATAGAGAACACATCCAGGTAAAGAAATTTGCAAACGGGGTTGTATATCGAATCGTATTCTATTTATAATAAGCTTTTCGCTTAGATTTCAAATTGAGAAAATACCCTTGAGTTTAAACATTCTGGAGTTTGCTATTAGGGGTGAAAACGAGCCGAGCCTTACATTACTCGAGCTTGGCTCGTTACAGCTTTCTTGAGCTCGAGCTCGGCTTGCTAGTAAAACTTAAAACTCGAGCTCGGCTTGAAAGCTCAATCTAAAATCTAAAACCAAGTATTTGTATGTTAAATATTTATGTGTTAAAAGTAATTAAGTACATGAGCATGGGCTGGGTAAACTTGGGCCGGTTAATATGAGGTGGAGTTGAAGCCCGAAGATAGGTTAAACCCTAAAGTGTACTAAGCTCGATAAGGCTCGACGAGCCTAAACGAGCTAGCTACACATACAAGGCTCGAGCTCGGGTTGATATCTAATCTATCTTTATTTCAAGCTCGGGCTCGATAAGGCTCGGCTTGTTTGAGTTTTTTATCGATTCGATCTCGAGTAGCTCGTCAGCCACTCGGCTCGTTTTTCCCCTATTTGCTATGATGGTTTTTTTTTTGGCAAGGCTCACTATAGCAAGCTCCAGATGTTTATTTCTACCCTTGACTTTAACTTTTGACCCTATCGACCCATTCACGCATTCTTTATATTGTTCTTACAGTTTGCTATGATGTTTTTTCAGCTCATGGATGCAAATTTTAGTCCAAAGGCAGAGAGTATATGGACTTGAAGAAAATAACGTAGAGTATATGGACCGAAGAAAACAACCTAGAAATAGTTCCTGGTTTATGTGTATAGTCATTTCCTTTTGCAACTTTTGTAGATAGGTTTTGGTTAAGAATTTTATGTTTTTAATATTTCAGTTGAAAACTTACGTATGCATTTTGAGATGATATATTTGGTTTTAGATTTTCTAGATTTCTTGATGTTTAGTGTAGTTTTTATTTTATTGGAAAATGTAATTAAATGGGTGATTACACAAAAATGGTGACATAAAACAACAATATAGGTGTGACAAAAGTTAAACAATAGCCACACTTAAAATTTAAAAATTTCATATAGCTTTACATAAAATTTCGTCACATTATAGTGACTTTGTTCTTTTTGTGTGACGAAATGATTGTAAATGTCATGGGAAAAAATGTGTGACCAAAGATTAGACAACAGTCACACTTAAGATTACAAAAAAAGTTGTCTAAAAATATTTTTTAGCCACACTTACAATAAATTTATGTGACTATATAATAGAAACAACCACACTTACAATTAATTCATGTGACTATATAATAGAAACGATTATAGTTATAGTAATTTCATGTGACCGTTGCTACTCTTTAGTCACACTTAAAATTACAAATTTTCGTGTGACTATAAAAAACTATTAGCCACACCATAGTCATTTTGTTTCTTGTTTGTGTGACACAATCATAGAAAATGCCATAAGAAAAAAATTATGTATGACCAAAGGTTAGAGAATAGCCACACTTAAAATTACAAAATTTCACGTGGCTATAAATAACTATTAGCCACACCATAGTCACTTTGTTTCTTGTTTATGTGACAAAATGATAGAAAATGTAAATAATATGTGTGACCAAAGGTTAGACAATAGTCACACTTAAAATTACAAAATTTCGTGTGACTATAAATTACCATTAGCCACACTATAGTCACTTTACTTTTTTGTTTGTGTCCATATGATAGAAACAACCACACTTACACTAAATTCATGTGACTGTATAATAGAAACTACCACACTTACAGTAATTCATGTGGCCATTGCTACACTTTAGCCACACTTAATGGACAAAATGCTTGATTACAACAACCCTTTTTGCCACACTTTTTTTTAATTGATGTGGCTAAAACAAACTTTTTTGGTAATTCATGTGACTATATAGTAGTAATGGTCACACTTAAAGTAAATACATGTGGCCGTTGCTATCCTTTAGCCATACTTAATGGAGGAAATGCTAGATTTTAACAAAAAAATGTTGGTACCCTTTAGCCACACTTTTAAGTTTTACGGCCACTAAAATGTGTGTGTGTGGCCGTATGATACCTACGATGACTCGAGCTTTGGTCACACTTGACTTGAACAAAATATATGTGGCGAAAGACATAAAGTCACACTTTTTTTGTGTGGCTATATCCCTATTTTGGCGTAGTAAATGTAGTGTTTTATCAACACGAATTTCGTCAAGTGGTATGTGGAGGTTCTCATCAGCTAGACACTTTTTGAGATTAGATACGTGGAAGGTTGGATGAACGTTACCAAGTTCAGGAGGTAATTCAAGTCTGTAGGCTACCTTACCGATTCTTTCGACGATCTTGAATGGTCCAACATATCTTGGTGCAAGTTTTCCTTTCTTTCCAAATCTGATCACACATTTCCAAGGTGAGACCTTAAGTAATACACGATCACCGACTTGAAATTCCAAGGGCTTGCGTCGTCGGTCCGCGTAACTCTTTTGACGACTTCGAGCTGTTTGAAGGTTATCACGAACTTTCTTAACCTTATCAGTTGTCTCTAGAATGAGGTCAGGTCCAGTAAGCTGAGCCTCGCCTATCTCATTCCAGCAGACTGGTGAACGACATTTTCGACCATAGAGAGCCTCGAAAGGAGCCATGTTGATGCTGGAGTGATAACTGTTGTTGTAGGAGAATTCAATCAATGGAAGATGTGAATCCCAACTACCACCAAAATCGATCACACAAGCTCTAAGCATATCCTCCAAAGTCTGGATTGTTCTTTCAGTTTGGCCATCTGTTTGTGGATGATATGCTGTGCTCAGATTAAGTTGGGTCCCCATAGCAGATTGCATGGTTCTCCAAAAACGAGAAGAAAAGCGAGCATCTCTGTCAGAAATAATGTTCAAGGGAACACCATGTCGAGATACGATTTCATCCACATAGATTTTAGCCAACGTTTCAGCAGATAGATTCCCACGGATTGGCAGGAAATGCGCTGACTTAGTAAGACGATCAACAACTACCCAGATGGCATCATGACCTTTCTTTGTACGCGGAAGTTTGGTAATAAGATCCATAGCGATGTTTTCCCATTTCCAAACTGGAATCTCTGGTTGCTCCAAAAGACCAGAAGGATGTTGGTGTTCAGCCTTAACCTTGAGAAAAGTAAGGCATTTTGAAACGTATAAGGCAATGTCCTTCTTCATACCAGGCCACCAATACTGAGTACGAAGATCCTTATACATTTTATCTGAGCCAGGATGAATAGAGTAACGAGACTTATGGGCTTCATCCATAAGCAAGGTGCGAAGACCATCTTGGCTTGGGACCCACAAACGGTCCATGAAATAATACGATCCATCTTCCTTCAGTACAAGATCAGGCTTAATGTGACAGGGTAATTCCTTACCCATCAAGTCTTGTGAAACACAAGCATGTTTGGATATCGGATCGATCTTGAATATCAGATTGAACACGAACACAATGAAGCTTAGTATGTTCCTTACGACTCAATGCGTCAGCCACAACATTCGCTTTACCAGAATGGTAGCGAATTTCGCAGTCATAGTCGTTTAGAAGTTCAACCCAACGTCGTTGCCTCATGTTGAGTTCTTTCTGATTGAAGATATGCTGAAGACTTTTGTGGTCAGTGAAAACCACGCATTTTGTACTGTACAAATAATGTCTCCAGATTTTGAGAGCGAAGACAACTGCACCTAACTCAAGATCATGAGTGGTGTAGTTCTTCTCATGCACCTTCAATTGCCTTGATGCGTAGGCTATGACTTTGTTCCTTTGCATCAGAACACAGCCAAGTCCCAATTTCGATGCATCACAATATACGACAAAATCATCATTACCCTCAGGCAATGATAGAATAGGCGCGTCACAAAGCTTCTGCTTCAAGGTCTGAAATGCTTCCTCTTGCTTAAATCCCCATTCAAAGGGTTTATTCTTCTGAGTTAGAGCAGTTAGAGGAACTGCAATCTTCAAGAAGTTCTCGATGAAGCGGCGGTAATAACCCGCAAGACCAAGAAAAGAACGAACCTCAGTAGGAGTAGTAGGCGTATCCCAATCCTTAATCGCACTGATCTTGGAGGGATCTACATGTATTCCTTGTTCGTTGACGATATGTCCCAAAAATTGAACTTCCTTAAGCCAAAATTCGCACTTGGAGAACTTGGCAAAAAGTTGCTCTTTCTTTAGGAGTTCCAGAGTAAGACGAAGATGTTGCTCGTGATCAGCTTGCGTCTTAGAATAAATCAAGATGTCATCAATAAAAACGATGATGAACTTATCCAGATAAGGCTTGCAGACCCTATTCATTAAATCCATGAAAACGGCAGGAGCATTGGTCAAACCGAATGGCATGACTGTGAACTCATAGTGCCCATATCGAGTGCGGAATGTTGTCTTGGGAATATCCTCTTCATGCACACGAAGCTGATGATACCCAGAACGAAGGTCGATCTTCGAAAAGCAAGTAGCACCCTGTAACTGGTCAAAGAGATCATCAATGCGAGGTAGGGGATATCAATTCTTGATGGTAAGCTTATTCAGCTCACGATAATTGATGCACATTCTGAAAGATCCATCCTTCTTCTTGAGAAAAAGAACGGGAGCACCCCAGGGTGAAAAGCTAGGACGAATAAAACCTTTGTCAGAAAGCTCTTGAAGCTGCTTAGACAACTCTTGCATCTCAGACGGTGCAAGACGATATGGAGCTATAGCAATGGGATTTACACCAGGTATGAGATCAATACGAAACTCGACTTGGCGTGCTGGGGGTAATCCAGGTAACTCTTCAGGAAACAACTCCGGATAATCCCGAACAACAGGGATATCTTGAATAGACTTACCTTTGCCCTTATCTGCTGTAACATGTGCCAAGAAGGCCACATAATTCTTTCGCAGATACTTCCGAGCTTGAAAACAAGACATAATCTTGAGGCTACTAGCAGGTTTCTCACCACGAACCTGTAGAATCTCACCTGACGAAAGCGGAACTCGAACAATCTTCTCAAAACAAACTACCTCTGCGCGATGCTTGGCTAACCAATCCATACCCACAATAATGTCGAAGCTTCCAAGTTGCATTGGCGTGAGGTCAATAGGAAAAAGATGGCTACTTAGGTTCAACTGGCAGTTGCGAAGAACAGAATCAAGAACAACGGGATCACCACTAGCAACTTCTACTATCAAAGGCTTACCTAGTTTCGTTCTAGACACGCGAAACAATGGCTCAAAAGATAACGACACAAAACTTTTATTGGCCCCTGAATCAAAAAGAATAGATGCAGGTTGATTATTAACAAAGAACGTACCGTTCACCACTTCATTGTCTGCTTGCGCCTCTTGTGCATTCATGTTAAAAGCTCGCCCTCGAGCCTGAGCCTGAACTGGGTTCGCATTCACCAATCTTGGACACTGATTACGATAGTGGGTCAGAGCCCCACAGTTATAACAAGAACCTGGTGGGTAGTGAGGTCGTGCAGCTTGACCTTGTTACTGAGCAAGAGGCTGAGCAACTTGTTGAGCCGGGTTCCGAACTGCCTGATTCTGGTTGGCAGGAATGCGGCATGTAGCAGCAAGATGACCAGGTCTTCCACAGTTAGTGCAATGACGACACTGGAGGTGTGGCTGGTGATGGCCGTTACACCTGTTGCACAAAGGTGCATTACCAAGATAAGGTCTCTTGGAAAGGGGTTGCGTAGGCTGATTTGGTGCAGCTTGAGCCTGTACAGTAACGGCGTAGTTTTGGGAAGCCGTTCGCTTCCTAGAACCCTTCGAGGAACCAGAATCCTTACCCTTCTTGTTTTTACCTTTCTTGCTATCCCCTTTGTCAGACGCCTGCTTCTTACCTTTCTTGTCACCCTTTTTATGCAGTTTACCCTTTCGAATCTGTGACTCAGTCAAAGTCGCAGATAGCTCGATTGCCTGACGGACAGTGGTAGGATTACTACCAGTAACGATGTCTTGCACGGAGTCAGGTAGGCCATCGATATACATCTCGATAGCCTTCTCAAGTGGGGTAACCATTGTTGGGCATAACAAACTCAACTCCTCATACCTATCAGTATACGCCCGGTGCTCGCCACTATCCTGTTTCAGATCATCAAACTCCCTTTCCAAAGCTCGCAGTTCATGATGAGGACAAAACTCCCTCATCATAAGAGTTCTAAGTTCAGCCCATGTCTGCGCTAGAGCAACTTCAGCACCACGGTCTCTCATAACCTCGTTCCACCATGTAAGCGCCCTCTTCTGAAATACGCTTGAAGCAAACTCGACATTCCGATTCTCAGGACACAGAACGTGATGGAATGTACTCTCAATGCTCTCGAACCATTGAAGGAGCCCGGTTGCCCCTTCAGAACCACTGAACTTGAATGGTTTAGCCGAATTAAAACTCTTGAAGTTACAAGGGGCATTTTGATTGTTGTTGGCCTGGTTCACCTGAGCTATAATGTTTGGGAGTACTGCATCCATGTGTTGCGCCATAATATCTACCATTTCGGCATTAGATAACGGGTTTTCACGTCGAGGAGGCATTCTAAAAGAGGAAACATGAGAGGAAACGAGTGAGATGATTAGATGAAATGAATGAGATGAAACAAAATCAACAAAAGCAAAGATGGTGGTCATTCGTCCGTATCACAAAGCAAACAAAAGACACACAGTGAATAATCAAAGTAAATGGGTCAAAAATAATGTATAGCGAAGACATGCTCGCCTATAAGTGAACACTCACCCCAAGAGTTCCCAAGTAAGAGTGACTGGTCCAATTATGTGGATTTGTACGAACACTCTAGCCTTAGACAGAAAACCCATGGTACAGGCATTCACCCTTCCAGTTTGCACGTGTTCACACTATTTAGAACCCAAAACTTTGACGAGATTTTGAAAACTTGGAAGGCACAAGGCCAAAAGAATCATTCAAAAGCAGATGATTAAATTTTCAAAATCAATTTGAAAAAATCAAAAGGGTTCAAAACCATATAATAAATCATTTAAAAACAAAAGATTGTTTTTTAAAAATCGTTTTAGAAAATTGGGTTCTCGTTTTGGTGATCACCTAAGGATAGGTGAAGTGCATGTTTTAAGATCTAAACACAAGATAACTTGTGTTGGGGTCCTAGAAAGGTTATAGTCTAGGTCAAAGCATTACTAATAACCTAATTCCCTATAACCATTGGCTCTGATACCAACTCTTCTGTCACACCCCGACCACGTAAAACATCAAATCGTGGCGGAAACGTCGGGGAGTGTTGTAACAGAATTATTGTTTCACAACCATGACATATAAAAGTTATGTTTTATTTATAGACCAAAGGTGGAATACATTGTCTTAACAAAGAAAACAAAGAGTACATCACAAGATCTAACTAGTCTAGCTTCATTTTATGTCACTAAGGCCCGAGTCCACCCTAGCGTATCCTGCTCAAACCTATGCAACAGCTCCTGAAAACACATGTGAAAATAGGTACGTCAGCATAAAAATGCCTGTGAGATACATAGGTTTTATGAAAATGGGATTCATAACTTAAGTTTAAGAAAATGTTTAATAAAAATTAGTCATGAATCTTGTTAAGTGTTTTCTTTTATAAATCATTTGAAAAGCGATAATAAATCAGATGATATGTATATTAAAAAGAATAATGTATGGTTAAATGAATAACCAAGTAAAATAAGTTGTATAAAACAAACTGTTTTGTAAAACAAAGTCTTGTGAAAAGTATGTTATTTGCGAAAAATGTAAAGTCCAAATTGAATGATTTAAATAATGCTACGACATGTAATATAATACAAGAACTTATATATAGGAAGTACCAGCGGCATATCCATCATGCTTGTATCGTACTACACACGTCTCGTTACTTAAGTCATTTAAACAAACCACCAATGTTTAAACCAATTGTCAAAAGTTCTTGTATAAACCATGTCCAATGTTAAAAGTTAAAATGTAGTCATGTAATGTGTAACAATTGTTATGTATGGTAAGTAAAGTGTAATCACTTAAACCAAATGTAAGGATGTACAAAACAAAGTATTTTGAATATATCAAAAAGTTGTGTTTTGCAAAATAAATGCATGTTTTACTGATACAAACACTTATGCGGTAAGTTAAATGCATACATTCAAGCCTTGAGACAGACGGATAACCCTAAGTAAAGGTTATCAAAGAAATGTTTTCGGATTCAGTCATTCCTTTCATCCAAACAAACATAGGATGTCAGGAACGGGATTTGTCAAGTCCTATGGTACCATTACTTACTACCGAGCGGCGTAGCTAATGTTAATGAATGCATTTAAGTCTCGTTTGTACAAACCAAATGTTATACCAAATGTAAACATGTTATATGAAAACAATGTACTAAGTATGCTAAGTTAACATACAAAGCAGAAAAGTCATGTAAATCAATGTGCTAGCATGCCCAGTCATCATACATAACAGAAAATGTAATGTAAACAAACGTACTAAGTATGCTAAGTTGACATACAAAGCAATAAAAGTCATGTAAATCAATGTGCTAGCATGCCCAGTCATCATACATAGCAAAACATAGTGAAATCATGTACTAATAGTGTACTAATGAACATAGCAAGAATATGATGTAAAAACAAGAAAACACGAAAGTAACAAGTAGGCACATGTGTTTCACCCCAAAATGTTTGGAAAACAGTAAAAGAGGGGTCTATGTACTCATTTGAGATTGCTCAATAGACTTTAGATATCCACCAAGCAAAGCTAGAAGATCACGGAATCAAACGGCACCTAATATAGGTAACTACATTAATAAACGGACCTATTCGGAGGATCGGGTAGTATGAGGGTTCGTAAACCAATTAAGCGTAGGAACTTATGTAATATGGTTTAACAAAGCCTACATACTAAAACGAAACCTACCCTAAGTGCTTTTGACCCGTTACGACCCGTTTAGGTAGCTTATGCTACTTTAACGCGTCGTTCGCGTAAAACGCGTTCGGACCGCCTAACTAGTCCTATGACAAGTAAAATATGCCTTAACATGTCTAATATTATTGCTAAATCAGTTTAGATGTTAAAAAAATTAAGTTACATAGGCTTAAAATAAATTTTAGCTTAAAAAGGGCATTTTGGTAATTTACCTAAGGCATATATACTACCTATCATACAACTACTTAAACGACGTGACCATAAGGTATAACCTCGGAAGGTTATTCCCTATATAACTATGGTCACCTAAAGTATTTGGTCGGATCCTAATGATCGACAAAATGGGTCGGTTTCGAAAGTATAAGCGATTAATTAGATCGCTTACCTTTACGACCCTAGACAAGCACAAATCTAAAAGTGACGAGCTAAACATGTTAAAACATGTTTAACAAGGTTTGAAAATGGGTTTGGTGTCAAGACAAAGGGTCTTGATACCCACAAGTAGTTTGGTTACAAAATACGCAAGAATACGCATTTTGGCCGAAACTACGACTCGTCACTGAGCCTGGATAACGTGGTAATCAGTAGGTATAGTCACTAGGGACTACAACCATCGTGATTACGCTCACGTTATGAAGTTCAAACGAACTTCGCGTTGACCATAAACTGGTCAATGCAGAAAGTCAAATGCAGTTTGACTTTAACACTAAAAATGAATAAACAGAACGAAGGAATACTTACAAAGGGTCCCCGCAAGATTTGATCCGATTTACTCTCAGGTATGAAGCATAAACTTCAACTTAGAGAGCAGAAATCAGATTCAAATGTGGGTTTTGAGCAAAGACATGGGGGGGTATTTATAGATATGGCACAACCGTTAGGATCATTCTTCGAATAACGTGCTTCGATCTAGGCCATACACATGGGCCCCTTGTTTTGCAAAACCATGGGCACCCCTAGTTTAAGCCCATGGTATGTTAAAAACCATTTGCAAGTGAAAATAATGGCTGGAATGAGCTGGAAACAGCTGTTTTCAACATTCTGCACATCTGGTCAGACTACACAGCCCGCGTAAGGAACAAGCAGAAGCTACGCGGCCCGCCTGGGCTGTACAGATCAGCAACAAGTTTCCAAATTGACAGTTTCAGTCCCTGTTGTGTTATAAGCTCCATTCCGACATGTTTAAGGCCCGTTAAGCAAACTTTAAGGCCCTAAAATGATGCCCTAACATTATGGACATGAAATGCTCAAAAATATGCCGGATGTCGGTTCGTTTGGTCGTACGATCGCGATATTCGCTTAATTACGACGAAATGCGCACAAGCGCGAAAAACGATCCAAATTGCGCGACGAATGGATATTTCTTATGCCAAACACTAAAATAAAATATTTTAATGTTTACATAAATTTTTGGATGTCCGGATGTATTCAGAATGTAAGTTATGCGCGAAAATGCAAACTTATGCACTTTTTGACGCTTTTAGTCCCTGAATGAGCACAAAGTTTATTTTAGCACACCGAACCCCTCAAAGCCTATTTCTAAGCTATGTAAAGGATATTTAGGGTGTGTTTAACTTATGATCATGTTCCGGAATGTTTGTTACAGTTCAAATCGGCATATTTTCGCAGTTTGTCGAATTTAGTCCCTGTAAGCGATTAAACTTGATTTTGCCATACCAAAGCCTTCAAAACTTATTTATAAGTTATGTAAAGGTTATTTAAGGTATGTTAAGCATAAATTGATGTTCCGGAGAATTTTTCGCGCTAAACTGATTACGTTTACGCACCAGTTTGCGTATAATTCTCCAGAAAGCGATATAGAGTTTGAAATTGAATAAAAGTCAAAACATGAAAAATGTCAAAACGTAAACAAACAAACATTGGGATCGAATAAATTTATTTCATTGATAACTGAACTATTTACAATGATTACAAGCACAGATGTCACATCAACCACTGTTGTCATTACAACAGATGTTGTAACATCTGATGTCTTCTGCTTTTTAGCAGGAGGTGATGAAGTTGTTTTAGGTGGTGAGGTGATTTTTGGTGGTGGTGGTAAGGCAGTGGTTGTGGTGTGTGTTGAAGTTGTGGTAGTTGTTTGGCTAACAGTTGTTGAAACTACTGAAGTATCAACAGTTGTTGATACAGCAGGAGTCTTAACAACTGTTGGTTTGGGAGATGGATTTTTGGAGTTTTTGGAAGATTTGGGAGTGTGCTTTGTGGGTCTAGATGGTGTGTATTTGGGTTGCCTCACTTTTCTAGTGGGATGCTTCTTTTTGGGCTCAGGATTTTCAGGTTTTGGACTTTCCTGATCAGCCTTAGGCTCAGAAGTACCCTGCTCATTCAGCTCCATAAAAGCTCTCTTATCTTATGCAAATCTTGCTTTATCCTTTGCCTCCTTATCCTTTTTCACAGCAGCTTTTACTTTAGCAATTGCCTCTGTGGTAACATCAATCTTCTTTGAACCATCTGGCAAGGGTATGTCTGCAAGCATACTATCTTTTTGTGGTGCAATATACAGACCATCTTCATATCCCTTCTTTTTCCACTGCTTGATTTTCTCCCCCTTTTTGGCATCAGCTGGTGGTGGATTATCCACAAATATGATAAAGGGAGGAGCAGTGCTAGTGGTATTCAACAAATGGGCTTTTATTGCCTTGATATCTGCCTGGGTGTCTTTAAACCTTGCTTCCATGAGATTTCTGATCTTTTGAACTTGTATCTCATGTTGCTGATCAACTAATTCTCTTTGATGATGGAGCAGTGGTTGAACCAAATTCCAGAGCTCATTTGCAGCAGGTGCAGGTGGTGGTGCAGGTGCTTGAGCTGGAGCAGCAATGGTTGGTACCTTTTGAACTTTCAACAACTGTTGCAGCATATCTTTAATTTCTGCAACAGAGGTATCCAGTTTGTCAACTCTGGCCGTCAATTCTCGGTACATTAAACCATCACCCAATTTAATGGGATCATCTGATTTCCCACTTGGAGTGGTTGTAACAGTGGTTGACCCAGGAAATGTATCCCAGAAATCATCCACTGATGCCCCCTTGTTTTGGTACTGGGAACCTCTTCCTTCAAAGTGAGAAACACTTTTTAGTGAACCAGCAAAAACCGGATACACATGTGTTCCCAGAGAAGAAATTGCCTTTAAGGAAGTCTGATTGATGAAACCACTGTCCAAATGCAAACCAGTGGGTTCAGCACTTGTAGTGGCTGCTTCACTTGAACTACCACCAAGAGTTACTTGTAACTCAAGGGGTGTAACCTCCTCAGGTCTTGTTGGTGGGTTAGCAATGATTGATACATCAGACCTAGTCACTTTTTTAGGCATATTCTCATGAATAGGTGATTGAGAAGGACTGGTTTGTGTCTGGTTCAAATCAAGAGCATCCAACAATAATTTTGTTTGTGGGGGAATTGTGGAGGTGAGGTTGGGTGTAGAAAGAGAATTTGCCCCGGGCATTGGGCTGTGGATGATGGATTCGAGTGATTCCAGAGCATCATATTGTGGTGTCCCTATGTGTACAACATGTTCTTTTTGAGAAGAAGCAGGAGGAGTTTGAGGCATGGGTTGAGATATTTCTACCAACCGCTGTGAGGAAGTAGCAGTAGTGGTTTCTTGTGACTTTTGTACTATCACTGGAAGTTGCTCTGGTATCTCATCCTCCAGAGTTGCCTTTGATTTGGGTTTGGGGGGCTTCTGTGTTTTCTTTTTTCTTGGCTTTTTGATGATTGTAGGTGTGGGTTTCACAACAGTTGTTTTGCTGCTGTAATCACCTAGAGCAGTGGGCTCAGCAGCATATACCTGAGGAGCAGTGGTAGCTGCTAAATTCTGCTCAGGGACCTCTGCTTTTGTTTTGCAAGGTGTGGATAATCTTGTAAAAGTTTCAACCATTAAGCTGTTTATTTGAAAAAAGTCACCTTGTTCAATCACATGAGTAGTTAAAATTTCTTTTGAAAGTAATAACTTAGAAATCTTGGAAATAGTAAGAATGGTTTCTTTTCAACATGTTTTACCAAATCATTAAAGATTTCCTGGGAGTAGTTAAAATTTTCATTTTGTAGAATAGCATATCCCAGGTATTGAATCTTTAATGGTATCTCATTAAAAGCAGTTGTTTTGTTTGAAACACACATCAAAAGGGTATGGAACAAAAATCTTGTTGCAGGTGGAAAACTACCTTTTTATAAGGTATCCTTTTTCATTTCATCTGCATACCCTCTTTCAAGAAAATCAGTTTTATACTCATTTTTGGGAAAAGAATTTATACCTTGCTGATCATCGAGTTCAAAGACTTCTGAAATGGATTGTGGTGTGATTTTGACTGTTTTACCCATTAGAGAAGAATTAATGGCTATGACGTCTTCACCTTGTTTTTCAAGAGTAACATTTTTCCAAAATTCTCTCTGGGTTTTCAGGTAAATCGGAGCATCTGCTGTCAACAAAGTTTTGTACTTTGAAGACGACATAGTGTCAATGATGGAATCGTAGGTATCGATGGTACCGGGTTTTGTGAGGAGACCCTGATAGTTGTGAGGATATTTGTATGGAATTTCAATGGGTGTGGTAGCGATTTGAGTGGCCTTTTTAGAAGATGAAAACTTTGATTTTGTCATTTTGACGAAGAAGAACGATGAATGATTTGGGAGAAATAGTTGATAACTGCTTTGAGAAAGGAATTTTTGTGAATTCGATTCGACAGTAAAACCCTGTTTGGGGGTTTTGAAGGGGGGGTTTTATAGAAGAAAAAGTGAATGCTGACGTGGCAGCGGTTACAAAAGATCTGACCGCTATGTACTGGCCACGTGCCAACCCCTGATGATTTGAAGGACAAGTGTTTTATGAAAACCACTGATGGAACAAGAACAGTGGTTGCAACGGTAATAATGAAAACAGTGGGTGATTTTTACTATCAGTGGATAGCATATCAGTGGTTAAAAACACTGGTTTTGAACAACAGTGATTACCAAGAAAATGAGAGAACAGGGGTTGACTTTCAACAGTGGACAAATTTTAGTGGAACAGATGTTTGAACAAAAAAGTGGGTATGACAGACTTTTAAGGATTTAATGAAAAATTCATTTTTAGCTATTTTTAAGGATGGATTTTTTATTTTCTGAAAACATTTTAATGCTTTTATTCATAGAAAAACAGGATTTTGCCTGTTATTCCATGTTCAGCATGCCAATCCTAGAGATCAAGCTTTCAAAGGTGGATGTGTCTAATGTTTTGGTTAGCACATCTACCAGCTGATCCTTAGTTAGTACATGGTGCAGAGAAATCAAACTTTTTTCATAGCAATCCCTCACAAAGTGATGTCTGATATCTATGTGCTTGGTGGTTGAATGGGAGACTGGATTTTTGATGATATTTTCTGCTACCTGACTATCCAACATGAGGGGTGTCTTTAGGGTAGTGATACCAAAATCCAGCAATTGATTTTGAAGCCAAAGCAGTTGGGCTGTACAGCTTGCAGCAGCTATATACTCTGCCTCAGCAGTGGATGTGGAAACAGCTGCTTGCTTTTTGCTTTGCGAAGACACTAAACAATTACCTAGGAATTGGCACCCTCCAGAAGTGGACTTCCTTGTCTTGTCACATCACATATTTATTGTCGATACGTGTATTTATTGTCGGTACGTGTATTTATTGTCGATACGTGTATTTATTGTCGGATTGCGCCAAAACCAAGTTCAATTGTTTGAACTTGTCCATTACACATATTTAATTCAAGACACCATATGATGTATTGAAAACATCATATTCAAAATCGTATAAAAATCATTTCATTTGTTCTGAATCGTAGTACACTTGTTTGGTCTACGACTCCATTAAGTCGTTTGTTGATTTCGACACCTTGTGGTGGTGTTTTCACTAATTTGAAGCTTGCGCTAATCTTGTTTACACATCTCATACACAGATTTAATTATTTATTTAATAATTGATTTATTTTAAATCCGCTTATATTTATCATATTAAAGTAGTCTTAACATAAATCGTGTGTTAAGACAATGGTACACCAATTCATTTTATATTCCAGTGTACCTACTAACGGTCCTTTCATTATCGATCGAATGTTTCACGATATTCATTGCTTCTTCATCTACGATCGAAAACAATATTTCTTTGATGTTCTATTTTCAAACGAAAATCCTATGATGTTTATTGGAACAAGCGTTCAGATTTACTTCGTTGAACCTTCATTTGATTTCAAACACAGTGAACTCGTTCAGTCACCGCTATTATTGAATTATCTCGATCACTATGACACCTTGTGGTGTCGGTATAACTTGTAGCATGTGCTAGTCATGATCGAGTGTTGCATACAAAACTACTTCATTTGAGCTTGTTGATTCTAAGTTTCATCTAACGGATGTTATTGTTTCTAGAACTCATTTGCAAATTATAAACGTTCGTTTGAAATTCTATTGGTCGAAATTCTTGTCCATTGTTGGACCCCTGTTAACTTAGTCAAACTAGTGACTGTATCAGTATGTCTCGTTTCCTTTTACATCAATTTCTAAAACACATTTCTCTTAACCGATGGGTTCTTATCGTTGTAATATGTCCTTAAATTCACACAATTCGAATAAGTCTTGATTCAATTTCATGGTCATTCACTTTGACACTATTCGTATTACCTATGCATAACGTAACTCTAAGGAGTTAACGTAGTCTAAATTTCGAGGATGAAGTTTTATTAACAGAGGGAGAATGTGACAACCGGTCATTTACGGCTCCTAATTACGCGCAAAACAAACATTAGAATGATAATAAATAGTGTCTAAGGCATAGATTAACTTAAATTAGACCTTTGGAATGTCCAGGAACGTCTAACGGGCTTTACAGTGCGCGAAAGGTGGTTTACGAAAAAACCGTTGAATATTAAACAATAACAAATCGAACACCATACAAAATACTAACAACGCCGACCATCACAAATTCTATACGAACATTTTATACTTATAAATTCAGTTTCATGAATTTATCGTGCTTCCGTACGCCATAAAACGTAAATGTGAACGAAAAACGCGACTGTAAGAACGCACCGACAACAAAACGGGAGCATCGGACACGCGTTTTACCTACAAAACTTAAATTTTATGATATAATTAGCTTCGTGATTTAATTTTAACAACCGTAGTCGAAACCAGTGTTGGTGCATATGTCTGTCGACTTCGTCTTCGTTCGAGTCTTGTATTAAAATTGAAAGATCAAGGCACGAAATACGAGAAAACGTGAAAACATGTGTGATGTAGTCATTTCGCACGAAATGAGAAAGGTCATTTCGTACGAAATAGACAAGTGTCTATTTCACACGAAATGACTCATAACCATTTCGTGCGAAATCATCTGCCTATAAATAGGTCAGTGTGGTTTTTCATTTGGTACGAAATAGGTGTACGTGTAACGAAGTGCTGCCCAATTCTCACCGTGTAATCAAGTTGAATATCAATGAAAAACCTGTTTTAAGTATAAATCTCTGTTTCTACACCTTTCTATCACTGATTCTCAGTTGTTTGACTGTTTCCGCCTTTCAAACAACTTAGTTTTGACTCTGAACGACTCATATAGGTCGCAAAACGATCTGAAGGCGATTTCACGCTCGAAGGGTATTCTAATTCTGATTTCGAATGCTGCAAAGTTAATGCTAAGTCAACAACAGCGGGGTGCCAGTTTTTCGGATCACGATTGGTCACCTGGCAATGCAAGAAGCAGACCTCTGTAGCTTTATCCACATGTGAAGCCGAGTATGTATCTGCTAGCAGCTGCTGCTCTTAGATCTTGTGGATCCAGCAACAGATGAGAGACTACGGTTTGCAATTTCTTAACACCCCTATCTTTGTTTCTAACGAGGCAGCGATAAACATTACAAAAAATCCTGTTCATCACGCTAAAACAAGACACATTGAAATTCGTCATCACTTCATCCGAGACTGTTTCGAGAAGAAGTTGATACGAATTGAGAAAATCCACACTGACGAACAAAAAGCTGATTTACATACCAAAGCGTTTGATAAAACTCGTTTTAAATATCTTTTAAAATTGAATGGTATGAAGCTTTTATCGGTGTCGGAGGAGATTCTTGGCGTAGATGAAGGTACCATTGTAGATGATGTTGAGAAGCAATCTGCAATGGTTTGTCGATTTTTTACTTGTTTTGGTATTTAGGGGTAGGTAGGTTAATATTTTCAGAAAATACAAAAACAGTAAAAAATTTCAAAAATCCAAAAACAATAGAAAACCGGAAAAGAGCTTGTGTAAAAAGGGAAAATGATAGTACATCGGCTTGATAGTTACGGTATGCTAAAGAAATGTAAAGTTTAAAAGTTTTAAGCAGTCTCGCTGATGATATGCCGATAGGTTTTTACACATTTAGTAGGTTTGTTCGGGATATAAACCTAAATCATTACTTGCTTATTTCGTGGGGAACACTACTTGGATATATAGGTAACCCCTAAAATCTCGTTTGAAAGATCCCTCTTTCTGAAAAACTAGATCTTTATACTCAGTGATATCTGGGGTATTATCCCGGTACTTCTGATTTTGCGGAAGCAGTGGCCTAGTCCCCGTATAATATTTTTCGCTTGCTTGAAATAATAGCATCACCCTCAGCATAAAAAATGATGAAACATTGCAAAATGCTAATCATGTGCTGTTGAAGAAAAGATTCTCCAAAGGGAACACACCTAAAGTCGAAGCCATCATCTCTCTAATTTTGTGGAAGCAATAGCCTGAGCTCTCATGGCCCTCGCATTTAACCCTTTACAGATATCATCTGTGGTATACTCACCTGTAAGACTGAATATTGGGATCTGGATACGGGAGTATATTCAAGAGGTGGGACACATGAATGAGTTTAAGTTCTTAATACACCTAATTTGTATCTTGGACAGATTGAAATTTGTGTGAGAACTTAAGTGGATCAGTATATCGACAATCTAAGCGAATGTTTAATTCTGAGTATGTAATCAAAGCTTAACGGTACTCGTGACTTGTCGACAGCTGATATGATTCTCTAACACGCTTACCAAAAATATGTTTGTAAATAGTTTACATTTACTGCATTTTATTTCTGTTTAGCATTCTAGTTTAGAAACTTTATTAAAAATCCAAAAATATTTTACATTTCTGCTTTATTTTCCCGACAAACCAAAATGGAAAGCTGATCTTCAGATTCGCAGTTTGAAGAAGATGCAGGTGTGACACTTGTGTCACTTCAATCATCAAACAAATACCAAACCAATGAAATATTCTATTTCATACTTGGGATTTGTATAAATATGTGTATCATTTGCACATATCAACTCTTGTTCGATTTCGGGCTCTAAATCGCTTTCTGGAAGGTTATACGCGCACTGATGCGTAAATATAACCAGTTTAATGCAAAAAACACTCCGGAATAGTGACATAGGCTTAACATACCTTAAATAACCTTTACATAACTTAGAAATAAGTTTTGGAAGGTTTGGTGTGCCGAAATCAAGTTTATTCGCTTACAGGGACTAAATTCGACAAACTGCGAAAGTATGTCGATTCGTACTGTAACTAACATTCCGGAACTTGATCATAAGTTAAACATACCCTAAATATCCTTTACATATCTTAGAAATAGGCTTTGAGGGGTTCGGTATGCTAAAATAAACTTATTTGATCAATAGAGACTAAAAGCGTCAAAAGTGCATAAGTTTGCATTTTCGCGCATATCTTACGTCCTGAATATATCCGGACATCCAAAAATTTATGTAATCATTAAAATATTTTATTTTACTGATTGGCATGATAAAATTCCATTCGTCGAGTAATTTGGATCGTTTTTGCGTTCATTACGATTTCCGTCGTAATTAACCGAACAACGCAACCGTACGACCAAACGAACCGACATCCGAGATGTTTTTGAGCATATTTTAAGTTCCCTATACTTTAAGTTTATTTTAGATCCTTGAAATGGGGTTAACGGGGCTTAAAAGTGCAAAAAAATCAAGTTTTACAAGTGCAGGGACCATTTTTGAAATTTCTGGCAGATACATTGAACTTGGTCCACTTTTGAGATTTGATGGTTTTAACCCATGGTTTTGCAATACCATGGGCTAATATTAAATGGTTTTTATTATACCATGGACTCATTCTAGGGGCTCCCATGGTTTTACAAAACCATGGGCACATGTGTACGGTTAAGATTAAAGCACGTTATTCGACGAACGATCTTAACGGTTCCATGAAATCTATAAATACCCACCATGTTTTCATTCATTCCTCACATTTGAATCTGATTCAAGCTCTCTAAGTGGAAGTATATGCTTCCTACCTGAGAGAGAATCGGATCAAATCTTGCGGGGACCTTCTGTAAGTATTCTTTCGTGCTTTTCTTTCGTTTTAACGTTAAAGTCAAACTGCGTTTGACTTTCTGCTTTGACCAGTCAATGGTCAACGCGAAGTTCGGTTGAACTTCATAACGTGAGCGTAATCACGATGGATATAGTCCCTAGTGACTATACCTACTGATTACCACGTTATCTAGGCTCAGTGACGAGTCGTAGTTTCGGCCAAAATGCGTTTTCTCGCGTATTTTGTAAACAAACTACTCTAGGGTATCAAAACCGTTTATTTTGATACCAAACCTATTTTCTAACTTAACTAAACATGTTCTAGCATGTTTAGCTCGTCACTTTTAGTTTTGTGCTTGTTTAGGGTCGTAAAGGTATGCGATCTAATCAATCGCTTATACTTTCGAACCCGACCCATTTGGTCGATCATTAGGATCCGACCAAACACTTTAGGTGACCATAGTTGTATAGGGAATAACCTTCCGAGGTTATACCTTATGGTCACGTCGTTTAAGTAGTTGTATGATAGGTAGTTTATATGCCTTAGGAAAATTACCAAAATGCCCTTTTTGCTCCAAAATTCATTTTAAGCATATGTAACATAATTTTTGACATCTAAACTGATTAGGCAAGATAATTAAACATGTTAAGGCATATCTTACTTGTCATAGGGCTAGTTAGGCATTCCGAACGCGTTTTACGCGAACGACGCGTTAAAGTAGCATAAGCTACCAAAACGGGTCGTAATGGGTCGTAAGCACTTAGGTTAGGTTTCATTTTAGTATATGGGCTTTGTTAAACCATATCATATGAGTTACAATACTCATTTGGTTTACGAAACCTCATACTATCCAATCCCCCGACTTAGGTCCGGTTATTTATGTAGTTATCTATATAGGGTGCCGTTTGATTCTGTGATCCCTCTCACTTTGCTTGGTTGTTGTTCAAGACTTCTAAGCACCCTCAAGTGAGTACATAGTCCCCTCTTTTACTGTTTTTCAAACGTTTTGGGGTGAAACACATGTGCCTACTTGTTACTTTCGTGCTTTCCATGTTTTCATATCATATACTTGCTATGTTCATTAGTACACTATTAGTACATGATTTCATTATGTTTTTGCTATGTATGTCCATTGTGTGCATACTTAGTACATCGTTTTACATAACATTTTATGCTATGTATGTTCATCATACTTAGTACATTGTTTTCATTACATTTCACGCTATGTATGTACATTTGATTGCATACCTAGTGCATTGTTTTACATTACCTTTTCATGCTATGTATGTTCACCATACTAGTACATTGTTTTACATCACATCACATCACATGCTATGTATGTTCATTTAGTTCATACTTAGTACATTCACATCACATCACATGCTTACATTTTGGTATGACATTTGGTTTGTTTAAATGGGACAATAAACATTCATTAACATTTATCAGGCCGTTCGTTAGTAGGTAGTGGTACCATAGGAATTGACGACTCCCGTTCCTGACATCCTAGGTATGTTTGGATGGAAGGAATGACCGAATTCGATATACATTTACACAGATAGACCTTTAAATTCGTTTAGGGGTTTATCGCCACAGTCGCAAGGCTTGAATGTATGCATTTTCACAACACCGCATAGATTTTTGTATCAGTATAGCATGCATTTCCACAAAACATAACTTTGATTTAAACCAAGTTTTACTTCAATACTTTGTTTTGTGCATTTTACCTATGGTTTAGTTGATGCATTTCACTAGCCATACATATCATTTTGGTTACACATTACATGATTTACATTTGACACATAAACATTTTTGACATTGGTTATACATTACATAATTTTCATTTTGACATAAACATTTGACATATTATTCAATACATTTGGCAATTGGTTTAAACATAGACATTTTACATTGGTGGTTTGTTTGGGTAAGTGATTTAAGTAACGAGGCATGTGTAATATGATATAAGCATGGTGGATACGCCGCTGGTACTTCCTATATATAAGTGTTTGTATGATATTACATATCGCAGCGTTGTTTAAATCATTTCAGTTTAGACATATAACATATTTTTCACAAGACATTGTTTTACAAACAACTTATTTTATACAAACTCATTTTTACTTGGTTATTCATTTAACCTTACATTACTCTTTTACATATCATCTACCTTATTATCGCTTTTCAAACGTTTTATAAAAGCAAACACTTAAACTGGATTCATGACAAGTTTTCATTAAACATTTTCTTAAACCTAAGTCATGAATCCTATTTTCACAAAACCTATGTACTCGCCGGCATTTTTATGCTGATGTATTTTCACATGTGTTTCAGGTACAATAGTTGATGATATTTGATGATGATATTGATGCATGCTCACGTAGGATTGGACGAGGCCTTAGTGACATTAAAAGATGCAAGACTAGTTAACTATGTTATATTTTCTTTGTTGTTAAGACATTGTAATACATTTAATCAATAAAACAAAATTTCAATTTTTCCATGTGTTATGAAACAATGATTCTGTTACAACACTCCCCGACGATTCCGCCACGTTTTGTTGTTTTACGTGGTCGGGGTGTGACAGAAAAGTTGGTATCAGAGCTCATGGTTATAGGGAATTAGGTTATTAGTAATGCTTTGACCTAGCCTATAACCTTCCAAGGACCCTAACGCGGGTTTCCTTGCGTTTAGTCATAAAACAATACCGTCACCTATCCTTAGGCGACAACCACAACAAGAACATAAATTTCAAAACCACTTTGAAAATCAATCATCTGTTCTAGGATGATTAATTACTAGGTTTTGAACCCTCTAAGTTTTCAAATCTCGTCAAAGTTTGGGTCTTATAATGTGAACACGTGCAAACTGGAAGGGTGAACGCCTGTACTCTGAGTTTTCTGTCTAAGGCTAAAGTGTTCGTACAAATCCGCAGTATCGGACCAGTCACTCTTACCTGGGAACTCTTGGGGTGAGTGTTCACTTATAGGCAAGCATGTCTTCAGCGATACATTATTATGACCCGCTTGCTTTGATTTGTCACCGTCTCATTTGTTTGCCTTAGGTAACAAACAAATGATCGCAATTCGTATGCATTGCCTTTCTGATTTGTTTATCCGATAACATTTCATTTGTTGCTTCCTATGTCTTTCATTTTCTTCTAGAATGTCTCTTCATCTCAACAACGGTCAAATGTCCGAGCAAACAGCCAAATTTGCCCAGCAAATAGGCGAATGATACTGAAGTCTGTGGATCTAGGCATTGCCATGTCTCGTCTCAAAAATGGAGCCACTCAAGAGTCACCGAAGGAAGCAGAAGTCAGGCCTGCACCAAAATCAAGGAAGCGTAAGGCTTCAAAGAAACCCGCAGCAGTTACACCTAATCAAGCGGAACCTAGCCAGGTAGCGATGCCACCAGCTAGGAAGCCGTACTTGGGAGCTGCCCCATGGTGCAAGCGATGCAACCGTCATCATTTAAACCTCATACCCTGCTCCAAATGTACCTACTGTGGATGGTTGGGACATTTGATTAACATATGCCGCTTTGCTATCCAGAACAAAGTTGTTGCAAATCTTGCTGCTATCCAACTCCAAGTCAACCCTACTCAAGCTCGTTTTCCGTCTGGTACTTGCTACAACTGTGGCGAGACGAGCCATTTCAGGAACAAATGCCCAAAGATTGTCAATGCAAATCCAACCCTTGGATGAGCATTTGGCCGAGCAAAAGATGTTGTTGTCGTATGCCTTTGTTTATTTTGTTTTCTTGTATTGTGAAACAATCTATTTTGTTCATAAATAAAAGTCGTTGTTCGCAATTCTGATATACAAATGTAGTTACATGTGTGTATGGTATTTCCCTATGATACCTACATCAAGGAACTATGCTCTTTACAAACTACTCTTGTGATTCTCCCTTTCAAGTGATCGCTCATGATTTCCTCAAAAATTTTAAGTACTCCTTTCATTCTAGGAGACGAAGTACAAGAAATAAAGCGAAATTGTGAGTAACCGTGCTTTTTGCACATCTGTGCCTTTGAATCCTTGGTTAGATAACTAAGGGTATTTTCAAATCTCATACCCATTACGTTCTGATTTTTCAACATGCATAATATAAGTTTTCAAAACAACCTTCATGATTTCAAAAACATTTTGTATATAGTTCGAAAACATTTTTAATATAGTGTATTTACCTAACATATCAAATGCATGATTTCAAAAGCATTGTCTATGTTTTCAAAAACAACCTCCATGATTTCAAAAACGTTGTCTATGTTTTCAAAAACAACCTTCATGATTTCAAAATGTTATTAATACAGTATAATTACTTATATCAAGTGCATGATTTCGAAAGCATCATTCATGTTTTCAGAAACCTTATACATAATTCCAAAATTCATCTCGCATGATTTTAAAACATTTTTATAAATATACCTACCTAATACACCTACTTTATGATTTCAAAAGTGTTATATATAAGGTTTCAAAAACATTGAACACATTTTTTAGAACCCCATGCATAGTTTTCAAAAATATTTTCTTCATACATTGACTTAACCTTCAAATTTCGCTTCATATGTCGCCTTGGCATATCTAGCATCTCAACTTCATAAGCATTTTTACTTCATGTTTTGACTTAAGCACATCCAGTGCAAGGTTTCAAAACATCTTCAATTCCCAAAATCCGTATGGGATCTTTTTATCTTCACAATTAGATCCTTGTGGATAATTGTCATTCAAATCAGAATCCTTAATTGGGTTCCTTGTGTACCTTAATTCGAACATTTCGGTTCCTTACAATCGAAATCGAATTTCCTCTTTAAGATCTTTCTATCATCATAGTTAGATTCTTGATAATTTTTAAAGTACCAAATGAAATCCACGGAATGGATTCCTAGTGTACTTTAAATTCATATGCACAATTAACAACAAATTAACAAAATGATAATAAATTTAAAATCAAGTTAAACAATTATGTGATTATGTGTTTATGCATTTTGTGTTTTCTTTTATGCATTTGTGTTTTCTTTTATGCATTTTATGTTTTTGTATACTCTGGATATTCGTTATCCAAATCCTCATAGAACCTTTCATATCTTCATATAAAGGATTCGTAGTAGGATATTCAAAAGGTACTACCTTAAAATCCTTATTGGGCTTCTACATGATAGTTAAGACCCTTGGATTATATAGTACCATTCCATGATTCATAAGAGACCCTTTTAGTGGTCTAGTAAAAAAGATTGAGTCAGAATCTGGTTAAGAATGACATGTGGTGATGTAGCTGAACAGACTCCTTGGTAGTCTATTTAAATCATTTATTGATTTAATTAAAAGGACCCTATGGTGGTCTAGTCACAATCATCACAAGTTCGTTCATTATTTTCTTCCCCTACACATTATAAGATGCACTACGTGACTATGCAAGGAATTACGTAATTATGGATGCATACATAATTTCGAAGTTCAATGCACGGAAACCACGGTAAGACTTATTATGTGTAAGAACCGATAGTGGCAACCATAACGAAATGTGAACAATGTAATAGAGGTACGGTGGACGCACCAATAACACTTTATATACTTGTATATAAGTGTCCCTCTCACATTGCAAGCATGATGTTATTTAAAGTTACTAGAAGTTCAGGACTCTAACCAGTGTTGTTTGATCTTTTCAACTTCATGTTTCAAACTCTCACAAGTTTCCTCTAAAATAAATTTCGGGACCAAATTTCCTGAAGTAGGGGAGACTGTGACACTTGTGTCACTTCAATCATCAAACAAATACCAAACTAATGAAATATTCTATTTCATACTTGGGATTTGTATAAATATGTGTATCATTTGCACATATCAACTCTTGTTCGATTTCGGGCTATAAATCGCTTTCTGGAAGGTTATACGCGCACTGATGCGTAAATATAACCAGTTTAATGCAAAAAACACTCCGGAATAGTGACATAGGCTTAACATACCTTAAATAACCTTTACATAACTTAGAAATAAGTTTTGGAAGGTTTGGTGTGCCGAAATCAAGTTTATTCGCTTACAGGGACTAAATTCGACAAACTGCGAAAGTATGTCGATTCGTACTGTAACTAACATTCCGGAACTTGATCATAAGTTAAACATACCCTAAATATCCTTTACATAGCTTAGAAATAGGCTTTGAGGGGTTCGGTATGCTAAAATAAACTTATTTGATCAATAGAGACTAAAAGCGTCAAAAGTGCATAAGTTTGCATTTTCGCGCATATCTTACGTCCTGAATATATCTAGACATCTAAAAATTTATGTAATCATTAAAATATTTTATTTTACTGATTGGCATGATAAAATTCCATTCGTCGAGTAATTTGGATCGTTTTTGCGTTCATTACGATTTCCGTCGTAATTAACCGAACAACGCAACCGTACGACCAAACGAACCGACATCCGAGATGTTTTTGAGCATATTTTAAGTTCCCTATACTTTAAGTTTATTTTAGAGCCTTGAAATGGGGTTAACGGGGCTTAAAAGTGCAAAAAATCAAGTTTTACAAGTGCAGGGACCATTTTTGAAATTTCTGGCAGATACATTGAACTTGGTCCACTTTTGAGATTTGATGGTTTTAACCCATGGTTTTGCAATACCATGGGCTAATATTCAATGGTTTTTATTATACCATGGACTCATTCTAGGGGCTCCCATGGTTTTACAAAACCATGGGCACATGTGTACGGTTAAGATTAAAGCACGTTATTCGACGAACGATCTTAATGGTTCCATGAAATCTATAAATACCCACCATGTTTTCATTCATTCCTCACATTTGAATCTGATTCAAGCTCTCTAAGTTGAAGTATATGCTTCCTACCTGAGAGAGAATCGGATCAAATCTTGCGGGGACCTTCTGTAAGTATTCTTTCATGCTTTTCTTTCGTTTTAACGTTAAAGTCAAACTGCGTTTGACTTTCTGCTTTGACCAGTCAATGGTCAACGCAAAGTTCGGTTGAACTTCATAACGTGAGCGTAATCACGATGGATATAGTCCCTAGTGACTATACCTACTGATTACCACGTTATCTAGGCTGAGTGACGAGTCGTAGTTTCGGCCAAAATGCGTTTTCTCGCGTATTTTGTAACCAAACTTCTCTAGGGTATCAAAACCGTTTATTTTGATACCAAACCTATTTTCTAACTTAACTAAACATGTTCTAGCATGTTTAGCTCGTCACTTTTAGTTTTGTGCTTGTTTAGGGTCGTAAAGGTATGCGATCTAATCAATCGCTTATACTTTCGAACCCGACCAATTTGGTCGATCATTAGGATCCGACCAAACACTTTAGGTGACCATATTTGTATAGGGAATAACCTTCCGAGGTTATACCTTATGGTCACGTCGTTTAAGTAGTTGTATGATAGGTAGTTTATATGCCTTAGGAAAATTACCAAAATGCCCTTTTTGCTCCAAAATTCATTTTAAGCATATGTAACATAATTTTTGACATCTAAACTGATTAGGAAAGATAATTAAACATGTTAAGGCATATCTTACTTGTCATAGGGCTAGTTAGGCATTCCGAACGCGTTTTACGCGAACGACGCGTTAAAGTAGCATAAGCTACCAAAACGGGTCGTAATGGGTCGTAAGCACGTAGGTTAGGTTTCATTTTAGTATATGGGCTTTGTTAAACCATATCATATGAGTTACAATACTCATTTGGTTTACGAAACCTCATACTATCCAATCCCCCGACTTAGGTCCGGTTATTTATGTAGTTATCTATATAGGGTGCCGTTTGATTCTGTGATCCCTCTCGCTTTCCTTGGTTGTTGTTCAAGACTTCTAAGCACCCTCAAGTGAGTACATAGTCCCCTCTTTTACTATTTTTCAAACATTTTGGGGTGAAACACATGTGCCTACTTGTTACTTTCGTGCTTTCCATGTTTTCATATCATATACTTGCTATGTTCATTAGTACACTATTAGTACATGATTTCATTATGTTTTTGCTATGTATGTCCATTGTGTGCATACTTAGTACATCGTTTTACATAACATTTTATGCTATGTATGTTCATCATACTTAGTACATTGTTTTCATTACATTTCACGCTATGTATGTACATTTGATTGCATACCTAGTGCATTGTTTTACATTACCTTTTCATGCTATGTATGTTCACCATACTAGTACATTGTTTTACATCACATCACATGCTATGTATATTCATTTAGTTCATACTTAGTACATTCACATCACATCACATGCTTACATTTTGGTATGACATTTGGTTTGTTTAAATGGGACAATATACATTCATTCTCATTGATCAGGCCGTTCGTTAGTAGGTAGTGGTACCATAGGAATTGACGACTCCCGTTCCTGACATCCTAGGTATGTTTGGATGGAAGGAATGACCGAATTCGATATACATTTACACAGATAGACCTTTAAATTCGTTTAGGGGTTTATCGCCACAGTCGCAAGGCTTGAATGTATGCATTTTCACAACACCGCATAGATGTTTGTATCAGTATAGCATGCATTTCCACAAAACATAACTTTGATTTAAACCAAGTTTTACTTCAATACTTTGTTTTGTGCATTTTACCTATGGTTTAGTTGATGCATTTCACTAGCCATACATATCATTTTGGTTACACATTACATGATTTACATTTGACACATAAACATTTTTGACATTGGTTATACATTACATAATTTTCATTTTGACATAAACATTTGACATGTTATTCAATACATTTGGCAATTGGTTTAAACATAGACATTTTACATTGGTGGTTTGTTTGGGTAAGTGATTTAAGTAACGAGGCATGTGTAATATGATATAAGCATGGTGGATACGCCGCTGGTACTTCCTATATATAAGTGTTTGTATGATATTACATATCGCAGCGTTGTTTAAATCATTTCAGTTTAGACATATAACATATTTTTCACAAGACATTGTTTTACAAAAAACTTATTTTATACAAACTCATTTTTACTTGGTTATTCATTTAACCTTACATTACTCTTTTACATATCATCTACCTTATTATCGCTTTTCAAACGTTTTATAAAAGCAAACACTTAAACTGGATTCATGACAAGTTTTCATTAAACATTTTCTTAAACCTAAGTCATGAATCCTATTTTCACAAAACCTATGTACTCGCCGGCATTTTTATGCTGATGTATTTTCACATGTGTTTCAGGTACAATAGTTGATGATATTTGATGATGATATTGATGCATGCTCACGTAGGATTGGACGAGGCCTTAGTGACATTAAAAGATGCAAGACTAGTTAACTATGTTATATTTTCTTTGTTGTTAAGACATTGTAATACATTTAATCAATAAAACAAAATTTCAATTTTTCCATGTGTTATGAAACAATGATTCTGTTACAACACTCCCCGACGATTCCGCCACGTTTTGTTGTTTTACGTGGTCGGGGTGTGACAGCAGGAAGTTTCTGAGTTGGACAGAAGAGTTGTGAGCTTAACATAATAAAACCTGAAATTTGGAAAGTCAAAACAAGTTCATTAAGTTGAAACTTGTAATTTTCAGAATAATGTTTTGAAAAATGTTGAACAAATGTCAGTTTTGTTTTGTCTCAAGTCAACCAAGGTCATTAATTTAGACTTGGTAGATAAATTAAGTGCCTAGGGTCATTAACTTGGACCTAGATACTTAAGTGGATTATTAAAACTGATAAAAATGATAAAAGATGTTAAAAGTCAATAGATTGTAATGTAAATTTCTTGAGAAACAGGAAACAAGATCCTCATGGTAAAGATAGTGTAAAGTTTGAACCAGAATTCGAGCTCCAACATATTGAAAGGGGGAGTCTACATTCTGGATCAACATTCAAAGGGGAGTTTGAAGATAGAGATTGAAGGATGCTTACAGTGTCAGACATTCTGGGCAGAGTGAGAAGATAGATAAAGACTAAAGACTGAAGATTTGATGCTAAAGACTTCGTCAACATCCAAGGGGGAGTCTGTTGGTGCATAGATGTCTGTTAACTTCATCTTTATAGAGTCTTGTTTCTAGATAGGATTAACCAGTGCTCAGCAGGATAGAAAATAGGTTTTAGATGTAAAAAGGGTATTTCGCACGAAATAGCAAGAGCTATTTCGTACGAAATAACACAAAGGTATTTCGCACGAAATGAGCTATTGCTATTACGTACGAAATGAGCTATTGCTATTTCGTACGAAATCCCCACCCCTATAAATACCTGAGCTGGTTATTCATTTGTAATTTTCCGATTTCAGAGCCGAGGTGCTGCCGATTTGTCAAACGATCTGTAAAAGCTGTGAAATCAATAAAAAGAAGATAATTAGGGAAAATCAAGCTGTATCAAGTTAGATTCACTGATTCCGCCTTGGATTCTAACTCAAAACTCTTCTGAACGACTCATTCGGGTCATACGACGATCCAATATTGGATCGTCGTATGACCCGAATGAGTCGTTCAGAAGAGTTTTGAGTCAGAATCAAAGGCGGAATCAGTGATTCTAACTTGATACAGCTTGATTTTCCCTAATTATCTTCTTTTTATTGATTTCACAGCTTTTACAGATCGTTTGACAAATCGGCAGCACCTCGGCTCTGAAATCGGAAAATTACAAATGAATAACCAGCTCAGGTATTTATAGGGGTGGTGATTTCGTACGAAATAGCAATAGCTCATTTCGTGCGAAATACCCGTTTTACATCTAAAACCTATTTTCTATCATGCTGAGCACTGGTTAATCCTATCTAGAAACAAGACTCTATAAAGACGAAGTTAACAGACATCTATGCACCAACAGAATCCCCCTTGGATGTTGACGAAGTATTTAGCATCAAATCTTCAGTCTTTAGTCTTTATCTATCTTCTCACTCTGCCCAAAATGTCTGACACTGTAAGCATCCTTCAATCTCTATCTTCAAACTCCCCTTTGAATGTTGATCCAGAATGTAGACTCCCCCTTTCAATATGCTGGAGCTCGAATTCTGGTTCAAACTTTACACTATCTTTACCATGTGGATCTTGTTTCCTGTTTCTCAAGAAATTTACATTACAATCTATTGACTTTTAACATTTTTTCTCGTTTTTATCAGTTTTAATAATCCACTTAAGTATCTAGGTCCAAGTTAATGACCCTAGGCACTTAATTTGTCTACCAAGTCCAAATTAATGACCTTGGTTGACTTGAGACAAAACAAAACTGACTTTTGTTCAACATTTTTCAAAACATTATTCTGAAAATTACAAGTTTCAACTTAATGAACTTGTTTTGACTTTTCAAATTTCAGGTTTTATTATGTTAAGCTCACAGCTCTTCTGTCCAGCTCAGAAACTTCCTGCATCTTCTTCAAACTGCGAGTCTGAAGATCAGCTTTCCACTTTGGTTTGTCGGAAAAAATAAAGCAGAAATTTAAAATCTTTTTGGATTTTGGATAAAGTTTCTAAACTAGAATGTTAAACAGAAATAAAATGCATTAAATGTAAACTATTTACAAACATATTTTTGGTGAGCGTGTTAGGGAATCATATCAGCTATCGACAAGTCACAAGTACCGTTAAGCTTTAATTTCATACTAAGTTTTAAACAATTCGCTTAGATTGTCGATATACAGATCCACTTAAATTCTCACACAAATTTCAAACTGTCCAGGATACGAATTAGGTATATTAAGAACTTAAACTCATTCAAGTGCCCCACTTCTTGAATATACTCCCATATCCAGATCCCAATATTCAGTCTTACAGGTGAGTATACCACAGATGATATCTGTAAGGGGTTAAATGCGAGGCCGTGAGAGCTCAGGCTATTGCTTCCGCAAAATCAGATAGATGACGGTTCGACTTTAGGTGGGTCCCCTTTAGAGGATCTTTTTTACAACAGCACATGATTTACATTTTTCAATGATTCATCATTTTTTATGCTGAGGGCGGGCTTTTATTTCAAGCAGCAGTAAAGTATTATATGGGGACTAGGTCATTGCTTCCGCAAAATCAGAAGTCCCGGGATAATACCCCTGTTGGTGCATACGTCTGTCGACTTCGTCTTGTATCGAGTCTTGAATGTATATAGATAGTTCAGGGCACGTAGTACGAGAAATATGTCAAAAATAGGTTGGGAGGTAATTTCACACGAAATTACAAATTGTAATTCCACACGAAATCACTTGCTAATTTCACACGAAATAGTAATTTCGTGTGAATGTGATTTCATTTGTGCTATTCCGTGCGAAATCACCTTGCCTATAAATACTAGGTGTGCCAAGTCAGTTGTAACTTTCCGGTTTCAGTACCGAACTGATGCCGAAGTGTCTACTCGCTGTAAATCTTTGTCAAATCAATCAAAAGACAGTTTAAAGTGAATATCTAGCTGAATTGAACTTGATACGTTTGTTTCCGCCTCTCGTATTGAGCAAAAACTCTTCTGATCGACTCATTCGGGTCAGAAAACGATCCTACAAGTGGTATCAAAGCTCAGGAGGAAGAGTTCATATCAATTCAGCTGCAAATTCTGATTTCTACACCTTCTTTTCAAAATTAAACTTGATTTCACGGTCAAAATGTCTTGAATTTCACATATTATATGCGCAATAGTGTTTTAACAAACCCTTGAAAGTTTCAGACTTAAAATCGGACAAAAACCTAATCAATTTTAGCAAAAACAGCTCGAGATGATGATATCAGCAGTATTTCGCACGAAATAAGCCTTATTTCGCACCAGATTGGTATTTCGTTTGAGAGTTTCACACGAAATCAGTTATTTCGCATCAAATTGGAATTTCGTTTGAGTATTTCACACGAAATCACCTATTTCGTTTGAAAGGGTGTTATTTCGCACGAAAACAGTAATTTCACACAGGATTGGTTATTTCGCTTGAAAGGGTATTTCGCTCCAAAGGGTATTTCGTTTGAAGGAGTTATTTCGTGCGAAATTGACTGTTTGTGAATTCTTGAAAACCAAATCATGGAAGAGGAATTTTACAACGCCTTTGCTACTCCAATCAGTATTGCACAACACACAGTGTTAGAAAATGAAACGGGTACCATGCAAAAACCGCCAAAGCTCATGAACATTGAGGAGTATAAAGGATGGGAAGAACGATTTGAGAATTGGGTACAAGCAAATTACTTGGATGCTGGGGAATGTGTTGAAACGAAATATGTTAGACCGATGACTGATGATGAGGAGATTATTGCAATTAAAGATCTAAGTGTAGAAGAGAAAAAGAAATACAAAGATGAAAAAATGATGACGAGTTTATTGCATCAAGCTGTTAAGGAAGATATCTTGGTTTTATTGCAACACAATGGAACTGCTTACTCTATCTGGAAAGCATTAAAATCAAAGTTTTTCGGTAGTAAAGAGATGATTAAGAACAAAAAATCACTTTTGAAGAAAGAATTCGATCTATTTTGTGGTTTGAGAACTGAAAAAACACTAAACAGATCATCGAAAGATATTGCAATTTGTTAGTCAACATGAAAAGGGTGAGCATCACAAAAGATAATGAAGAATTGATTGAGAAGTTGGCTGATGCATTGCCACATGAAACTTGAGGCGCATATCTCATGATGTTGAGAAATAAGAAAGATTTTAGCAATTTGACACTGAGTAAGTTCATTGAAAAACTTGAAGCTCAGGAAATGGAACAAAGAAAGATTTCAAGAATGAAAGATTTTGATGGAGAATAAGACATCGGTCTTTATTACAAAGGAGGTATTAGTGATAAGACCAACATGTCACCAAAGGTTGTGTCACACCCCGACCGCGTAAAACAACAAATCGCGGCGGAAACATCGGGGCGTGTTGCAACAGAATTAATGTTTCATAACCATGGATACCAAAGAGTGTTTCGTTTTATTAAACATTGAATAATTACATCGTCTTGAAATCTAAATACACTATTTAAACATAGTCTATCATTGTTATTGAGTCACTAAGGCCTTGTCCAGTCCTATGTGAGCATGCATCTTATCAATCGATATCATCCAACAATACCTGAAACATATGTGAAAACGAGGTCAGCAAAGAAATGCTGGCGAGTACATAGGTTTTGTGAAAATAAGATTCATGACTTCTGTTTAAGAAAATGTTTAGTCATGAACCTTGTAATTTGCTTTGTCTTTGTAAATCATTTGAAAAATAATAAGTTCGGATGATAAGTATAAATAAGAGAATAATGCATGATTAAATGAATAACCATGTAAAATGAGTTTGTATAAGATAAGTTGTTTGTAAATAAATGTCTTGTGAAAAGTATGTTACTTGTATAAAATGTTCTATGTCTCAAACTGAAATGATTCAAATAACGCTACAATATGTAATACCATACAAACACTTATATATAGGAAGTACCAGCGGCGTATCCACCATGCTTGTATCATATTACACACGCACCGTTACTCAAATCACTTACCCAAACCAAACCACCAAAGTAATGTTCATGCCCAATGTAAATCATGTAATATGTATAACCAAAATGATATGTATGGCTAGTGAAATGCATTAACTAAACCATAGGTGAAACGCACAAAACAAAGTATTGAAGTAAAACTTGGTTTAAACCAATACTATGTTTCGTGTAAATGCATGATCAAATGTAAATCATGTCCAAATGTTTACCCAATCGTTAAAACTTGTTCTTGTTCTTAACAAACCCTTACCAAAGGGTAAGTTAATATTTTAATTGTGAAATTACTTTATGGTCGATTCTCTAATAACATTCAAACCTTCTTGACGCGTTCCTCGCTCCATCTCGCTCTCGTTCTCGTTCTTAACAAACCCTTACCAAAGGATAAGTTAATAATTACAGATTCAGTCGCTACCCACAACCCCCACACATAACAATGGGTGCAGTAAATAACGGGATTTGTCAGATCCTATGGTACCATAACCTAATACTGGTCGGCTTGATCTTTGCTAATGAATGTCATCGGTCATGTAAACTACAACCAACAAGTTTGTTCACTTTTTGAAATTTTTATTAGTTTTTGAAATCATTGTATTCGTTCTTGAAATCATTGTTAGCGTTCTTGAAATAATTGTTATTGTTCTTGAAACTACATTGTAATTGTTATTGAAATTATTGTAATCGTTCTTGAAACCACATTGTAATTGTTATTGAAATCATTGATAAAGCATTTAGCACATATGAGTCACCCCAAAACAGTTAAAAACAGTAAAAGAGGGGAATAATGTACTCGCCTGAGAGTGCTTGGAGGTCTTGAACAACAACCAAACAAAGCTAGAGGGAGCACGGAATCAGTCGGCAATCTAAAACTATATAAATAAACCGGACTTATATCGGGAGATCGGATAGGATGAGGCTTGGTAAACCAAATGAGTGTTGGAACTCATATGATATGGTTTAACAAGGCCTACATACTACTATGAAACCAAACCTAAGTGCTTTCGACCCATCGCGACCCATTAAGGTAGCTTATGCTACTTTAACGCGTCGTGCGCGTGAAACGCGTTCGGACCGTCTAACTAGTCCTATGACAAGTGTTATATGCCTAAACATGTTACATAATCAGTTATGTGGCAAAAGTTTAGGTTACATATGCTTAATTACCAATTATACATGAAAAGGGTATTCTGGTAATTTACCTAAGGCATATAAACTACCTATCATACAACTACTTAAACGATGTGACCATAGGGTATAACCTCGGAAGGTTATTCCCTACCTACTATGGTCACCTAATGTGTTTGGTCCGATCCTAATGATCGACCAAAAGGGTCGAGTTCGAAGGTATAGGCGATTTATTAGATCGCCTACCCTACGACTCTAGACAACGTGGTAATCAGTGGGCATAGTCCCAAGGGACTATGACCAACGTGATTACACTCACGTTGCGAAGTTCAACCGAACTTCGCATTGACCATTACTGGTCAACGCTGAAAGTCAAACAAAGTTTGACTTTCGGACTCGAAAAGCAATAAAATAAGGAAAAGAACGAAAGAATACTTACGAAGGGTCCCCGAATGCTAAACTCGATTCAAAAATCTCAGGTATGAAACAAATGTTTCAACTTAGAGTTTCTCAAATCAAGTTTCTAGTGATTTTAGCAATGGGGGGTATGGGGTATTTATAGGAATACCCGAACCGTTAAGATCGTTTCATGGAAAACGTGCCTTAATCCCATCCGTACATGTGTTGAAAAGTTATGGTGTTTAGGTGTTTAAATTCCATCCATACATGTGTTGCAAAGTTGTGGTGTTTAGGTGCTTAAATTCCATCCATACATGTGTTGCAAAGTCATGGTGCTTAGATTCCATCCTTATCCGCTGACTAAGCATGTTTAGAATGTGTGGTTGTGAATTAAACAACGGCTAATACATCGAATCTGGTCCCGAATGCGAAAAACTGAGTTTCTGCAGGTTTTCTTATGGCGAACACTAAAATAAAATATTTTAGTGCTTACATAAATTTTTGGAGGTCCGGATGTATTCAGAACGTAAGTTGTGCGTGAAAATGCAAACTTGTGCACTTTTTGACACTTTTAGTCCCTGAATGACACAAAAGTTTATTTTAGCATACCGAACACCTCAAAGCCTATTTCTAAGCTATGTGAAGGATATTTATGGTATGTTTAACTTATGGTCATGCTCCGGAATGTCTGTTACAGTTCAAATTGGCATACTTTCGCAGTTTGTCAATTTTAGTCCCTGTAAGCGATTTAACTTGATTTTGCCATACCAAAGCCTTCAAAACTTATTTCTAAGTTAAGTAAAGGTTATTTAAGGTATGTTAAGCCTATGTCACTATTCCGGAGTGTTTGTTGCATTAAACTGGTTATATTTACGCTTCGGTGCGCGTATAACCTTCCAGAAAGCGATTTAGAGTTTGAAATTGAACAAGAATTGATATGTGCAAATGATACACATATTTTTACAAATCCCAAGTATGAAATATAATATTTCATTGGTTTGGTATTTGTTTGATGGCCGTGGAGGCACAGGTGTTACAGTCTCCCCTACTTTAGGAAATTTCGTCCCGAAATTTATTTAGAGGAAACTTGTGAGAGCTTGGAAATATGAAGTTGAAAAGATCGAACAATATTGATTAAGGTTCTTGAACTTCTAGTAACCTTAATAACATTATGTTTGCAATGTAAGAGGGACACTTATATACAAGTATATGAAGCGTCATTGGTGCGTCCACCGTACCTCAATTACATCGTCCTCATTTCGTTATTTTTTGTCACTATCGGTTCTTACACATAATAAATCTTACTGGGTTCCTATGCACTAAATTTCATAATTATGTACGCGTCCATAATTAGACAATTCCTTGCACAGTTCACACAGTCTATTTTATAGTGTGTAGGGTAAAACCAAATGAACAAACCTGTGATGAGTGTAACTAGACCGCCATAGAGTCCTTTTAATTAAATCAATAAATGATCTAAGTAGACT
The DNA here is from genome assembly GCA_030545235.1 of Helianthus tuberosus. NCBI lineage: Eukaryota > Viridiplantae > Streptophyta > Magnoliopsida > Asterales > Asteraceae > Helianthus > Helianthus tuberosus. The sequence continues at coordinate 1,422,207 of JARYGA010059779.1, forward strand.
ATCAAGTAGTCTGTTCAGCTACATCACTAGATATCGTTCTTTAACCAAATTGTGAATCAATCTTTTAGACTAGACCACCAAAAGGGTCTCTTATGAATCATGGAATGGTACTATATAACCCAAGGGTCTTAACTACTACGTAAAAGCCCATAAGGATTTAAGGTAGTACCTTTTTGAAAATCCTACTATGAATCCCTCATATGAAGATATGAAAGATTCTATGAGGATTTGAAAATCGGATCACACAAAAAAAATCATAGAGGAGAACACATAAACACATATCACATAACCACAAAATTGTTCGTTAATTTGTCTTGTAAATTGCGTACATGCATTTAAAGCACACTTGGAATCCATTCCGTGGATTTCATTTGGTACTTTAAACGTTATCAAGAATCCAACTATAAAGATAGAAAGATTCAAAAAGAAAATTCGATTTCGATTACTAGGAACCGAAGTGTTCGAATTAAGGTACATAAGGAATCCAATTAAGGACTCTGATTTGAATGATAATCATCCACAAGGATCTAATTGTGAAGATAAAAAGATCCCATATGAATTTTAGAAGTTGAAGATGTTTTGAAACCTTGCACTGGATGTGCTTAGGTCAAAACATGATGTAAAATGCTTATGAAGTTGAGATGCTGGATATGTCAAGGCGACATATGAAGCAGAATTTTGAAGGTTAAGTCAATGTATGAGGAAAATATTTTTGAAAACTATGCATGGGGTTCTTTTAAGAAAAATGTGTTTAACGTTTTTGAAACCTTATATATAATACTTTTTTTTTGAAATCATAAAGTAGGTGTATTAGGTAGATATATTTACAAAAATGTTTTAAAATCATGCGAGATGAATTTTGAAATTATGTATAAGGTTTTTGAAAGACATGAATGATGCTTTTCGAAATCATGCACTTGATCAGAAAATGTATTGTGTTAATATTGTCTTCAGACTATATGAAATATTTTGAAATTAGAAAGGTTGGTTTTGATAACATGGCCAATGTTTTTGAAATAACATAGACAATGCATCTAGAAAAAATTGTTTTCAAACTATATGAAATGTTTTGAGATCATGAAGATTGTTTTGAAATACTGGTACTGTGTATGTTGAAAAATCAAAACGTAATGGGTATGAGATTTGAAAATACCCTTAGTTATCTAACCAAGGATTTAAAGGCACAGATGTGCGAAAAGCACGATTACTCATAATGCCACTTAATTTTCTGTACTTTGTTTCTTAGAGTGAAACGAGTACTTAAAATTTTCGAGGGAATCATGAGCAATTATTTGAAAGAGAGAAATCACAAGAGTAGTTTGTAAGGTACATAGTTCCTTGATGTAGGTATCATAGGAAAAGCCATACACACCTAGCAGGGGGTTGAGCTGGTTGGTTGGGGACTGCTTTACCATTGTGAGCGACCATGGCGAAGTTCTGAGAAGCCTTTCGCTTCTTTGACTTCTTAGGGAATCGTTCATCCATGGTCTTTGATTCCTCGATTGGTTTCTTGTCTGGTGGTGCTATCACCTGACTAGGTCCTGCCTGTCTTGGTGACTCTTGAGTGGCTTCATCCTGGAGACGGTACATGGCAGTAGCTAATTCAACAGTCTTCAGGACTACTTCGCCTATTCGCTGAGTGAATTTGGCAGTCTGCTTGCTCAGATATCTGGGCATCATCGTGATGAAGAGACATTTTTGAAGAAAAAGAAAGGCATAGGGAGAAACAGGTGAAAGGTTATTGGACAATCAAAACAGAATGATAACGCATGAAAATTGCGATCATTTGTTTGTTACCTAAGGCAAACAAATGAGATGGTAACTATCAAAGTAAATGGGTCAAAAATAATGTATCGCGAAGACATGCTCGCCTATAAGTGAACACTCATCCCAAGAATTCCCAGGTAAGCACAACTGGTCTCGCGTCTGATGAGATGTATACGAAGTGCTTGCCTAGACAGAAAACCCAGAATACAGGCATTCACCCTTCCAGTTTGCACGTGTTCACATCATTTAAAACCCAAAACCTTGACGAAGTTTTGAAAACTCAAATGGGTTCAAAACCATATAATAGAGAGTTCAAAACCTTACAATAGAGGGTTCAAAACCTAGTAATCAATCATCCTAGAACAGATGATTAGTTTTCAAAGCGGTTTTGAAATTTATGTTCTTGTTGTGGTTGTCACCTAAGGATAGGTGACAGTATTGTTTTATGACTAAACGCAAGTAAACCCGCGTTAGGGTCCTAGAAAGGTTATAGACTAGGTCAAAGCATTACTAATAACCTAATTCCCTATAACCATTGGCTCTGATACCATCTTTTCTGTCACACCCCGACCGCGTAAAACAACAAATCGCGGCGGAAACATCGGGGCGTGTTGCAACAGAATTAATGTTTCATAACCATGGATACCAAAGAGTGTTTCGTTTTATTAAACATTGAATAATTACATCGTCTTGAAATCTAAATACACTATTTAAACATAGTCTATCATTGTTATTGAGTCACTAAGGCCTTGTCCAGTCCTATGTGAGCATGCATCTTATCAATCGATATCATCCAACAATACCTGAAACATATGTGAAAACGAGGTCAGCAAAGAAATGCTGGCGAGTACATAGGTTTTGTGAAAATAAGATTCATGACTTCTGTTTAAGAAAATGTTTAGTCATGAACCTTGTAATTTGCTTTGTCTTTGTAAATCATTTGAAAAATAATAAGTTCGGATGATAAGTATAAATAAGAGAATAATGCATGATTAAATGAATAACCATGTAAAATGAGTTTGTATAAGATAAGTTGTTTGTAAATAAATGTCTTGTGAAAAGTATGTTACTTGTATAAAATGTTCTATGTCTCAAACTGAAATGATTCAAATAACGCTACAATATGTAATACCATACAAACACTTATATATAGGAAGTACCAGCGGCGTATCCACCATGCTTGTATCATATTACACACGCACCGTTACTCAAATCACTTACCCAAACCAAACCACCAAAGTAATGTTCATGCCCAATGTAAATCATGTAATATGTATAACCAAAATGATATGTATGGCTAGTGAAATGCATTAACTAAACCATAGGTGAAACGCACAAAACAAAGTATTGAAGTAAAACTTGGTTTAAACCAATACTATGTTTCGTGTAAATGCATGATCAAATGTAAATCATGTCCAAATGTTTACCCAATCGTTAAAACTTGTTCTTGTTCTTAACAAACCCTTACCAAAGGGTAAGTTAATATTTTAATTGTGAAATTACTTTATGGTCGATTCTCTAATAACATTCAAACCTTCTTGACGCGTTCCTCGCTCCATCTCGCTCTCGTTCTCGTTCTTAACAAACCCTTACCAAAGGATAAGTTAATAATTACAGATTCAGTCGCTACCCACAACCCCCACACATAACAATGGGTGCAGTAAATAACGGGATTTGTCAGATCCTATGGTACCATAACCTAATACTGGTCGGCTTGATCTTTGCTAATGAATGTCATCGGTCATGTAAACTACAACCAACAAGTTTGTTCACTTTTTGAAATTTTTATTAGTTTTTGAAATCATTGTATTCGTTCTTGAAATCATTGTTAGCGTTCTTGAAATAATTGTTATTGTTCTTGAAACTACATTGTAATTGTTATTGAAATTATTGTAATCGTTCTTGAAACCACATTGTAATTGTTATTGAAATCATTGATAAAGCATTTAGCACATATGAGTCACCCCAAAACAGTTAAAAACAGTAAAAGAGGGGAATAATGTACTCGCCTGAGAGTGCTTGGAGGTCTTGAACAACAACCAAACAAAGCTAGAGGGAGCACGGAATCAGTCGGCAATCTAAAACTATATAAATAAACCGGACTTATATCGGGAGATCGGATAGGATGAGGCTTGGTAAACCAAATGAGTGTTGGAACTCATATGATATGGTTTAACAAGGCCTACATACTACTATGAAACCAAACCTAAGTGCTTTCAACCCATCGCGACCCATTAAGGTAGCTTATGCTACTTTAACGCGTCGTGCGCGTGAAACGCGTTCGGACCGTCTAACTAGTCCTATGACAAGTGTTATATGCCTAAACATGTTACATAATCAGTTATGTGGCAAAAGTTTAGGTTACATATGCTTAATTACCAATTATACATGAAAAGGGTATTCTGGTAATTTACCTAAGGCATATAAACTACCTATCATACAACTACTTAAACGATGTGACCATAGGGTATAACCTCGGAAGGTTATTCCCTACATACTATGGTCACCTAATGTGTTTGGTCCGATCCTAATGATCGACCAAAAGGGTCGAGTTCGAAGGTATAGGCGATTTATTAGATCGCCTACCCTACGACTCTAGACAACGTGGTAATCAGTGGGCATAGTCCCAAGGGACTATGACCAACGTGATTACACTCACGTTGCGAAGTTCAACCGAACTTCGCATTGACCATTACTGGTCAACGCTGAAAGTCAAACAAAGTTTGACTTTCGGACTCGAAAAGCAATAAAATAAGGAAAAGAACGAAAGAATACTTACGAAGGGTCCCCGAATGCTAAACTCGATTCAAAAATCTCAGGTATGAAACAAATGTTTCAACTTAGAGTTTCTCAAATCAAGTTTCTAGTGATTTTAGCAATGGGGGGTATGGGGTATTTATAGGAATACCCGAACCGTTAAGATCGTTTCATGGAAAACGTGCCTTAATCCCATCCGTACATGTGTTGAAAAGTTATGGTGTTTAGGTGTTTAAATTCCATCCATACATGTGTTGCAAAGTTGTGGTGTTTAGGTGCTTAAATTCCATCCATACATGTGTTGCAAAGTCATGGTGCTTAGATTCCATCCTTATCCGCTGACTAAGCATGTTTAGAATGTGTGGTTGTGAATTAAACAACGGCTAATACATCGAATCTGGTCCCGAATGCGAAAAACTGAGTTTCTGCAGGTTTTCTTATGGCGAACACTAAAATAAAATATTTTAGTGCTTACATAAATTTTTGGAGGTCCGGATGTATTCAGAACGTAAGTTATGCGTGAAAATGCAAACTTGTGCACTTTTTGACACTTTTAGTCCCTGAATGACACAAAAGTTTATTTTAGCATACCGAACACCTCAAAGCCTATTTCTAAGCTATGTGAAGGATATTTATGGTATGTTTAACTTATGGTCATGCTCCGGAATGTCTGTTACAGTTCAAATTGGCATACTTTCGCAGTTTGTCAACTTTAGTCCCTGTAAGCGATTTAACTTGATTTTGCCATACCAAAGCCTTCAAAACTTATTTCTAAGTTAAGTAAAGGTTATTTAAGGTATGTTAAGCCTATGTCACTATTCCGGAGTGTTTGTTGCATTAAACTGGTTATATTTACGCTTCGGTGCGCGTATAACCTTCCAGAAAGCGATTTAGAGTTTGAAATTGAACAAGAATTGATATGTGCAAATGATACACATATTTTTACAAATACCAAGTATGAAATATAATATTTCATTGGTTTGGTATTTGTTGATGGCCGTGGAGGCACAGGTGTTACAGGTTGAGACTGCATTCAATGCTAAGAGTTCGTCTGGAGGATCATCTAAAGGATCAAACAGCAAAACGGGATTTTCTTCATATTCATCATTTGATCCGAATTTATCAACAACAAAGAATGGCAAAGTTATTCAATGCAACATTGCATTAAATCTTGAAAATAATCAACATTACTCAGAAGAAGTTGCAAAAAGTCACATGTCTTTGTTGGGGACTGTGCTGGAATCATATGGAAGTCTAGTAGCAGGAAGGATCGGGAATCCAATGTTGACAAAAGAGGATTACGATCAAATTGATGCAGTGGAAATGGAGTTGATGGATATAAAGTGGTGTTTGGCGAGTGTTTTGAGAAGAGCCGAAAAGTTTAAACAAATTACAGGAAGAGATGATTTCCGTGATGCAAATGTTTCTACTTTAGGTTTTGATAAATCTAAAGTTACTTGTTTTCGTTGCAGGGAAAAAGGACATTTCAAGAGAGAGTGCACAAATCGCGAAGCAAGTGGAGCTCAAAATCCGTTCAACAACAATGATTACTATCGGAAAGCAACTTATCATCAAGTTGCTCAACAACCACATAAATAACAACCACAAACTGCTCATGCCAGGAAGGAGATTGAAGAATCATCAAAGAGAGCTTGTATGGTGAATCAAGATGATAAAAAGTCAACAAAAGGATCCAGTTGGGATAAATATATTTCAGCTGACAGCAAAGCATGTCTGATAGATCAAGATGATGAAAGACTACCAGAAGGTTTTAACTGGAAAATTTTCAGTTGGGATGACTATGATCCTAACAAAACTCAAAATCACAAAGCTTTTGTTGCTCGAGTTGCTGAAGATAGTGATAATGATGATGATTATTATGCAAGGAGAATGGAAGAGCACTTAAGAATGATGGAAGAGAGTGATAGTGATGATGGAAAAGATAAAAAGAAAAAGAAGAAAGCTAAGAAACAAGTCAGCAGTGATGATGAAGAAGTTCCTGTGATCAAAAGAAAAGTAAAAGAAGTTCCAGCTTTCAAAATTGAAGAAGAAGCTGATGCACAAAAGATTCAGGTGAAATGTGAGAATTGTGAAGCAGTGAAAAAGCAAAACAGTACTTTGATTCATAACATGAACAGATTGAAAGAATCCTATGATGTCTTAATAAGTCAATGAATCTGTACAATCAAACAAGCAGTGAACAAGCAACAGCTATGAAGACACTTCAAGGAGCTTTCATGACAAAGCAGAAAGTGGTCAACAATTATATTGAGAAGTGTGCTGTGCTGGAACAGAAACTGGAAACCCAAAGGATTGAAACAGAAAGAGTTAATAGATTATTAAAAAGTTACTCATGTACTTCTTATGTTATTGACAGGATTTATCCAACCGTTGAAGGCATGAAGGCATTTTATGAAGAGGAAGTATCTGAAGACAAGAATTCTGAAAAGAAGAAGGATACTGAAATGAAGATTTCTGGTAAGAAACAAGATGCCAGTTACAATAAGTGTCCACCCCCGCTTGAAAATGGATATTCTCCACGAAATCCAAATTCAGAAAGAGTCAAAAAGGCAACCAATTTACAGTGGGAGTCTGAGTCTTCAGAAAATTTGCCAGACAACATCGATGTCACTTTCACATCATCTGACACTGATCATGAGTCCGAATTAATAAACAAAGTGGTCGATCAGGTGTTGGATAATGATGAAACCGAGGAGTCAAAGTCGGAGTCAAATTCAGAGTCAAATTCTGAAACGTTAAGTCCAACAGTCAAAAAGGGCAAACGGGTTTACAATAAAGAGTTTTTGTTATCAAAATTTAATTTGAATGATGAAACATTCAAAGTAGCTTATACTTTGAATAATTCTGACAAATTATATTCTGATGAAGAATTTCCAATAAGAGGTGTTAAAACTGAAATGATCAAAAAGGTTTTCAAACCAACAGAAATTAATATTTCTGAAATAAAAAATGTAAATTTTGCTGAAAAACCTAAAAAGTACACCTCAAGAGATCAACAAAGGTTAAACACGAAAAAAGGTTACAATTCTGGTTCTGGTTTTCAAAAGAAACCAAACCATAATGGTAATTTCAAAAGAAAAGGTCTTGGATTTATTCCACCGAAAAATTATAAAAATAAGAAAACTTATAAAACAAAAACTGTATTTGTTTCAAGAATATCATCTGAAGAAGAAAAAGAGCAATTGTTCAGAAAGCAGACAAACAAAGAATTCCTTGCTAAGAAGCAAGAAGAGATGAAAAAGGAAGTTGCTCAAAAGACAGAGACGAGATCCTGTTTTCAATGCAAAACAGTTGTTCATATTGCCAGGAATTGTCCAAAGGCAATCCAAACAAAACAGGGAGTTTCTGAAAAACTGAAAGAAAAGATGGTTGAGAATGAATCACCAACCAAACAATTTAAAGTTTTCAAAAATTCAAAGTTTGAGGTTGGTGAATGTTCAAAAAGGTTTTACAGAAGAAAAGCAAATCTTGACAATCACAAGTGGGTTGTTAAGAAATCTGATGATAGTTCTAGCAATGATTCTGATTCGTCAAAATCAGAGGAGCTATTTTCTGGCGATGAATCTGATTCCACAAAGTCATAAGAGCCACGTGTTGAGTTAAAATTGGAAACATCAGTACCGCCAATGAATGATGTCAATTTTCCAACATTGCGAGCTGAAAATTTTAAACAAAAAATTGGCAAAGTTGAGATTTCAAATAAAATTTTCTCTGAAAAGAAAGAATTTGATATTGAAAAAGCTTTTAACCCCACAGTTCAAAATATTTTTGGAAAAATGGTTGACGGGAAGGTCAAACGGGTAAAGGAATTTTATGAGAAGAAAACGAAGAAACCAGGTAAAAATGGGTCATCCCAGGTTTGTGACTGGGATGGAACCTATTATGATTGAAAATCAGGACTTGCCGGAGCTCTCAAGTTGGTAATCGTGGAGCAGGAATTAGCATCTTTCTTGAGATATATCATAGATGTGAAAGGTGGTTGTTATGTGATATTTCGACTTACAAGTGGTAAATCAGGGACATTAAGTTGTACTTGATTTTCTACCATTGGTATTTGTTGATTGAATTTAAAATTGTTATATTTTTCAAAAGGTTGAAGATGAAAGAACAAAGTGATGAATGAATCCCCATTCTTACAAGTGGTAAAAACAACAAAAATTATTTTCCGGAAAAACCATTTGATTAAAACAAACTTAAGTGTTTTGAAATCATAATGGGAAAATAGTTTGTTGTCAGGGGAAGTTCTGATTGTTTATGCTAAGTGGATGGCGATTTGAAGCAATTCACAATAGTTGTCACTTTATTTGTACAGTTTGTTTTCAAATTTCCTTTTAAATGATTTTGAATTTTAGGGGGAGTAAGAATTTTCAGAAAATCCAAAAACATTGGAAATTTTGAAAAAGTCAAAAACATGATAAATTCAAAATGAGTTTTGTTATAAAAAGAGGAAATGATAGTACATCAGTGGACTATCACAGCACGCTAAAGAATTGGAAAGATAAAATGTGATAAACGGTCTAACTGATGATGTGCCAGTAGGTTTTTGCACATTTAGTAGATTGTTTCGAGATATAAACCTAAATATCAAACTTACTTATCTCATGGGGAACATCTCTCGGATATATGGGTAACCCCCGAAATCTTGTTTGAAAGGTCCCTCTTTCTGAGATACTAGGTCTTTATGCTTAGTGATATCTGGGGTATTATCCCGGGACTTCTGATTTTGTGGAAGCAATGGCCTAGTCCCCGTATAATATTTTTTGCTTGCTTGAAATATAGCACACCCCTCAGCATAAAAAATGATGAAACATTGCAAAATGCTAATCATGTGCTGTTGAAGAAAAGATTCTCTAAAGGGAACACACCAAAAGTCGAAGCCATCGTCTCTCTGATTTTGCGGAAGCAATAGCCTGAGCGCTCATGGCCCTCGCATTTAACCCTTTACAGATATCATCTAGGTATACTCACCTGTAAGACTGAATATTGGGATCTGGATACAGGAGTATATTCTGAGGTGGGACACACGAATAAGTTTAAGTCTTTAAAACATTAATCTCGTATCTCGAATCAGTTTTACTTTGTGTGAAAATTTAAGTGGATCAGTATACTGACAATCTACGTGAATCGTTTAGAACTTAAAATGTTTAAAGCTTAACGGTGTTAGTGATTTGTCTCAAAAACTGATATGATCCTCTTACACAAACTCACAAAAATATTGTTTGTAAATATTTTCTTATTGCATGTTAACACACTGAAAATCTTTGAAAAACCCAAAAAGAATGTGTTTTAGCATTTATTTTGAAAATTCAAAAAGATTTTTTACAACTGATATTGATGAGCTGATTTTCAAAATTCCGAGTGCTAAACATGATTAACAGGTTTGGGAGAGTCTATTTAAATTGAGAAAAAGATTTGAATATCTTGCCCACAAGTGGTCATTAGAAGTTTTTAAATGATAAATCATTCTATTCATACAAGTGGTTCATCAGAGATTAAAATTGTAAAATCATTTATTGATTTGATTAATACCTGCAAATGATATATAAATTTGTCAAATTTTAAATTTGTGAAATTTATTTTGAGGTAGAGGATGTGCAGGTAAACCAGGTTTCAATTCCTAAAGAGTCTGTGATTATAGAGAGCCAGGTTTCGATCCTGAGCAGGTTGTTAGCCAGGTCAAGATTTTGAACCTGTGGAAGTCAGACTGCGATCCCAAGCACAATTTAAGGGGGAGTCTGAAGTTGTATAGAGCAAGGTTCTGATCATGAATCTAAGGATGCTGTTGAACTTAAGGAATCAAGAGATTTGATCAAGAGGAGTTATAGCCAGGTCGAGATCCTGAAAAGGAAGAAAAGAGAAAGATTGAGGATGTTTTACATTGTTAGATATTTCGGGAGAAGTCGAGAAGACTGATAAAGACTGAAGATTGAAGACTCGACACCGAAGACTTCGTCAACATCCGAGGGGGAGTCTGTTGGTGCATACGTCTGTCGACTTCGTCTTGTATCGAGTCTTGAATGTATATAGATAGTTCAGGGCACGTAGTACGAGAAATATATCAAAAATAGGTTGGGAGGTAATTTCGCACGAAATTACAAATTGTAATTCCACACGAAATCACTTGCTAATTTCGCACGAAATAGTAATTTCGTGTGAATGTGATTTCGTTTGTGCTATTCCGTGCGAAATCACCTTGCCTATAAATACTAGGTGTGCCAAGTCAGTTGTAACTTTCCGGTTTCAGTACCGAACTGCTGCCGAAGTGTCTACTCGCTGTAAATCTTTGTCAAATCAATTAAAAGACAGTTTAAAGTGAATATCTAGCTGAATTGAACTTGATACGTTTGTTTCCGCCTCTCGTATTGAGCAAAAACTCTTCTGATCGACTCATTCGGGTCAGAAAATGATCCTACAACCCCAGATATCACTGAGTATAAAGACCTAGTATTTTAGAAAGAGGGATCTTTCAAACGAGATTTCAGGGGTTACCTATATATCCAAGTAGTGTTCCCCATGAAATAAGCAAGTAATGATTTAGGTTTGTATCCTGAACAAACCTACTAAATGTGTAAAAACCTATCGGCATATCATCAGCGAGACTGCTTAAGACTTTTAAACTTTACATATCTTTAGCATATCGTAACTGTCAAGCTGATGTACTATCATTTTCCCTTTTTACACAAGCTCTTTTTCGGTTTTCTGTTGTTTTTGAATTTTGAAAATATCTCATGTTTTTGGATTTTTGAAAATTTTTACTGTTTTTGTATTTTCTGAAAATATTAACCTACCACCCCCTAAATACCAAAACAAGTAAAAAATCGACAAACCATTGCAGATTGCTTCTCAACATCATCTACAGTGGTACCTTCATCTACACCAAGAATCTCCTCCGACACCGATAAAAGCTTCATACCATTCAATTTTAAAAGATACTTAAAACGAGTTTTATCAAACGCTTTGGTATGTAAATCAGCTTTTTGTTCATCAGTGTGGATTTTCTCAATTCGTATCAACTTCTTCTCGAAACAGTCTCGGATGAAGTGATGACGAATTTCAATGTGTTTTGTTTTAGCGTGATGAACAGGATTTTTTGTAATGTTTATCGCTGCCTCATTATCAACAAAAATAGAGGTGTTAAGAAATTGCAAACCGTAGTCTCTCATCTGTTGCTGGATCCACAAGATCTGAGAGCAGCAGCTGCTAGCAAATACATAATCAGCTTCACATGTGGATAAAGCTACAGAGGTCTGCTTCTTGCATTGCCTGGTGACCAATCGTGATCCAAAAAACTGGCACCCCGCTGTTGTTGACTTAGCATTAACTTTGCAGCATCCGAAATCAGAATCAGAATACCCTTCGAGCGTGAAATTGCCTTCTCTTGGATACCACAACCCCAGTGATGGAGTTCCTTTCTGGTAGCGCAATATCCGTTTCACAATCACCATATGCGAAGCTCTGGGGCTTGACTGAAATCTCGCTGCGAGGCAGGTTGGATACATGATATCGGGTCTTGAAGCTGTCAAGTACATCAGCGATCCGATCATGGAACGATACATCCTTTCATCTACCTTCTCTCCGGTGAGATCAGGGTTTATCCCATGGTTCGTCGCTAATGGGGTGGAAGCTGGAGTAGTCCCGGACATCCCAAATTTCTCTAAGATATCATGAACATACTTCGTCTGATGTATGAAAATTCCCTCGGGCAGTTGATCAACCTGAAATCCCTAGAAGAATTTCATCTCACCCATCGATGACATTTCAAATTTTTGCTTCATAACTCTTCCAAATCTTTGCACAAATTTTCATTTGTTGACCCAAATATGATGTCGTCCACGTATATTTGAACTATCAGAAGATGTCCGTCGACTTCTTTGGTGAATAGAGTGGCATCCACTTTTCCACGGATGAAGCTGTTGGCAAGCAAATGTTGAGACAATGTCTCGTACCAGGCTCTCGGGGCCTGGTGTAAACCATACAGTGCTTTATCCAGTAAATAAACCTTGTCTTTGTGGATTGGATCGTTGAAGCCCGGTGGCTGTCCGACATATACCTCCTCTTTTACCTTCCCATAGAGAAAAGCCGATTTAACATCTAGCTGATAAAATTTAAAACCTTTCCAAGACGCAAATGCTAGGAAGATTCTGATCGCTTCAACTCTAGCAAGTGGAGCATATACTTCAGTGAAATCTATACCCTCCTGCTGACTAAAACCCTGGACTACGAGTCGAGCTTTGTTACGAATAATAACCCCTCGATCGTCTCTCTTGCACTTGAACACCCACTTGGTGTTTATCTTCTATGACCATCAGGCAAGTCTACCAATTTCCACACTCCTAACTTCTCAAATTGACTCAGCTCCTCTTGCATCGCGTTGACCCAAGAATCCTCAGTTAGTGCTTCCTTATATGTTCGCGGTTCAATCTGCGAAATAAAACAACTAAGTGAAAACTCAGTTTGTAACGGAGCAACTGTAGAATAGAAACAAGTAAGGCCTTGGTCAATTTGTCGTCTTGTGCGAACGCCTGATTGTAATTCTCCAATAATCAACTCTTCTGGATGGTACGAAAGAGTTCTCGGCATCACCTCGCCTGGAACATCTACCTCACCTTCCAAATTTGTGACATTCTGATTTGCACCTTGTTCACTGACTGGAAATGTTTGACTTGATATCTCAATCTGCTCCCCCTCCGAATCTGAATCACCATGATCAAATATTGGTCTATCATTAGATTCTAGATTATCGTTGACTGCTGTCTGATTGTCAAGAGTTTGCTGAATATCATCATGTTCTCCAGCATTACTAGGACCGGCTTCATCGTCATTGGAAGCTTGAAATTGTCGTTTAGATTACTCAGCTGAGAATCTTTCTTGTGATGCTTCATATTCTCTCAGAATATCCAACTCATCAAAGAAATCTGGTTCTTGTTCTATGTCGAATGAATCCCACAGAGTATCATAATTGAAACGCCATGAGTCGCCGGGATTCTGAGGTGGCATGGTATAAACTTGACACTCAACATTATGTGCTTCGATAATCCGCTTCAAGCTTGGAACAAAGACTCGTTTCAATGGACTTGCATAACCCACGAAAATTCCTTCAATGCTCTTTACACCAAATTTACCATAAGGTTCTAGAACTGTGCAGGGAGACCCAAACGGTTCTCGATACTTCAGGTTAGGTTTGCGGTTGTTGATCAGCTCGAAACATGTCTTGTTGAATTTCTTCACCGTAAGAACCCGGTTGAGTGTATAGCAAGCGGCTGATACTGCTTCTGCCCAAAATTTTACTGGTAATTTCGAATCAGCAAGCATCGTCCTAGCCGTTTCAAATTAGCGTCCTGTTCTTTCTTTCAGCTACTCCATTTTGTTGTGGAGTGTAAGGAGCACTAAATTCTTGCAATATACCTCTCTCATCACAATAATCTTCCATTTTGTTGTTCTTGAACTCTGTACCGTTGTCACTCCTGATTCTTCTGATTCTAGTTTGGTACAACTTTTCAATTTTTCTGAACAACGTCATCAAACTTTCAAATGTCTCATCTTTTGACTTCAGAAATGATACCCATGAAAATCTCGAGTAGTCATCTATTACTACTAGACAGTAGAGATCACCAGTTTTACTTTTGACGTTCACTGGACCAAACAGATCCATATGAAGTCTCTCTAACGGTCTCGAGACTGAGTTAACCTTCTTCCCAGGGTGAGATTTCTTCTTTTGCTTGCCTTTAATACAGCTAATGCACTACCCCTCAAGATGAAAACCTTTCACATGAACACCAATAACTAAGTCGTTATGCACCAGGTGATTCATTTTTCGCAGGTGAATGTGGCCCATCTTTCGATGCCACAATTGCGATTCTTTTTCCGTTGCTCTTGACATAAAACAGTGAGCCTGACCCGTGGTAGTAGTTGCTACACTCATGTCCAACACGTACAGATCATTGACTCTAGGTGCTCTCATGATAACACACTCTTCGGGAACAACAAATCCTGGTTTCAATATCAAACATTCCTTATCCGTAAAGTGCGTTGTATACATACGATCACAGATCTAAGAAATGCTCAGAAGATTGTTTTCAAGCTCGGCGATGTAGTTTACTCTTTCAAACGTTACAATACCATTTGATAAAGTTCCTTCACCAACTATTCGACCACCTTGATTTCCTGCAAATCCCACATAACCTCCATTAAACCCTCGAACATCGTAGGGTCTTCTTCCCCGTCATGTGCCGAGAAGCTCCACTATCCATAATCCAACGTGAAACGGATCTTGGAAGCTCCTGCACATATCATAAACATTTAGTTAGATTTTGATGCCACCCAAGCCTCTTTTGACTCAGGTAGCTTGACTTTGATGTGAGTTTTAGCAGTGTAAAGTGGCGGAAAATTTTTGTCATTCATCTTTAAGCTCTCTTCAGACCCAATCTCAACCACTTTGTATAGAAAGAAATCATTTTTAGGAGGTTGACCAGATGATTGGTCTTTCTTTGGTACATACTTCTTCTCAGAAGTAGTAGACTTTTGATTCTCAAGTTTCTCATAGTAATCCACAGGAACATTCATCTTTACCGGAGTGGTAGAGAATGATTGTTTTTCCATCTCAGAAACCTTTGGATTTGGAGAACTTAGTTTCTTTTCAACTGATTTTGGTTTCCATGCTTGTTGAGGCGAAGCAACCCGTTTGTAAAATTTATCTGTTTTAGTTACCACATTCTTTACGGGTTCAGTTTTGATCTTGGTGTTTTCATTTTTCAAAACTTTCTTCTCAACAACCATTGGGGCTTTGCCTTTTGCATCAGCTTTCTTTTTCTGACTCTCAGCAACTTCAGAATTAGGCTTTAAGTTGGTGCACTTTCGTGCAATGTGTCCAACTTTGTTGCACTTAAAGCATGTACGATTATCAGCTACCCGACTTGTGCCTTCGGTCTGAGGTTGTGAGGCCTTTTCTTCAAAAAATTCTTCATTTGATTTTGAAAAAATTTCAGATTCCTGCTCGGAATGAGAACTCGAGCTTTTCACAAACACCTTTTTCTCAACAAACTTCTTGTTTTGAAAGTTCCTTCTTTGATAATTCTTACCACCCTTATAGCCACCCGACCATTTTTTTTTTATTGTTGTTAGAAAAACACGGCGATACAACAGGTTTTTTGTAGTAATCTTTATCTTTTTCAAAGTTTAATTGCCTTTTGGAATGTTTCAAACCTTCGATTTCAGACACATTGCGGGCTGCAAATTTAAAACAAAAAGTTGGAAAGGTGAAAATTTTGAATCAATTCTATTCTGAAAAGAAAGAATTTGATGTCGAAAAGGCTTTCAATGGAAAAGTGAAAAATATTTTTGGAAAGATGATTGAGGGAAAGGTAAAAGGGGTAAAAGAATTTTATGAAGCAAAAAGGAATGATCAAACCCCGAGTGAAATTGAAAAGGTCACACCCAAGGCTGGTCAGGCTTGGGTGCCTGCTTTCTTTGCTTAAAATCCTGACTTGCCGGAACTCCCAGGTTGGTAATTGGGGAGTAGGAATCGGAATCTTTCTTGAGAAATTCACATCTGTGATATTTCGACCTACAAGTGGATTGTGAAAGGACAATGTGATGAAAACCCCATGTTTGTGAAACGACAAACAAAACTAATTTTCCGGAAAAACCATTTTGATTAAAACAAACTTAAGTGTTTTGAAATCATAATGGGAAAATAGTTTGTTGTCAGGGGGAGTTCTGATTGTTTAAGCCAAGTGGATGGCGAATTGAGGCAATTCTCATCAGTTTGTCATTTTATTTGTACAGTCTATTGTTTTCAAATTTTCCCGGAAAATCAAAATTGAAACATATTTTGATTTTAGGGGGAGTAAGAAAATTTTTATAAATTTTGAAAATTTGAAAAATTCAAAAACATGATAAAATCTAAAAGGCCAAAAACATTGAAAAATTCAAAATGAGTTGTGTTGTGAAAAAGAGGAAATGATAGTACATCAGTGGACTATCTGTGCACGCTAGAGAAATGTGAAGTTTTATAAAGTTTTAAACAGTTTCACTAGGGATGTGTCGATAGGCTCAGCTAAGACTAGTAGTTTTGCGAAAATGATGCAAACATAAAGCAAAAAGCCTAAGTCTGGTGGGAAACACGGTCGAACGCATAGTACTTAGTTTTGTCCTTCTTGACTGTGTGCCTGCTCGGTAATCGCTGATTGTCTTAGGACATAAAA
The DNA here is from genome assembly GCA_030545235.1 of Helianthus tuberosus. Classification (NCBI taxonomy): domain Eukaryota; kingdom Viridiplantae; phylum Streptophyta; class Magnoliopsida; order Asterales; family Asteraceae; genus Helianthus; species Helianthus tuberosus. The sequence continues at coordinate 1,438,955 of JARYGA010059779.1, forward strand.
CCGGTTAAGTTTGTGAGCTTTCACAACTTTGCTGAAAAGTCACTGTGATTCTGTGTTTCCATTTTGCAAAGATTTAAACTTGTTTTATTTCTTTATTTTGTTTAAGCATTGGACATCCTCTGTGTATACGTGAGTATCGACCTGGATGTTATTGCCTAAACTTTCTGCTTTATTTTCTTTGGTGTTTCGTTTAAGCTTTGGATCACCTCTGCGTATACGGGAGTATCGACCTGGTGATTAAAGCCTAAACATCTTCAACTTGTTTTTTATTTCTTATTTTGTTTAAACATTGGACTTTCTCTGCGTATACGAAAGTATCGACCTGATTGTTAATGTTTAAACATTCTGCTTTATTTTTACACAAATCACAGTTGATAAAAGTTTAAAGGCATTACGTGAGTCAGTGTATTGCATGATGAGGGGATATGCTAAGATCATGGGGCACATAAGACTTTAGTGCTATCTAATGTACCCTAATCGTATCAGTAAGCATTGCGAACATCTTAGAAGAGTTTAAGTGGACCACAATATCGATGATCTAGGGTGAATTGTTTAAAAGCTTTAAGTGATAAAGTTTAGATCAACGGTGCAGCTGATGTGTCTCAATAAACTGATATGATCCTCTAACGCATACTCACAAAAATATCGACTGTAAATATTTCTTTACTGCTTTTTATTAAAAACAAAAATCCAAAGAGAATGTGTTTTATCTTAAATTTTTGAAAAATCCAAAAAGATTTTACTTCATCTTATTTTTGACAACTGATGTTGAAGAGTTGATTTTCAAAATTCCGAGTGCTAAACATGATGAACCACATTGGGTTAGGGAGTTTGTTTAAATGAGAAATGTTTTTGAGAATGAATGCATGTTTAGTTAATCAAGGTCATTAATTTGAACTTGATGTAACTATTAATGTTTGGTGAATGAATGCTCTCTATCAATAAGTTTTTCAAAGTGATATAAATAAAAAAAACTTATGTTTTGGGTAGAGAATGTGCAGGAAACGTTGAAAAAGCTAGGTTTCGATTCCTGAGGATTAATGCCAGGTTTTCGATCCTAAGCTACAAATTCCAGACTGCGATCCCGGAACAACTTAAGGGGGAGTCTGTTAGCAAAGGGGAGTTTGAAGAGTGAAAGAACTAGACTCAGATTCTGGAGAATAACTGATAATGGTGATTAAAGAAAAAGAGAGAGGTTGAAGGTTGTTTCAGCGTCAAATACTTTGAAAAAGCTTGAAGACTGTTCAAGATTGAAGTTTTGACGTACTGAAGACTCGTACCGAAGACTTTGTCAACATCAAAGGGGGAGTCTGTTGGTGCATATGTCTGTCGACTTCGTCTTCGTTCGAGTCTTGTATTAAAATTGAAAGATCAAGGAATGAAATACGAGAAAACATGAAAACATGTGTGATGTAGTCATTTCGCACGAAATGAGAAAGGTCATTTCGCACGAAATAGACAAGTGTCTATTTCGCACGAAATGACTCATAACCATTTCGTGCGAAATCATCTGCCTATAAATAGGTCAGTGTGGTTTTTCATTTGGTACGAAATAGGTGAACGTGTAACGAAGTGCTGCCCAATTTTCACCGTGTAATCAAGTTAAATATCAATGAAAAAACTATTTTAAGTATAAATCTCTGTTTCTACACCTTTCTATCACTGATTCTCAGTTGTTTGACTGTTTCTGCCTTTCAAACGACTTAGATTTGACTCTGAACGACTCATATAGGTCGCATAACGATCCTACAACCAGATTGAAAAACGGATTAAAAACGGCGAACGACACAATTTTATTCGATTTTTACCATAAGCGACGAACGAGCGCGTCAAACGCGACTACCGACAATTTTTAGAAAAAAGTTATGAAAACGGGTTTGTAGGAACTGGCGGGCCACTTGAAACACGATATTGGGCTTGTGGGCCTTGGGTCTAAGCCCAAGCCCACTTGAGAAAACCTACATATAAAAAGGAAGTAAACCCATGCTTTCTCATTTGCACAGCCGCTTTCAAAATTACTTTCTTCTCTAACCTTATCTTCATATTATCATCATATACACACACACCCTCTTTGTCTGCAACTTAATAAAACACACACACAAGAAATCAACCACACTCATTCCCTCCCATCTATCCCTTTGAGTTCTATGCAGATTATAAACATATACACAAATTTCAACAACCTCTCCCTCCTTCTTGATTCAAATCCTACGGTGGTTTCTCCCGGTGATCCGACTACACACAACCCACACTCCTTCATCGACAAACATCACAGCCTCCTCCCCCTCCTGATTCTTTTCGGCAGACACGCCGGAATCGGCGTCGCTGCCGGCGGGTTTTTTTTTCCGACGAAATCTCCGACCACACACCCCCAAATTCCCTCTTCTCCTTCTTATACCACTTCACACACACCCGTTCGAGCATAGAGGGTTAGAGAGAGGAACGATACAAGGGAGAGAGACTGAGGAGATAGAGAAACGGCGAAGGTTATTTAGCGGCGGCAGTGCCGTCGTACACGGCGGCGAAGGGGAGGCGAGTAGGTGGTTCTTGATTCTTTTCCGGTGAGTTTCACAATGTTGTTTTTTACGGCACCGACGGCTGGCGGTCGTGCTGGAGATGTTTTGATTTCCGGCTCGGGTTACAAGGAAACACGTCGGGTTTAGCTTTGGGTCGGTTCATTCAGCTTCAGATCAGGTTCACCAGAAATGAAGAAGTGGGTTTTTGCGGCAGTCTTTAACTCTTTCTGACAGGCTCACCAATCTGAGGATGTTCGGTCCAGATTTAAGTAGATTCGGGTTGCTTTGGCACGGTTCCGGGTCAGATTCAAGTTCACAGTTCGGGTCTCGCGATTCGTGGTTCGGGTTAGGACGCGGTCAATTGGTCAACGTCAGTTACGAGTCACTATTAGTCAACGGGTTGGGGTCAAGCGGCTTCGGTCAGACTCGGTTACGGTTTCGGTTGACTCGATCAAACCGAGCCGACTCGGTCCATCCTGGTCAACACAGTGAGTTGACTCGGTTATCTCAACCGGTCAACTCAGTTGACTCGGTCAACTCAGCCAACTTCTTTCGGCGTTTCGACACGAGGATTCGATAAAAGATTTAGGACGAATATTATTTTCGTTAAAGTATTCCTTATATTATTACCGTGCAAAACGAGTTCGAACAAAATAAATTAACGAAATTATTAGTTAAAGTTTACTTGGATTTATTTACTAAAATATTTATACAAATTGATTATACATGTCTTGTTTGAATCTTGATTAAATTTTGATGAAATAACGACAAATTGTGTTGTCGGGGGCGTCCAAAAACAGAGGAAACTCTGCCCGTTTTTCGAGAAAATCCGAAGCCAAAACGCGGTTTATTATAAAACAAACATTCAGATTCAAATAATCTTTTAGAAAAACAAATACGAACATACAAATACTTTTGACGACACTATACAACTTACGAAAGCTACGATACGGAAATTATTTGTAAACAATAAACATAGTTATTTTAAACTTCGAAAAATTCGAAAAACCTTTTATAAAATCAATATAATTATATGTATTGTTTCAAATGCCGATAACATAATTCCGTTTTATAAAAACAAACATAGTTATATATTTATTTCAAATATCGGACAATACAAATTCGTTTTATAAATAATACATATAGTTTATATTTATTTCAAATATCGAACAATACGAATTCGTTTTATAAAACTAAATATAGTTTATATATTTATTTCAAATAGCGTACAACACGAATACTTTTATAAAAATAAATATAGTAACATATTTATTTTCAACCACAAAAACTCGACGATCCTTTTATAAAATAAATATAACTTTCATATATTTATTTCAAAACGCCTAAACGGCGCGTACATATATTTTGACAAACACATACGAGACGCGAGACGTAATACGAGTTCGTTACATGTTATTTTCATATAATGTTTATTACATACACAAATGACTTCTCAAGACGTCTGACGAGATTCTACCAATATATTTATATACTTTTTATATAAATATTTACATATTTTAAATTTCTCGAAAACTAAGTACTTTCTAGACTTAGTAAACTATTAGCGACATTAAACGAAATTTAACGAGTATAACTTAATCATTTTCATTAAGTTAATAACTTACCGTCGAATCGTTCGGTTAACGATTTGGTAGAACTCGGTGACACGTAGTTTAGTTGCCGCGTTTATTTAGAAACTTATAAGATATTCCGTGTTAGGAATATTGTAGAATGCACGCTAGCGAGTCACGTCTTGGAAACGGCATCACGAAGTCGTATTTAGCTAGCTTTGCACATGGAAATCCAGGTGAGTTCATAACCCCACCTTTTTACGGTTTTACATTTTTCTAAATGTTTTTAGGGTGGAAAGACATATACGTTTTGCAAAACATACAAGGTTTTTGATAAACATAAACTACGTATTTCTAAACCATTTCACAGACAAGCTTTAACTATCACAAATGGTTGTGAATTTTAATAAACACAAATGGTTTAAGAAAAGCTTATGTTCTATACCGGTTTTTCAAACAAGCGTATTTTTCGAAATGTGCATACACACGTATTCTAGTTTCCTAAACTACGGGAAAGTACAAGTACAAAGGGGTACGTTATACTAAGGAATGACACAATAGATCATGTCACGAATAGGGTAACATAAGCAGCATTAATCAACTATATACATAGATCGCGGAACAAAAGGTTAGAACTAATTGGTTTCAAGCAGCCACACTCTGGGCCACGTTCTACCTAGAGTGCTTTTGTATCTCTAGTTGTAAATCGACTGAAAAATGCCTATGGTTTAGATGCTTCCTATGTCGTCACATATGTTAATGGCCTTGCAAACCATGAGCGATCTCTGATTTCCTTGAATTTACAACTTACAAACTTACGTGTTACAGCCTACAAACTTATACTTCCATACCATGTTTTATACAAATAAAATGCATAGGATTATGCATGCATGTTGTCAATTTCAAGGTGGACATTGACGGTTATACAAAATTTTACAAGCACAAGAGTTTACAAATACAAGATTTTACAAACATAATGTGTTATGAATACGAGGTTTCACGAATACAAAGTTTCCATATAACATGCCAAAGGAAATGATTTTAAATTCGTTTTCTCAACATTATTTCAAAAACCAGTTATTCAAAACAATTTATTTCAATTTTTTTACAAACTATGAACTCGCTCAACTTTATGTTGATTTTTCGTATGTTTCTTTCTTATGTTACTTTTTAAAGTTATGGCACGGTTGGAAAAGGAGAACCATGAGGATTCGAGTACTTAGTGGGCGTTCGTTTTCTAGAAGTCTTAGCTTCCTTGCTTCCGCTGTGCAATGAAGATACCGGTCCAGTCACACCAAGCTCTGATATTTCGGGGTGTGACAACGTTAGTGTTACTAGACGGTCCAAGGATCATTAGACATGGCTCCAATGTTGTCGTAGCGACGAGCATGAGAGTAAGGCCACGTTTAGCGTGCATAATTACACGAAATCCAATCTATACGTCAACGGAGGTTGATGTACATCACATACGACCTTCGAGGCAAGGTCTTTGGGAAGACACGATGGAGCATTTTAGTGGCGATACTAATCCTGTCAGCAAGAAAACTACCGAACAAGATGCAGTAACTTGTCACGCGGTCTTGCAATGACATGAATCACGCCAAGGAGAAGACGTATATCTCCGCATTCCCCCTATCTTATTTACTACAAATACGCTATGTTCGACATTCCATGGTAATGTCACCTAACAACCGGTCTTCACATGAAACCCCAGGTAAAGTCCCTAAATTTCTTTCATTGAAATTCCGACTTTTGCATCTAGTGAGTAGATTTTTACATCTCTACTCCTCTTAATGGTCATTGTATCCCACTAATTTCTTTCATTATAGCGAACACTCATTTGCTTCATTTCTTGATGAATTCGTACGTTACACATGCATAGTTCGTTATGCATGTGACTCCACTTTGAATGATCGTTTTTATCAAAATTTCAAATATTATTTTGCTAAATCTCATTCTTGCTTTGTGATTCGAATGACCTACATTCTTGTAAGTGTTGACTCTTTGCTATCGAGTCAATGAATTTCTTGAAAACTTCTTTTCTTTTCATGTTGGGTACATGGTTTTTCGTCGTAACCATGCCGAAATTTTCTTGTCGATACGTGTATTTATTGTCGGATTTCGCCGAAACCATGGTTCAATTGTTTGAACTTGTCCATTACACATATTCAATTCAAGACACCATATGATGTATTGAAAAATCATATTCAAAATCGTATACAAAGCATTTCATTTGTTCTGAATCGTAGTACACTTGTTTGGTCTACGACTCCATTAAGTCGATTGTTGATTTCGACACCTTGTGGTGGTGTTTTCACTAATTTGAAGCTTGCTAATCTCGTTTACACATCTCATACACGGATTTAATTATTTATTTAATTATCCATTTATTTTAAATCCGCTTATATTTATCATATTAAAGCAGTCTTAACATAAATCATGTGTTAAGACAATGGTACACCAATTCATTTTATATTCCAGTGTACCTACTAACGGTCCTTTCATTATCGATCGAATGTTTCACGATATTCATTGCTTCTTCATCTTCGATCGAAAACAATATTTCTTTGATGTTCTAATTTCAAACAAAAATCCTATGATGTTTATTGGAACATGCGTTCAGATTTACTTCGTTGAACCTTCATTTGATTTCAAAAACGGTGAACTTGTTCGGTCACCGCTATTACTGAATTATCTCGATCATTATGACACCTTGTGGTGTCGGTATAACATGTAGCATGTGCTAGTCATGATCGAGCGTTGCATACAAAACTACTTCATTTGAGCTTGTTGATTCTAAGTTTCATCTAGCGGATGTTATTGTTTCTAGAACTCATTTGCATATTATAAACGTTCGTTTGAAATCCTATTGGTCGAAATTCTTGTCCGTTGTTGGACCCCTGTTAACTTAGTCAAACTAGTGACTGTATCAGTATGTCTCGTTTCTTTTGACATCAATTTCTGAAACACATTTCTCTTAACCGTTGGGTTCTTATCGTTGTAATATGTCCTTGAATTCACACAATTCGAATAAGTCTTGATTCGATTCCGTGGTCATTCACTTTGACACTATTCGTATTACCTATGCATAACGTAACTCTAAGGAGTTAACGTAGTCTAAATTTCGAGGACGAAATTTTATTAAGAGGGGGAGAATATGAAAACCGGTCATTTACGGCTCCTAATTATGTGCAAAAAAAAATATTAGAACAATAATAAATAGTGTCTAAAGCGTAGATTAACTTAAATTGGAACTTTGGAGTGTCCAGGAACCTCTAACGGGCTTTACAGTGCGCGAAAGGTGATTTACGGAAAAACTGTTGAATATTAAACGATAACGAATCGAACACCATACAAAATACTGACAACACCGACCATCACGAATTCTATACGAACATTTTATACTTATAAATTTAGTTTCGTGAATTTATAGTGTTTTCGTACGCCAAAAAACGTAAATGTGAACGAAAAACGCGACTGCAGGAACGCACCGACAACAAAACGGGAGCATCGGACAATCGTGTTACCTACAAAACTTAAATTTTATGATATAATCCCTAGTCGAAACCAGATTGAAAAACGGATTAAAAACGGCGAATGACACAATTTTACGCGTTTTTTACCGTAAGCGACGAACGAGCGCGTCAAACGCGAGTACAGACACTATCATACATCTTTTGACTTTAAAACAATAATTTTCGATAATTTTTTGAAAAACAGTTACGAAAACGGGTTTGTAGGAACTGGCGGGCCACTTGAAACACGATATTGGGCTTGTGGGCCATGGGCCCAAGCCCAAGCCTAAGCCCACTAGAGAAAACCTACATATAAAAAAGAAGTAAACCCTTGCTTTCTCATTTGCACAGCCGCTTTTCAAAATTACTTTCTTCTCTAACCTTATCTTCATTTTATCATCATATACACACACACCATCTTTGTCTGCAACTTAATAAAACACACACACAAGAAATCAACCACACTCATTCCCTCCCATCTTCCCTTTTGAGTTCTCTGCTGATTATAAACATACACACAAATTTTAACAACCTCTCCCTCCCTCTTGATTCAAATCCTACGGTGGTTTCTCCCGGTGATCCAACTACACACAACCCACACCCCTTCATCGACAAACATCACAGCCTCCTCCCCCTCCTGATTCTTTTCGGCAGACACGCCGGAACCGGCGTCGATGCCGGTGGGTTGTTTTTCCGATGAAATCTCTGACCACACACCCCCAAATTCCCCCTTCACCCCTTTTTACCATTTCACACACACCCGTTCGAGCACAGAGAGTCGAAGAGAGGAACGATACAAGGGAAAGAGATTGAGGAGAGAGAAAAACGGCGGAGGTTAGGTGGCGGCGGCAGTGCCGTCGTACACGGCGGCGGCAGGGGAGACGAGTAGGTGGTTCTTGATTCTTTTCCGGTGAGTTTCACAATGTTGTTTTTGACGGCACCGACGGCTGGCGGTCGTGCTAGAGATGTTTTGATTTCCGGCTTGGGTTACAAGGAAACACGTCGGGTTTAGCTTTAGATCGGCTCGTTCAGCTTCAGATCAGGTTCACCAGAAATGAAGAAGTGGGTTTTTGCGGCGGTTTATAACTCTTTCCGACAGGCTCACCGATCTGAGGATGTTCGGTCCAGATTTAAGTAGATTCGGGTTCCTTTGGCACGGTTCCGGGTCAGATTCAAGTTCACAGTTCGGGTCTTGCGATTCGTGGTTCGGGTTAGGACGCGGTCAATTGGTCAACGTCAGTTACGGGTCACCATTAGTCAACGGGTCAACTGGTCAACGGGTTCAGGTCAAACGGCTTCGGTCAGACTCAGTTACGGTTACGGTTTTAGTTGACTCGGTCAAACCGAGTCGACTCGGTCCAACCTGGTCAACACAGTGAGATGAATCGGTCAACTCAACCGGTCAACTCAGTTGACTCGGTCAACTCAGCCAACTTCTTTCAGCATTTCGATACGAGGATTCGGTAAAAGATGTAGGACGAATATTATTTTCGTTAAATTATTCCTTATTTTATTACCGTGCAAAACAAGCTCGAACCGAATAAATTGACGAAATTATTAGTTAAAGTTTACTTGGATTTATTTACTAAATTGTTTATACAAATTGATTATACATATCTTGTTTGAATCTTGATCGAATTTTGATGAAATAACGACAACTTGTGTTGTCGGGGGCGTCCAAAAACAGAGGAAACTCTACACGTTTTTCGAGAAAATCCGAAACCAAAACACGGTTTTTTATAAAACAAACATTCGGATTCAAATAATCTTTTAGAAAAACAAACACGAACATACAATTATTTTGACGACACTATACAACTTACGAAAGCTACGATACGGAAATTATTTGCAAACAATAAATATAGTTATTTTAAACTTCGAAAAATTCGACAAACCTTATATAAAATCAATATAATTATATGTATTGTTTCAAATGCTGATAACATGATTCCGTTTTACAAAAACAAACATAGTTATATATTTATTTCAAATATCGGACAATACGAATTTGTTTTATAAAAATAAATGTAGTTTATATTTGTTTCAAATATCGAACAATATGAATTCGTTTTATAAAACTAAATATATTTTGTATATTTATTTCAAATAGCGTACAACACGAATACTTTTATAAAAATAAATATAGTTACATATTTATTTTCAAACACAACAACTCGACGATCCTTTTATAAAATAAATATAACTTTTATATATTTATTTCAAAACGCCTAAATGGCGCGTACATATATTTTGACAAACACATACGAGACGCGAGACGTAATACGAGTTCGTTACATGTTATTTTCATATAATGTTTATTACATACACAAATGACTTCTTAAGACGTCTAACGAGATTCTACCGATATATTTATATAATTTTTATATAAATATTTACATATTTTAAATTTCTCGAAAACTAAGTACTTTCTAGACTTAGTAAACTATTAGCGACATTTAACGAAATTTAACGAGTATAATTTAATCATTTTCATTAAGTTAATAACTTACCGTGGAATCATTCGGTTAACGATTCGGTAGAGCTCGGTGACACGTAGTTTAGTTACCGTGTTTATTTAGAAACTTATAAGATATTCCGTGTTAGGAATATTGTAGAATGCACGCTAGTGAGTCACGTCTTGGAAACGACATCACGAAGTCGTATTTAGCTAGCTTTGCACTTGGAAATCCAGGTGAGTTCATAACCCCACCTTGTTACGGTTTTACATTTTTCTAAATGTTTTCAGGGTGGAAAGACATGCACGTTTTGCAAAATATACAAGGTTTTTGATAAACATAAACTACGTATTTCTAAACCATTTCACAGACAAGCTTTAACTATCACAAATGGTTGTGAATTCAAATAAACACAAATGGTTTAAGAAAAGCTTATGTTCTATACCGGTTTTTCAAACAAGCGTATTTTTCGAAATGTGCATACACACGTATTCTAGTTTTCTAAATTACGGGAAAGTAAAACTACAAAGGGGTACGTTAAACTAAGGAATGACACAATAGATCATGTCACGAATTGGGTAACATAAGCACCATTAATCAACTATATACCTAGACCGCAGAACAAAAGGTTAGATCTAATGGGTTTCAGGCAACCACACTCTGGACCACGTTCTACCTAGAGTGCTTTTGTGTCTCTAGTTGTAAATCGACAGAAAAATGCCTATGGTTTGGATGCTTCCTATGTCGTCACATATGTTAATGGCCTTGCAAACCATGAGCGATCTTCGATTTCCTTGAATTTACAACTTACAAACTTACGCGTTACAACCTACAAACTTATACTTACATACCATGTTTTATACAAATAAAATGCATAGGATTATGCATGCATGTTGTCAATGTCAGGGTGGAGATTGACGGTTATACAAAATTTTACAAGCACAAGAGTTTACAAATACAAGATTTTACAAACATAATGCGTTACGAATACGAGGTTTCACGAATACAAAGTTTCCATATAACATGCCAAAGGAAATGATTTTAAATTCGTTTTCTCAACATTATTTCAAAAACCGGTTATTCAAAAAGATTTATTTCAAATCTTTTACAAACAAACTATGAACTCGCTCAACTTTATGTTGATTTTTTGTATGTTTCTTTCTTGTGTTACTTTTTAAAGTTATGGCATGGTTGGAAAAGGAGAACCATGAGGATTCGAGTACTTAGTGGGCGTTCGTTTTCTAGAAATCTTAGCTTACTTGCTTCCGCTGTGCAATGAAGATACCGGTCCAGTCACGCCAAGCTCTGATATTTCGGGGTGTGACAACGTTAGTGTTACTAGACGGTCCAAGGATCATCAGACATGGCTCTAATGTTGTCGTAGCAACGAGCATGAGAGTAAGGCCACGTTTAGGAAAACCGGTAGCAAAAAATGTGGATGCCTTTTCACGGAAAAAAGGGCCTTGCAAGGCCCATGGGTATTCGTTAATCACTGATGATGGAACGCTTCAATATGCTCTCAGATTCCGAAATCAAATTACAGAAGTGTTCCACCCCCACATTTCAAGAATAAAAGATGTCAAGCTGGATGGACACTATGGGTTTCGGGCTAATGACAATAAAACGCCAAGTACTTAATGAATATAATTAACGCCAAAATAATCTTAGAAATGAAGCAGCATGTTACACAAAATTGGGAAATAAAAGAAGATTGAAAAGAAAAAAAAAACCCTCACGCCCTGATCATATCCCGTGCCACGTGTTGGGCCAGAATGCGTTCTCACCATTTTCACACTTTAGGGCGTTTTCTCCTGATCCCGTTTCTCTCTCTCTATATATATATATATATATATACATGGTGTGTGTATACAATGGTGGAGCTTCAACGAAAACTCAGTAGAGGCAGGACTCTAAAAAAATCCAATATTTTACACCACAAAAAAAAAATCAGAATTTTTTGGTAAATTTATCACTACGAGCGAAAAATCAATGGGGGTCGAGCTGCCTATGGCCCCAATAAAGTTTCGCCAATGTGTGTATATATATAATTATAAATGTGTGTGTATATATATATTATGGATAATTTGTTATTTTTTATTTTAAAGGTAAAAAAAGAAAATTAAAAAATAAATGTGTATATACAAATGTGTGTGCATGTATATATATTATATTTATAACTATTTTTTAAAAGATAAAAAGGAAAACTAAAATATAAAAGAATGAATGGCTTAATTGCCAAAAATCGTCTATAAGGTTTGAGAATTGCCAAAATTGTCCATTGATGTGTGTAAAATGCAACATATAAATTACATCAAATGAGGCATAAAACTAACCCTTTTTTAGTACTAATGTTGGAAAAAATGTGCTTTTGTCTTCCTTTTGTATTTTCAGGATTAAATGAGCGTAACTGAACAAAAGAAGCAAATATGCAATGAAATCTAACATAATTACAAGAAAAGGAATAAACGTGGCATGCCCGACCCCTCGACAGCATCTTTCCAAGCAAAAAACAAGAGATCAGAAGGCTGAACACGCCCCGTGCCCAGCGGACACAGGGGCGTGCTCAAGTGTCTGCAGAAAAGACAAAGTTGTAGAAGCTTCTGTTTCCCAACACGGGGGCGTGCCCAGCTCAACACGGCCGTGGTCAATGCTAAGATTCGCAGAATCCAAACAAATCTTGATAGTACAGATACGTTTTTGCACACGGGGTCGTGCCCAGCGGACACGGTGGCGTGTGGAGCTAATACAAACAAACTGCAATTAATGAAGAAAGAGAAAGTGAATGGACACCGGGCCGTTCCCACCGGACACGGGGCCGTGTCCGGGCTTCTATGCAGTCTATAAATAGGGGTGTTTGGTTCACTTCAAAGGCATCCCTTGGCAAACCACCTCTCTCCCACTTCACCCACACTCCACCACTATCACAACACCCACATCCACCACCATCATCCATCATCCATCATAGAGTGTGTGTAGTAGTCTCGGGATCCAAGATTGATAGTAAGAGTTCTTGACAATCAAAGGCCATGTTTGCCTAAGTCTCTTACATCACTTGGTGAAGACAAGCATTTAGTGTAATACTTTTGTTTTTTAATCTTTTCGCACTTTTTTTTTGGTTTTGTATTAATGATTTTAATAACTAGTTTCTTATGTTGAAGGTGAAACTTCCTTATCATTTGTCCGTGGTGTCTTGGCATTATTTTACTGTCTATATAAAATAAAAGATTTACACCATTCATATCTCTACGGTCTATATAGAGATATGTTGGCTACATGGTCGGGAGTTGAGTGAATGGTTTGGTAAGGTTCTTGCCTTGTTCAGTGTATAGATCCTGTAAGGACCTGGGTCAAGCTTACTAGGACATCCTTCAATACCCACTGGTATTGGATGGCGGGGGTGCGAATGGCTTGATCCCCTCATATATAAACTACTATTAATACATTAACCCGGCTACTTGGGATTGTATCCCTGCTGACTCAAACCACTTAGCCGAGGGTAACGTCACCCTCAAAAGAGGGGCCTATCACATTACGCATTCATAACTTAATTAATTATCTTTCAATATTCCAACTGTATCCTTGCTGACTCAAACTACTGGGTTGAGGGTAACGTCACCTTCAAAAGAGGGGCCTACTACTATAACTAAGATAATCTCTTAGAAAGTACAAAAGTGCGGAAAACATAACAGGTTACACTAAAAGCGAGTCGGATCCAAGTGATTCATCTTGTCTATCTGTTTTTATTTTATTTTTATTTTCAGCATTTTTAGTTTTTATTTTCATGTTTAAACCCGTTTCCAAAATTTTGATTTGATTAGACGTTGAGGATAAACCGGTATTAAAAGCTCTTGTGTCTTTGGATGACCTCGGTATCTTACCAACGCTATACTACGCTCACGATGGGTGCACTTGCCCATATGTGTGTTTAGTGTTAGTAGAATATCGTGTTTTATAAATTTAAAACTTGACTAAAGTGTTAAAAAAAGGCTAAAATATATACAAAATTATATAACGCTACACACACATCAAGTTTTTGGCACCGTTGCCGGGAAACACAACGATTTTAAAAGAGCTTAAAATCAACGGCCTAATCAGTTTTTCAAAACCTTTTTAAATCACGCGCACATTTTCTACATTTTAGTTAGTTTTTGAATTTACAGTAGACTGAACACGGGGCCGTATTCACTGAACACGGGGCCGTGCTGCACATTTTAAAAAAAACTCCCAGATACAGAGTCTGAACACGGGGTCGTGCTCACTGAACACGCCCTCGTGCTGCAAAAAACCAGTTACTTTTATTAAAACGCCCAGATACAGAATCTGAAGATGGGACGTGCTCACTGAACACGGGGCCGTGTCCAGCCTCTGTTTCCGTTTTTATTCTTGTTTTCTGGTCCCGAGACTCTATTGTGGTCTGCTGAGTGATTCTTATGGATCAATACTCAGGAGATTACAACTACCATTATGAGGAGGATGATTATAGGGAAGACTATTGCACCATTTGTGGTAACCCTCACTCAGTACAATTTTGTGACCTCTTTGAACCATCCACTTCATACAACTACTATGAGGAGTCCAGGTACGAGCCGTCCACTTCATATACATCCTATGAAGACCCAAGGTATGAACCTTCTCACTCATACTCATATTTTGATGAACCAAGGTATGAGCCTTCATACTCATACTTTGAGAAACCAAGATATGAGCCTCCACCTTCATACAACTACTATGAGGAACTATGGCGTGAACAACCCACCTCATATGAGTATTATGAAGAACCAAGTTACGACCCTTATCCATCATATACTTACAATGAGGAACAATGGTGTGAACCATCTACCTCATATGAGTATCATGCGGAACCAAGGATCGAACTTCTGAATTCAAGCTTTGAGGATCCAGATCCTTATTTTATCACCCACATAGCCGATAAGATAATAGAACACATTAAAACTATCGAGCACTGCATAAAAGAATCCCGCGCAAGGGAAGAATTAACTTGTAATAAAGAAGAGATAGTTGAAAATGTAAAAATGGAAAAACAAGTAAGTGAAAAGCCGACACATGAGTTAAACAACGAAAAAGGTGAGTCCGACAACGTTAAAATTCAAGAAGAGTCTAATTTTAAAGAAGTTAATCTCTTGTCACCTTCTTTCGAAAATCATTGTTTAGTACCCACTCATGCAAAGTTTTTAAAATAGTTAAATACTAACACTAAAATTGACGAAACGGTAAGCATTAAGTTAACAAATGATCAAACTACGCTAATAAAAGAAGATCCATTTGAAATTAACATTACACCGGTTCCATGTTTTTTTCAAAATTCCTTTATTAGTAATATTACAATTGATAAAGATCATTGTGTTAATATAATGTCAAACTACATTTTCAAAAAGTTAAGTATTGGTGATTTTTCTCCACTTCAAATACCCATTTTTCTATCTAATCAGAAAATAATAAAATCAATAGGGGTAGTTGAGGATGTCTTGGTCTAAACAAATCAAATGGTAATCCCAACCGACTTTGACATCCTTGATGACACTCCCCTAGTGTTGGGACGACCTTTTGTAAAATCCCACGAAGCCTTGAAAAATTGGAAGTACAACAATCGATCTATTCAATTAGGGGCATTTAAAAAAAGTGCCGATCTTGAGCGTTCAATGAAATATCCATTCGGCAATAATGACCCCCTAATTGAAGATGAAGATGAACCACCCAATACAAGAGAAGAAATTGACCACTTTGTTGAAGAAGAGGTTGCCATAGAATGAACCTTTGTGGTTCTTGATCAAAATGAGCAACCAAATAAGGAGTCTCCTAAAGACCCACCTCTTGAGCTCAAAGAACTTTCAAAAGGTTTGGAATATGCTTTTCTAGACAAAGATGGTAAATCACATGTAATTATTTCATCAAAATTAACTACTTTAGAAAAGGAAAAATTAATTACGCTTTTGAAAAAACACAAAAACGAGATCGCTTGGAAGCTTGTAAATATTAAAGGAATAAGTCCTTTCATGTGCACGCACAAAATTTTGATGAATGATGACTATAAATCGGTAATACAACCACAACATAGAGTAAATCCAAACGTTCAAGAAGTGGTTAAAAATGAAGTCATCAAGTTACTTGACGCCGGACTCATCTACCCAATTTCCGATAGTCCTTGGGTAAGTCCCGTCCAAGTAGTCCCAAAGAAAGGAGGTATGACGGTAATAACTAACAAGAAAAATGAATTAATACCAACAAGAACCATCACAGGATGGAGGGTATATATAGATTATCGTAGATTAAATGAGGCAATAAGGAAAGATAACTTTCCTTTACCTTTTATTGATCAAATGCTAGAAATATTATCCGGACACAAATTTTATTGTTTCTTAGATGGTTTTTCAGGTTACTTTCAAATACCGATAGCACCCGAAGACTAAGAAAAGACAACATTCACATGTCCCTACGGAACTTTTGCTTATCGACGCATGCCTTTTGGTCTATGTAATGCCCCCGCAACCTTCCAACGTTGCATGGTGGCCATCTTCCATGACATGATAGAAAAGATAATGGAAGTCTTAATGGACGACTTTTCTATCTTTACAGATTCATACGACCAATGCCTCGATAACCTTGAACGAATGCTATCCCGATGTGAGGAAACTAACTTCGCCCTTAACTGGGAAAAATGACATTTCATGGTAATGGAGAGAATAGTACTCGGTCACAAAATCTCAAGCGAAGGAATGGAGGTTGATCGAGCAAAAATAGACACTATTTCTCGATTACCACCCTCATCCTCCGTTAGAGCTATCAGAAGTTTCCTAGGGCATGCCGGATTTTATAGACGATTTATCAAATACTTTTCTTAAATCTCAAGGCCTCTAACAAAATTGCTTGAAAAAGATGCTCCTTTCATCTTTGACAAGGATTGCAATCATGCATTTCTAACACTAAAAGAAATGCTAGTCAATGCACCTATCAAGATAGCGCCTGATTGGAAACTACCTTTCGAAATCATGTGTGATGCAAATAACTTTGCAGTTGGAGCCGTCTTGGGACAAAGAAAAAATAAGCATTTTCACCCAATTTATTACGCTAGTAAAACACTTAATGATGTACAAGAAAATTACACAACAACCGAAAAGGAATTACTAGCCGTGGTATTTGCTTTTGATAAATTTCGTTCTTATCTTGTTCTTTCTAAAACGATTGTTTATACAGACCATGCAGCCATTCGATATCTCTTTAAGAAACAGGATGCTAAACCACGTTTAATTCGGTAGATTCTACTCCTCCAAGAATTTGACATTGAAATAAAAGACAAAAGAGGAGCAGAAAACACTGCTGCAGATCATCTTTCCCGCTTGGAAGATCCAGCTTTGGAGGCAATTAGGGACGAGCAAATCAATGAAAAATTCCCAACGGAGTACCTGGAAATGGTGGAATACCGAGAAGAGCCATGGTACGCCGACTATGCTAACTACTTAGCTAGTGGTATAGTCGCAAAAGGATGGCCACATCATCAAAGAAAGAAATTCTTTGCTGATGTAAAGCATTATTTTTGGGAAGATCCTTACCTTTTCAAAATGTGTGCCGACCAACTCATCCGTCGATGCGTACATGGTAGTGAAGCAAGAAGAATTCTCCGCCATTGTCATGAAGGTCCATACGGAGGACATCATGGTGCCGCTAGTACCGCACGAAAGGTATTTGATTCAGGATTTTATTGGCCAACCATTTACAAAGACGCCCAAAGTCTTATCAAGACATGTGACGCTTGCCAAATATCAGGTAATATTTCTTCCAAAAACGAAATGCCACAAAATGGCATTCTTGTTTGTGAAATTTTTTATGTGTGGGGACTCGACTTTATGAGACCTTTCCCACCATCAAAAGGAAACAAATATATACTTGTGGCGGTAGATTACTTGTCTAAATGGGCCGAGGCCGAAGCACTTCAAACAAATGATGGAAGAGTTGTAGTAAGATTCCTGAAACGATTATTCTCTCGTTTTGGAACTCCAAAAGCATTAATAAGTGATAGAGGTACCCATTTTTGTAACCATCAACTTGAAATTTTTTTAACAAGGTATGGGGTCTATCACCGGGTCTCAACGGCATATCACCCTCAAACAAATGGACAAGCCGAAGTGACTAATCGAGGTTTAAAAAGAATACTTGAAAAAACCGTAGGGTTAAACAAAAAAGAATGGGCCGATAAATTAGACGATGCATTATGGGCTTTTCGAACAGCATATAAAACAACAATAGGTACAACCCCATATAAGCTTGTCTATGGAAAAAGTTGTCATTTGCTGGTAGAAATAGCACACAAGGCCTACTGGGCAATTAAAAACGTAAACTTAGACTTAGAAATTGCCGGTAAAAATCGATTTTGCCAATTAAATGAATTAGACGAATTAAGGAATTATGCATACTCTAACTCCGAAATTTATAAGGAAAGAATGAAAAATTTGCATGATAAAAACATTAAACCAAATGAATTTCGGGTAGGGGATCAAGTTCTATTGTTTAATTCACGACTTCGATTATTTCCTGGTAAATTAAAGTCTAGGTGGTCGGGACCTTTTTCCATCACCCATATTTTTCTGCACGGTGCAATTGAAATTAAATCTCGAAATGGAATCCCATTCAAAGTCAATGGCCAACGGCTAAAGCTCTATCAAGGATTTATTGAGGATGAAGAGGAAGAAATCTCGCTACAAGCAGCCGAAGAATGAAACGAAGGTTCAAGCATCAACATCATACATTGTAAGTTACCAACATCGGGAAAACATCTAAATCGGTAAGATTTCTAAAAGCAAGTTTCGGGAAACAGGGGCAATCACACGAGCACTAAAAAAAGAAAAAAAAATTAAATTGCCCGCCCACGGGGCCGTGTCCGCGCAATTGTCGGGGATAAAACCCTTTTTTCTTTCATTCTCTCATTTTAACACGCCCCGTTTCCCCAAAAACTCTCTGGTTCCGGCAAAATTTTCTGCAGATTTCAACGTTCCCTCGTCTTCTAACAACGTCAAGGTATGATTCTATCATTGTAATTAGTTAGTTTAAGCATTTGCATGTAGTTTAACATAAAAAATTTGGGGGAAAATCTAGGGTTCTTCAACTTGAACCGAATCAAACCTCAAATTTTTGCTTAGATCTGTTAGCATTAGTATAGATACATGTTATAGGAAGTAAATCAACTTGTATTGTTTGTAGATTTGCCCGATTTCTCACAAAAACCTCAAACCCTTGTTTTTGAACCGAAAAAGATTAAATTGAAGGGGTACACGGTTTGTTTTGGGAAAAACGGCACTTGGGGTTTCATTTTCCGGGAAAACCGCCCCTACTGTACCAAAATTTTTCAAGTTTTCGGGACCGGGTCGAAAAATGGGATTTTTGGGAAACAGTCACCTGGACACGGGGTCGTGCTCAGCGAACACGGGGGCGTGTCCAGCAGATTTCAGGCGAACATGGGGCGTGTCCGCTGAACACAGGGTCGTGTTCAGCTGACTGTTTTCAGTTTTCTTCAAAAATTTTACTGTTTCGTGCTAATTGTTTGGTGTTTTCTTTTAGATGGCCAAGAAATTTACCAGATTCAACGCGAGTGAATTGGCTGCTCAAGCGCGATAAGAAGTGCTAAAGACTAGGCCCGAAGAAAATCCCCGACAAGCGTGCATGGACACTCTTGAAGCAGTGAACCAAATAGACCGCTTCAACAACATTGTTACCGGCCCACTACGAGCGGCTCTTTGCACTCGGCTTCACTCCGTGCATGAATACAACATGGAATTTTACAGCACGTTTGTCTTCAAGACAAGAGCGGATCCGTTTGACAATGATGGGGTAGAGTTCCCTTGTGCAGGGGTCGTGTACTCGATCTCAATCGCACAATTTGGGGCAATTGTCTGGTTGTACTTGGAAGAGGATACTGGAGAGGAAGAGAACATCGGCGGTCTTCGCGAGCTTCCAGAAAATCAACGCCAAGCTGCTTGGGCTCAGATCGGGGAGGTCCACTATAAACCGAGCCGAACTAAGAGTGCAATGTTTAGGGACCCTCTCTACCGCTACATCCACAGAGTCCTCAACTACTCTCTCTGCAAGAGACACGATAGTGGTGGTGTTGTAGGGTTGCGTGATCTGCTAGTCCTCCATTGCATTCACAACTGTATCAACCTCAATGTTCCATACCTGCTACTCCGTAACATGCACTTGAACCAACTCGCTACTCCCCCGACTCCTATCCTTTTTGGAGGGTGGATTTACCGCCTTTTCAAACACTTTGTGCCAAGGATGCCAAGGTCCTTTCAAAAGAGACCGTGGTCGGGAAAAGTGGACCTTGTCATTTGCCGCTCCATGAACTTAATCAACGAAGTGGATGGCGGTACAATCAGATTTCAAACAGTTCAAGGGCATGCATGGAACCCTCAAGAAGCTCTCGTCCTACACGCTCCACACATACGTCCTCCTCCCCAATACCACTACTAGCCCCATGGTGATCCGGGTCAATCCTCCTCTCAAGGAGGTGATTTTCTTAACTTTCAAAACTTACATAATTTATTGCAGGAAAATCTTATGTGCACCAGGAACACCTACAACATGGCCAGCAACACATACGCCTGGGTCGGAGTGATAGAAAGAAATATATCTGACATGCAGGATGATATTGGGAACATCCAGGAGTATATGGCGGGCCATGGAGGGGATGATGATGATGACGACGAGGACATCGATTGAGCTGGAGGAGTGGAGGTAGCATCACACGGTTGAAGGTCTAACAGGTTAACCCTTTATCTCTTGCAAACAATTGCATGGCATGCGTGTCATTTGTTGAACAATTTACTTCTCTTAACATTTTTTAATTTCTTGCATTTCTTTTCTTTTTAACTTGTGATGTGGATGATGAAACTTTGGTAAATTAGGATGTTTGTTATTTTATTTGGTATGGTATTTATTAGTAAAACAGGTAACTACGAGGCTTTAAGCGCTAAATATTAGTGCTACTAAAGCCGAGACAGCGGAACCGAAGCCAAAAACTTGTTTTAGATGTTTGCAGATTGTCCACACGGGGTTGTGCCTAGCCGACACGCCCCCGTGTCCACCACCCAGACCTGCTGTTTGTCTAATTTATGCAGACTTCTGCCCAACACAGGGTTGTGTTCACTAGACACGCCCCCGTATCCACGTTCTGTAAGTTCTTGATTACTGGCAATCTGACCACGGGGCCGTGTCCAGATGCCCAGTAACATAAAATTTTGCTTTTTGACACCTTTTTACACATTCAATCGACCTAAAAACTTATTTTTGGGATACATTGAGGACAATGTGTAATTTAAGTATGGGGGGATGCTAAAACCTTGAATTTTGCAAGTCCTAATTACAATCTTTACACAAAACTCTATTGGAACCGCTAAACACCACAATTTTTTTCAAAAACTTTTCATTTTTTTACTTGTCTTGGTTTAAGTTGGGAATAACAAGTTCTACAAAGGTTATATTTTTTTACAAATTTACAACCAATAGCGTCGTGATAAAAAGAACCAACATAAGAAAATTATGAAACGATATGACAAATCTAGTTAAAATTTGATTATATATACTTGATCACATTAAAAACTCATTCCCACAAAAAGTGAGTTTTGAGCCTTTATTGAGCATACAAATACACATCTTTAAACTAAATGCTCATCTTTCGTTTCTTGTGTGAATAGCCACTTGGTCTCTTACGACTCTAGAACTTGCCATGATGATACATTCCCGGTCCTTACCAACTTAAAACCAAGTAAGTAAATGATGGAGGCATTAGAACTAACCCTTTTTCCTTTTAACACCATTATTTTTCTTTTTTTTACCACCTACCCAAAAATCCCCCTAGTTAACCCCTTTGAGCCTAAACCTTATCATTTCTAAACCCACAAAACAAACACCCTTTTACCCACCAAAAACCCTTTTTATTTTAAACCCTTTATTTTAGTAAAAAGCTCGGTTTCCATTTGACATTCCTTACAAAAATTAAAAATAAATAAATTTATATGAAGTATAGCAATAAACAAACAAGTTTCCCAAAAGAAACTTTGTTTGAAAATGCTTCGTCTGAATAAAAAGTCACAAAAATAAAAAGTTTTACGAAAACCGACGCTTTTTACGCCTTTCGCCCTTTTTCTACTAACCACTAACCCAAAACCACCTACCTTTAACCCAAGCCTAACCCTTCCCCAAGTCCTCTTGATATTTACAAAGGTTTTTAGTTAAAAAGGAGGAGGATTGATTGCTTGGCAAGCATATGGTAGAAGTAAGTTCCATGCCGGTCTCGAGTGTTTCACAAAAATACATCTTCGGCCGAGTGTTGAGTGATCTCCCGTGAGGTATGTGAACTTGTATATAAATGGAATTTTAAAGAGGCATGTTATGCCAAATAAGTAATTTCTCTTATGAAACGTTCTAAATAAATCATAATGAATAGGATTGTAAATAGCATAAAAATAAAACCTAAATAAAGATCTTGGAATCCCGACACTCAAAGACAAGCCCAAAAACTTCTCTTCTAGCCATTCCATTTGGGTGTGTAAGCCACATTAAAAAGAGTTTTGCTTGAGAACAAGCAAAGATTCAAGTGTGGGGGTATTTGATGTGTGTAAAATGCAACATATAAATTACATCAAATGAGGCATAAAACTAACCATTTTTTAGTACTAATGTTGGAAAAGTGTGCTTTTGTCTTCCTTTTGTATTTTCAGGATTAAATGAGCGTAAATGAACAAAAAAACAAATATGCAGTGAAATCTACCATAATTACAAGAAAAGGAATAAACGTGGCATGCCCGACCCCTCGATAGCATCTTTCCAAGCAAAAACAAGAGATCTGAAGGCTGAACACGCCCCGTGACCAGCGGACAGGGGGGCGTGCTCAAGTGTCTTAAAAAGTGCAAAAGTGCGAAAAACATCAAGGGTTACTGATGCGTGTGAAGTGTGTATATAAGTTTAAGTATATTTTAAGCCCTTTTACACTTTCTTTAGCCAAGTTTTAAATTTATAAAACACGATATTTACTAACACTAAACACACATATGGGCAAGTGCACCCATCGTGAGCGTAGTATAGTGTTGGTAAGATACCGAGGTCGTCCAAGGACACAAGAGCTTTTAGTACCGGTTCATCCTCAACGTCTAATCAAATCAAAAGTTTAGAAAAATGTTTTAAACTAAGAAAAATAAAAACTAACTAAAATGCTGAAAAATAAAAAAAAAATAAAAACAGATAGACAAGATGAATCACTTGGCTCCGACTCGTGTATAGTGTAACCTTTGATTATTTCCGCACTTTTGCACTATTTAAGAGATTATCTTAGTTATTGTAGTAGGCCCCTCTTTTGGAGGTGACGTTACCCTCAACCCAGTAACTTGAGTCAGCAAGGATACAATCCTAAAGGGTCGGATTATTGAAAGATAATTAATTAAGTTATTAATGCATAATGTGGTAGGCCCCTCTTTTGAAGGTGACGTTACCCTCGGCTAAGTAATCTGAGTCGGCAGGGATACAGTCCTAAGTAGCCGGGTTAAAATATTAATAGTAGTTTAACTTATGAGGGGATCAAAGAGTTTGGACCCCCGCCATCCAATACCGTTAAGTATTGAAGGAGGTCCTACTAAATTTGACCCAGGTCCTTTGCAGGATCTATACACTGAACAATGGCAAGACTCTTACCAAACCGTTTCCTTAACCCCCGACCAGGTAGCCAACATACCTCCATATAGACCGTGGAGATATAAATGGTGAAAATCTTTTATTTTATATAGACAGTAAAATAATGCCAAGACACCACGGACAAACGATAAGGAAGAATCACCTTCAACATAAGAAACTAGTTATTAAAGTCATTAATACATAACCAATTAAAAAGTGCGAAAAGATTAAAAAAAAAAGAATTACACTAGACACTTTGTCTTCACCAAGTGATGTAAGAGACTTAGGCAAACATGGCCTTGATTGTCAAGCACTCTTACGATCAATCTAAGATCCTGAGACGACTCACACACTCCTTGATGGACAATGGATGATGGTGGTGGATGATGGTGTTATGGTGGTGGTGGGTGGTGGGTAAAGTGTGAGAGAGGTGGTGTGCCAAGGGATGGTTTGAGCTTGAGCCAAGCACTCCTATTTATAGGCTGAACAGAAGCTCGGGCACAGCCCCGTGTCCAGTGGGCACGGCCCCGTGTCCACATCCTTCTCTTTCTTCATTAATTGCTCTTGTCTTTATTAGTTGACCACGGCCCCGTGTCCGCTGGGCACGACCCCGTATGCAGAAGCATATCTGTACTATCAAGATTTGCCTAGATTCTGCGAATCTTATAGTTGACCACGACCCCGTGTCCGCTGAGCACGGCCCCGTGGTGGGCGATGGAAGCTTCTACAACTTTGTCTTTTATGCTGACACTTGGGCACGCCCCCGTGCTCACTGAGCACGGGGCGTGTTCAACCTCCTGTTTTCTTGTTTTGCTTGGGGAGATGCTGTTGTGAGGTCGGGCATGTCACGTTTGTTCCCTTTCTTGTATTTATGTTAGATTTTGCTGTCTTTTTGCTTCTTTTGTTAATTTGAGCTCATTTAATCCTGAAAATACAAAAGGAAGACAAAAGCACACTTTTTCCAACATTAGTACTAAAAAAAGGGTTAGTTTTATGCCATAATTGATGTAATTTATATGTTGCATTTTGCACACATCAAATACCCCCACACTTGAATCTTTGCTTGTCCTCAAGCAAAACTCTTTATAATGTGGCTTTACACTCCCAAATGGAATTGGTAGAAAAGAAGGTTTTTGGGCTTGTCATAGAGTGTCGGAATTTCCAAGATTCTTTATTTAGTTTTATTTTTATTTATTTACAATCATATTCGTCATGATTTATTTAAAACTTTTCATCAGATAAATTACTTATTAGGGCATAACATGTTTCTTTAAAATTCTATTTATATACAAGTTCACATACCTCACGGGGGATCACTCAACACTCGGCCGAAGATGTATTTTAGTGAATCACTCGAGAGCGGCATGGAACTTACTCCTACCATAGGCTTGCCAAGCAATCAATCCTCCTCCTTTTTAACTATAAACCTTTGTAAATATCAAGAAGACATTTTGGGTGAAGGGTTAGGCTTGGGTTAAAGGTAGGTGGTTGGGTTAGTGGTTAGTAGAAAAGGGCGAAAAAGCGTAACAAGCGTCGGTTTTCGAAAGACTTTTTATTTTTGCAATTTTTATTTTTGCAATTTTTATTTTTGATGAAGCTATTATTCAAACAAAGTTATTTTTGATGAACTTGTTTGTTTATTTCTTTTGCTTCATCAACAAAACATAATTTTTTTTTTTAAGTCAAACGAAAAACCGAGCTTGTTACTAAAACAAAGGGTTAAAAATAAAAAGGTTTTGGTGGGTGAAAGGGTGTTTGGTTTAGGTTAAGAAATGAAAAGGTTTAGGCTCAAAGGGGTTAACTAGGGGGATTTTGGGTAAGTGGTAAAAAAAAATAATGGTGTAGAAATAAAAAGGGTTAGTCCTAATGCCTCCATCATTTACTTACTCGGGTTTAAGTTGGTAAGGACCGGGAATGTATCGTCGTGGCAAGTTCTAGAGTTGTAAGAACCAAGCGGCTATTCACACAAGAAACGAAAAATGAGCATTTAGTTTAATGATATGTATTTGTATGCTCAATAAAGGCTCAAAACTCACTTTTGTGGGAATGGGTTTTTATGTGATCAAGTATATATAATCAAATTTTAACTAAGCTTGTCATGCCTTTTCATAATTTTCTTATGTTGGTTCTTTTTATCACGACGCTATCGGTTGTAAATTTGTAAAAATATAACCTTTTTAGAATTTTGAAATTCCCAAGTTAAACCTAGACAAGTAAAAAAAATAAAAAATAAAGTTTTTGAAAAAAATTTAGGGTGATTAGCGGTTCCAATAGAGTTTTGTGTAAGGCTTGTAATTAGGACTTGCAAGATTCAAGGTTTTAGCATCCCCCCCACACTTAAATTACACATTGTCCTCAATGTGTCCCAAAAATAAATTTTTAGTTTGATTGAATGTGTAAAAAGGTGTGAAAAAGCAAAAATTTGTGTTACTGGGCGCTGGACACGGCCCCGTGTTGTCCGGGCACGGCCCCGTGTTCAAGTGCCAGTAACAAAAATTAAACAAAAGAAACAGAAGCCTGGACACGGGGGTGTGTTGGATGAACACGGCCCGTGTCCAGTTTACCTGAACTGGGTCATTTCTGCAGACTGTTCAGTACGGGGCCGTGTTGGGCGGACACGGCCCGTGCTGAGCTTACTGTTAATGAAGAAAATTGTCGGTTGGCCCTGTTTTCCTGCATGGGGTGCTGGTTCAAGTTTCCCTTGTATCCTTTGTCATCTTCGAGTGTGTTTTATTCATTTCAACACCATCCAAACACCAAATTAATTAAAACCATCATTCATTAAGTCATAGAGAGAATTACATAATAGTCTAAAAATTAAAATACTAGATAGTTAGGTCAAAGAAACACAAGAAATCTAAACCAAGAAGTTCTAGCCTACTACTTATTCTATTAGCAAAATTTCCGAAAAGGTAAATCCCTCGGTTAAATGTGGCTTGAAGAACTTCTTTTTCCGGGCATGGGTTCCTCACACGTCGGCGAGCCATTCTTCTATCTCCCTAGGGAGAAGAAAAGCAGGCTCATTGGCATCGGTTTGAGGAGGTGCAACCTCCACCGGGACTTCTTGTAGATCTTCAAGAGGCGGTTCCGTTGGAATGTCGTCCCAACCGGTAGGATTGTGGATTCCAAGTGCTAGGTTCCAATCCTCTTGAGGGAGGATCGGTTCCATGGGAGGTGTTACAAGAATGTTTAAACTCTGGTACAAGAGGTTAATTTCTTGAAAACTGTTTTCTAGCCCTACCGTAAGATAATTTATACGGTCTATTAGGACCTCCTCCACCGAAGTCATCTCATCAAGAGCTTCACGTAACGCCATTACGTATCGTACGAGAGTTGCTTCAATTGATGGCCTCCTTTCCCTTCGACTGTTTCTGGAGTGCGCAGAAGAGGTTCCACTGTTTTGGCTAGACATTCTACGAAAACAAACCAGAAATAATTCATTTTAATGAAACAGTACCACGGACACGGCCCCGTGTTCACCTTTCTTCAGTTTTTTTAGAACAAGGAATCTTGAAGTTTCAAATTATTTTCCCAACTTATGAAGCGTTTTTTAACAGAAATAACTTAAAACAATGTTGTGTAACTTATTTTTAACAAGATTCCTTGAACAAAAAGTTAACAAACATCACAATAAAGCTTGGAATCAAGCTTCAATGGAGGTGTTGTTGCAAGAAAGATGAAGAACAAGGTAATGGATAAAAGAGGAAGGGACAAGATGTTTGTTAGAAACTTCTTTTAGAACATACCTAGGATGGTAAGTTAGAAAATCCTTTCAAATCTCTGTCCCTGGATGGTCCAAATGTGCAGGATTCTTGGCTGCATTTATAGAAAACGACAGCATACTAGACACGGCCCCGTGTCGGCTGGACACGGCCCCGTGTGTAGGCAAGATCCTGACACATTTTGTCCGTATTCTGACAAAAAGTCTGTCTATTTTGGTGGACACGGGGGCGTGTTGACCTGGGCACGGCCCCGTGTCGAAGGGCTGGTTATGAAGTTTGTCTATTTTTAAGGAACTTTTCCAGATCGGGTGGTTCCTTACTGGATGGAACAACCCCAAAGTGCCTAAGATACCTTAATTGATCTAGATTAAGACTAGAACGCAAGAGGTTGTCGGTGAGGGTAATTCCTATGCTATATGTAGGTGGACAAGTCCAACCCTTTCCCGGGCTCTCGTTAAAGAAGGTGTATGCCGAATCGCTCAGGTCTATGTATGCATCGAACGAAGTCAATGGGGAGTCCTTCACGGCACAATCGGCACAGGGACGACTATCGCTCAAGTCCTCACTAGAGTTAGGAGTATCGTCGGAAACAACGAAGTTGTTTGAATGCGATTCCAACACTTCTTCTTGGTTATCATCTTGAGATAAATTATTGAAATCTATCCTAAGTTCTTTTAACCAATTAAGAATTAGATCTTCTAATTGAAATAATTCATCAAGAAGCATTTCTCCTAGAAAATCTGGTTGGGAGCATTCAAGGGAGAGATAGGGATTATTTTTACTTTCGCCCCTCTTAAGGATACAAGGAAACGATGGGTCTATATAGTGGGGCTTATAATTTAGAAAATAACATTCTAATTCCTCATGGGTACCACCACATAATTGACACCACGTACCATAAGAGTGCCGAAAGTAAAAAGTATCAGTATCACTCATGTTTGTGTCAGAAATTACCAACCGTCGGGATCTTACGGTTCTGTTTTCAGTAACTGAATCTTGGGCACGGGGCGTGTTGAGTGGGCACGACCCCGTGTTCAGCTTACTGTCTGACTTAAAACAAGATTGCCAGTTCCAATGATTGGGCACGGGGCGTGTTCAGCGGGCACGGCCCGTGCTGAGTTCTGCAGAAGCTGAAAAACTAAGAAAAATCCTAAAAAAATAGAAAAATAAGAAAAACGATTAGGTCGTTGATTCCAAACTTTCTTAAAATCCTTGTGTCC
Source organism: Helianthus tuberosus (assembly GCA_030545235.1). NCBI lineage: Eukaryota > Viridiplantae > Streptophyta > Magnoliopsida > Asterales > Asteraceae > Helianthus > Helianthus tuberosus. The sequence continues at coordinate 1,467,632 of JARYGA010059779.1, forward strand.
CCGGCAACGGCACCAAAAACTTGATGCGTGCGAAGTGTGTATATAAGTTTAAGTATATTTTAAGCCCTTTTACACTTTCTTTAGCCAAGTTTTAAATTTATAAAACACGATATTTACTAACTAAACACACATATGGGCAAGTGCACCCATCGTGAGCGTAGTATAGTGTTGGTAAGATACCGAGTTCGTCCAAGGACACAAGAGCTTTTAGTACCGGTTTATCCTCAACGTCTAATCAAATCAAAAGTTTAGAAAAATGTTTTAAACTAAGAAAAATAAAAATTAACTAAAATGCTGAAAAATAAAAAATAAATAAAAACAGATAGACAAGATGAATCACTTGGCTCCGACTCGTGTATAGTGTAACCTTTGATTATTTCCGCACTTTTGCACTATTTAAGAGATTATCTTAGTTATTGTAGTAGGCCCCTCTTTTGGAGGTGACGTTACCCTCAACCCAGTAGTTTGAGTCAGCAAGGATACAAACCTAAAGGGTCGGATTATTGAAAGATAATTAATTAAGTTATTAATGCATAATGTGGTAGGTCCCTCTTTTGAAGGTGACGTTACCCTCGGCTAAGTAGTCTGAGTCAGCAGAGATACAGTCCTAAGTAGCCGGGTTAAAATATTAATAATAGTTTAACTTATGAGGGGATCAAAGAGTTTGGACCCCCGCCATCCAATACCGTTAAGTATTGAAGGAGGTCCTACTAAATTTGACCCAGGTCCTTTGCAGGATCTATACACTGAACAATGGCAAGACTCTTACCAAACCGTTTCCTTAACCCCCGACCAGGTAGCCAACATACCTCCATATAGACCGTGGAGATATGAATGGTGAAAATATTTTATTTTATATAGACAGTAAAATAATGCCAAGACACCACGACAAACGATAAGGAAGAATCACCTTCAACATAAGAAACTAGTTATTAAAGTCATTAATACATAACCAATTAAAAAGTGCGAAAAGATTAAAAATAAAAAGTATTACACTAGACACTTTGTCTTCACCAAGTGATGTAAGAGACTTAGGCAAACATTGTGACAACTAGCACAAACCGGTAATTTCCGTACACTTTAATCATTATTTAATGACTGCAACTATGTGCTTAAATGTCAGGATTGACTGATTACATGCTAAACAAGTGAATTCATGCACGTTGTATACTACAAAATATTGCTTTATGCATTAACGAGAGCGTTGCGTCAGAAATACTAGTAAATTCACCGGTAAGACACATTGTGTCAACAGCACTGCAGAAAGCAGTCAGACATTAAAATTGGAGCCTAGGTGTAGGTCCAACGACAAGAATACATTAAAACCCAAGAATACATACCAGGGTTTAATATATATACTCTCCGGAAGCAAAAATAAATACTAAAAAGCACCCGAAACGCACATTAAGTGCAGAATTTTATATAAATCAGCTATAATCAGCATTTAAACATATGAATATTATGCAGAATGATTACGACTGTGAGATCAAGTACCATCCTGGAAGGGAAAACGTTGTAGCAGACGCACTAAGTCGAAAAGAAAGGGCTAAGACCCTAAGGGTTCGGGCATTGGAAATGACTATACGAACGAACCTCACTACACGCATTCGTGATGCACAACAAGAAGCCCTTAAGATGGAAAACCATAAAGCTGAATACCTCCGGGGAATGTTGAAATACATGGTGCCAAATGAAGAAGGAGCCTTATACTTTAAGAAGCGTATTTGGGTTCCACTCTATGGCGGTATACGAGAAGTCATCCTAGATGAAGCGCATAAATCGAGATACTCGATCCATCCAGGATTGGACAAAATGTATCAAGACTTAAAAGAACATTATTGGTGGCCGAGACTTAAAAGCAACATTGATGTCTATGTTGGAAAATGCCTAACCTGCGCTAAGGTTAAGGCTGAATATCAGAAACCGTCCGGCCTACTACAACAACCAGAGATACCAATGTGGAAGTGGGAGCAAATCTCGATGGACTTCATAACGAAATTACCCAGGACCCCGAGAGGGCACGACATGATATGGGTGATAGTTGATCGATTAACGAAATCTGCGCATTTCCTACCGATCCGAGAAAAAGACAGCACTGAAAAGCTCGCAGAGATATACTTAAGAGAAATTGTGGCACGACATGGAGTGCCTATCTTAATCATTTCAGACAGAGATGGACGCTTTGTCTCAAGAATCTGGCAATCATTTCAGGAAGCCTTTGGATCTCAGTTAGATCTAAGCACGGCATTCCATCCACAAACAGACGGCCAGAGCGAACGGACTATACAAACGTTAGAAGATATGCTTCGCGCATGTGTCATGGACCTTGGCGGCAACTGGGATACTCATCTACCCTTAGTTGAGTCTTCCTACAATAACAGTTATCATACGAGCATAAAAGTCGCGCCGTTCGAAGCTCTGTATGGCCGCAAGTGCCGATCGCCCTTATGTTGGGCAGACGCTGGAGATAAACGTATGGTTGGTCCTGAACTTGTGCAAGAGACAACCGACAAGACTATGCCGATCCAAGAGCGCATTAAGGCAGCCCGAGATCGACAAAAGAGCTACACTGATCGAAGACGAAAACCATTAGAATTCGAGGTGGGAGACAAAGTTCTGTTGAAAGTCTCACCTTGGAAGGGCGTAGTAAGATTTGGAAAACGTGAAAAGTTGAATGCACGATACATCGGACCATTCAGAATCTTGGAAAGGATTGGTACCGTGGCATACAAGTTGGAATTACCGGAAGAACTTAATGGAGTACATGATACGTTTCATGTATCCAACCTCAAGAAGAGTCCAACACAAGAAAACGTGATCATCCCGATGGATGAAGTGCATATTGACGACGCCCTCCGATTTACAGAACAACCCGTTGAGGTTACCGACTGGAAAGTCAACAAGACCAGGAGGAGCACTGTTAAACTTGTCAAGGTACGTTGGAACTCTAAGCACGGGCCCGAGTACACATGGGAACGTGAAGACCAGTTCAAAGAAAAGTATCCCCACCTATTCAAGAAGACTCCAGCGAGAGTTAGTTCAGCCTGAATTTCGGGACGAAATTCTTTTAACGGGGGGAGACTGTGACAACTGGCACAAACCGGTAATTTCCGTACACTTTAATCATTATTTAATGACTGCAATTATGTGCTTAAATGTCAGCATTGACTGATTACATGCTAAACAAGTGAATTCATGCACGTTGTATACTACAAAATATTGCTTTATGCATTAACGAGAGCGTTGCGTCAGAAATACTAGTAAACTCACCGGTAAGACACACTGTGTCAACAGCACTGCAGAAAGCAGTCAGACATTAAAATTGGAGCCTAGGTGTAGGTCCAATGACAAGAATACATTAAAACCCAAGAATACATACCAGGGTTTAATATATATACACTCCGGAAGCAAAAATAAGAACTAAAAAGCACCCGAAACGCACATTAAGTGCAGAATTTTATATAAATCAGCTATAATCAGCATTTAAACATATGAATATTATGCAGAAACTACGTTTTGTTATCCAAAATACTTCCCCAAGTGTTGGGAATTGAAAGGATACACAAAGGTACTTAAAAGACACTAAAAAGTGTAATTTAGCACTTTAACGAACCGGTGTCTAACCGAACAACCGGATAATACCCGGAACACAAAAATATTGCCAAGAACATTGTTTATACTGTTCTAAGCTAGTTAGGGTCCCCACACACCCTAACACACTATATTATGTTATGACACCTAAACCTTTAATTAATCCACTTATCTTCTAACTAGATTGGTTAGCTTCCATTGCAACCCAACTAGAAACCCCCCCCCCCCCCAAACCGGTTGTGAAGTGGTGTCCCACCACTTGATTTTCTTGGATTGTTTAACATATGTGCAATGTACTTAGGGAACATTGTGACTAATGGACATTAGAGATGTTGGAGTATTATAAGAATAACCAAGGGACTAGAACTACATTCATCATTCACCATCAACATTTCACCTTCAAACTTCTCTCTCCCTCTCTTCTTTGGTTCGGCCGAGAGCCACCACCACCCTCACCATCACCTTCAAGTCTCCATCAAACAATCTCTAGTGAACCGAAGGTGTTAAAGTGCATACAACGAAGCTCGGTGTGTTCGGAAGTGGAAGGACCTCTCTCGTTTTCTTTTATCCACCACATTTACGCCTTGTTTCTTCCCTAGCCTTGTGCTAGTAGTAAGTGCCTCTAAACATCATCTTGATCTTGTTTAAAGTGGTTAATAGTAGATGTAATGGTTAAAAATTAAGAACACTAAAGAACATAACTTAAAGTCTTGAAAATAAGATGAATAAGCTGGATAAAGAGAAGTTATGGGTGTAAATCTTGTAAATCTTGTGTAGTTATGATTATTTGATGTTGTTTGTTAGTAAAAGTTGGATGGATCATCATCTAGACATGCTAGGTCATGTTCAAGAACATGAACTAGTAGGATGCTAGTGTTAGAAATATGAAGGATGATGAAACCATCCACCCATGAACTTGAAACTTAAATAAATGTAATTTTTCTTGGAAAATAAGGTTACAAGCTTGTAGATCTAAAGATCTACAAGTGGTTTTTCGGAAAAACCAAGTGAATGATACTAGTCTTGTTAGAACCCGGATCTTGCATGAACTAAATATATTTTTAGAAGGAAAACAAGTGTATAAGCACTTGTGTAACAAGGAAGTTTAACAAAGAAACAGTTTTGTGAATCTTGACTAGAAGTTGTGAAACTTCATATTCTTTAAAAATAAAGTTTTTAAGGAACTAAACATATTTTTAAAGGTAACAAGACTTACTAAATGTGCTAGTAAGTTACTACATATTTTTACAAACTTTCAAGTTCATAAGTTTGTGGTATATGCTTGTTTTGACAAGTTTGGTAATTAAAGATTGTGTTGTTGATATTGTTGATGATTTAAAAGAAAATAAACACATGTTTTGAAAACATGGGAAACCTCCATTTTTAGGGGAAACTCTGTCAAAATTTTTATAAATTTTGACACTTAGAAAAAAATATAAGTTTTTGAGAAACTTATTCCCTAAAAATGTATTTAAAAATATTACCAAGGTTTCCCTATTTTTTGGTGATAAGAAATGAGGATTTCTTCAAGAATAAAAATGGATATTAAGTATGTATATATTTTTGAGAAAAATATATATATTATTTGATCACCAACTTTTGTGCTAAGTGTATATAGTATGTGTTATACGTGCTAGTGTATTAAGACTTAAAAATACACTAAATACTCATGAGAAGTATAAACACAAAAATACACATACAACATACAAGATACATAATTCGGGTGCAAAGTGCAAAACACAAGATACTTATATTAATTTTTGAGAAAATAATATAAGTAAGATACGTAGTTAAAAATATAAAATATTTTTAACACAACAATACAAATACAAAAGAGAGTGACTGTACTTGTGCGACGCAAGTCTAGTGACTAACGTTAAGAAAACGCGTATAGGTCACGACGTTAATTAAGCAAATCCGGTGAAGTTTACGACGCAAGGAACGCAAAGTTGTGAGTTCATGCTCCCCCTTTTCTTTAACTGTTTTTTGTTTTATAATTTTGGGGGTGAAATACATGTTATAAAGTTTACAAATAGTATGATGGGTACAAAAACATTCAAGTGAAACATTCTAGATCATGTCCCGAATAGGGTACCATAAGCACCATTAATCAACGTATACATTCAGACCGCGGAACAAAAGGTTAGATCTAATGGGTTTCAGGCAACCCCACTCTTGGCCTACTTCTACCAATGAGTGCTTCTGTGTCTCAGCCAAAGTCGACAAAAATGCCTAGGTTTGGTGGCTTCCTATGTCGTGACACATGTTAGTGGCCTTGCAAACCACTAGCGATCTCACACATTCAAACATTCATAGTACGGAGTTACAGATATGTGTTACAAATACATTCAAACATTCATAGTACAGTTACAGATACGTTATACAAGTTACATTCAAACATTCATACATTCTAAAAGTTACATACTATGTTTTCATTCAAGGATTTAAACATTCAAAACATTCACTGCATGAATTCACACCAACATTATGTTGACGTTTTTTTTTTTTTCAAAACTCACATGTATTTCAGGTAACTAGGATGGATGTGCGTGTGGTCTTACTCATGCTCGTGGATGTCGCTTTGTTTATCGTTAAATAAAGTTGTAACTTTTAAGACAATATGCTATCTCGTGTTGTAAACACCTGACTTATGTTTTCAGTAATGTAATGCTTGAAGTTATTTTTGAGCATGTAGTATGTTCACCTTTCGTATGCAATGAGAACCTTTCATGATCACACCTTGTGCTTCCGCCGCAGAAAGGGGTGTGACAAACATGGCCTTGATTGTCAAGCACTCTTACGATCAATCTTGGATCCCGAGATGACTCACACACTCTATGATGGACAATGGATGATGGTGGTGGATGATGGTGTTATGGTGGTGGTGGTGGGTGGTGGGTGAAGTGTGAGAGAGGTGGTGTGCCAAGGGATGGTTTGAGCTTGAGCCAAGCACTCCTATTTATAGGCTGAACAGAAGCTCGGGCACGGCCCCGTGTCCACATCCTTCTCTTTCTTCATTAATTGCTCTTGTCTTTATTAGTTGACCACGGCCCCGTGTCCGCTGGGCACGACCCCGTGTGCAGAAGCATATCTGTACTATCAAGGTTTGCCTAGATTCTGTGAATCTTATAGTTGACCACGACCCCGTGTCCGCTGAGCACGGCCCCGTGGTGGGCGATGGAAGCTTCTACAACTTTGTCTTTTATGCTGACACTTGGGCACGCCCCCGTGCTCACTGAGCACGGGGCGTGTTCAACCTCCTGTTTTCTTGTTTTGCTTGGGGAGATGCTGTCGTGAGGTCGGGCATGTCACGTTTGTTCCCTTTCTTGTATTTATGTTAGATTTTGTTGTCTTTTTGCTTCTTTTGTTAATTTGAGCTCATTTAATCCTGAAAATACAAAAGGAAGACAAAAGCACACTTTTTCCAACATTAGTACTAAAAAATGGTTAGTTTTATGCCACAATTGATGTAATTTATATGTTGCATTTTGCACACATCAGTTACACTAAAAGCAAGTCGGATCCAAGTGATTCATCTTGTCTATCTGTTTTTATTTTATTTTTATTTTCAGCATTTTTAGTTTTTATTTTCATGTTTAAACCCTTTTCCAAAATTTCGATTTGATTAGACGTTGAGGATAAACCGGTATTAAAAGCTCTTGTGTCCTTGGACGACCTCGGTATGTTACCAGCGCTATACTACGCTCACGATTGGTGCACTTGCCCATATGTGAGTTTAGTGTTAGTAGAATATCGTGTTTTATAAATTTAAAACTTGACTAAAGTGTTAAAAAAGGGCTAAAAATATATACAAAATTATATAACGCTACACACGCATCATCCATTATTAACAACACATTTTAACTAAGTTAGAGATTGGATGAAAATGACAAAAACAAAAATTAAACCTCATGGACCCAGATACAAAAAGTTTCATTTTTGAATTGTAATGACGAAAGTTGTGACAACCCTCAAAATTACATGTATCCGTACGATTAATTAATGTTAATTAAAGTTCTTGATGACTGGGTTGAACTACTTAACTGCTTTCTGATTACTGTGTCATACTTACTTGTGCTTTTTAACATACTAGTCTTGTGCAGAAAATTGACTAAATGGTCCTGTATGTTTTCCTAAGTGTTGGGAATTTAAAAGTATTACAAAAAGATATATATAGGACACTATATGGAATAACTTAGCACTTTAACGGAACGGTATCTAACCGAAAAACCAGACATTACCCGGAACACTAAAATATTGCAAGAAACATTATTTTTATTTTTCTGAGCTAGTTATAGTCCCCGAACACTTAAACACATTACATAAGACATGGTACACACTAAACACTAGACATATCACATTAACCTTCCACTTATTACATCTTACCCTCAAATTTTTACATCTTACCCCCCCCCCCTTATGTGGTAACCGTCCCCATGGGACCCCCCTCTCTCACCAAAGAATTCAAATCTTCTAATATCCATATAAATCCTTTCTTGGAACTCACAAGATCTTGGATTGGACATGCTTGTACTAAAGGGGACACCATATACATTGGATAATAGGAAATTAGGAGTATAAGAACCTTATCATCGTCAACACAAAGCAACCTCCTTCCTCTCCTCCATAGCTCGGCCGAAACCCTCCCTATATACACTCACCACTTTCAATTCTTGTTCATCAATTCCAAGCTTACCACAAGGTGCACCAAGGTGAATAACGAAGGGTGGAACTCACGGATCATCAAGGACCTCTCTAGTTTGCTTTTATCCTCTACATTTTCACCTTGATCTTCCCTAGCTTAAAAGCTAGTAGTAAGGTTCTTTGATCCTTGTTTACTCCATGTTTTTAGTGGTTAATAGTTATATCTTGATGAAAGCATATGAACACTAAAAGATCATAACCATAAGTCTTGAACATAAAGCTAACATGATGATGTAATAAGATGAATTCTTGATGAAATAATGCTAGTATAATGTTGTTTGGTATATGTTGATGCTTTCTTGTTGATTATTAGAAATATGTTGTTGATTATTATAAGGAACTTGTTAAAGCATGATTAAAAACATGGTTTAACAAGTTAAAGGTGATTATGTGCTTGTATGAAATAATCATCTTCTAGTCTACACATGAACTTGAAAGAAAAATGATTTTTCTTGAAAAATAATAAATCAAGTGAACTAGTGATCTTGTAGATCTAAAACTTGTGAACGATTTTCAAAGAGAACCAAGTTTAAAAGGATGATTTTTAGAAGAACATGGTTTTTATTAAACCAACACTATTTTAAATAACAACATAAGTGTAGGAATACTTTTAACACAAGAAGATGTTATAAGTAAACATTTTTGTAAATTATATTTACAAGTTGTGAACATCTAAAAATCCCGAGAATGAGATTTTAACAAAAGAAAACACACTTTGGAGGGTAACTAAACCCACTAAACGCCATACCAAGTTACTACGCGTTTTTATGAAACATCAAGTTCATGTTGGTTGGTAAATAGGGTAGTTTGCTCTTGGTAAATTGTTGTTGATTGTTGAATGATTTTTGGAAAAGAAAATGATATGCTTATTAGCATGGACACCTCCATTTACAAAGGAAACTCTGGCGAAATTTCATAAAAATTCCAACACTTAGAAATTATTTTTCTAACAAGTGTTCACATATACGTTTTAACTTTGCTTTTCAAAATAAACTTCGCCATGAGTTTGTTACAAAAATACAAAGTATCGGAGGTTGACTTTTACAAGTAAAATGGTTAAATATTTATTTTGAATATATATATTTTATACTAGAACACTTGTGTGGATACTTGTTTATTTTGTTAGATAGTTATATTATATTAATGCGAAAACTCTATATCGATTTCATTAGTACATTTATAGTACATGATTTCATTGTGTTCATGCTATGTATGTCCATTGTGTGCATACTTAGTACATTGTTTCACATTACATTTCATGCTATGTATGCCCATTGTGTGCATACTTAGTACATTGTTTCACATTACAGTTGTTTTCATCACATGCTTACATTTTGGTATGATATTTGGGTTGTTTAAAATGGAACAATACATTCATTAACATTAGCTACGCCGTTCGTTAGTAGGTAGTGGTACCATAGGAATTGACAACTCCCGTTCCGGACATCCTGGGTAGGTTTGGATGAAAGGAATGACCGAATTCGATATACATAACTTAGATAAACCTTTAATTTGTTTAAGGGTTTATCGCCACAGTCTCAAGGCTTGGATGTATGCATTTTCACAATACCGCATAAATGTTTGTATCAGTATAGCATGCATTTGTTCCACAAAACATAACTTTGATTTAAACCATGTTTTACTTCAATACCTTGTTTTTGTGCATTTTACATATGGTTTAGTTGATATATTTCACTTACCATACATGATATTTTTGGGTACACATTACATGATCTACATTAAACATAAACATTTTGACATTGATATACACATTTAGTGGTTTACATTTGACATAGACATTTCGATATGGTTTACACATTAACACATGACAATTCATTTATACATAAACAATTTACATTGGTGGTTGGTTTGAGTAAGTGATTTGGGTAACGAGGCGTGTGTAATATGATACAAGCATGGTGGATACGTCGCTGGTACTTCCTATATATAAGTGTTTGTATGACATTACATGTCGTAGCGTTACTTAAATCATTTCACTATTTGACATATTACGTTTTACATAAACAACTTATTTTCACAAGACATTGATTTACAAAACAACTTATCTTATACAAACTCATTTTATTTGGTTATTCATTTAACCTTACATTATTCTCTTATTTATACATATCATCGCTTTTTGAATGATTTACAAAACAAAACAATTTAAAAGGTTCATGGCTGACTTTTGTTAAACAACTTTTTCTAAACTTATAAGTCATGAATCTTCTTTTCACAAATCCTATGTATCTCACAGGCATTTTTATGCTGACGTACCTATTTTCACATGTGTTTTCAGGAGCTTTTGCGTAGGATGATGATCGTGACACTAGGGCGGACCTGTGCCTTAGAGACTAAAAATGAAGATAGACTAGTTTAATTATGTTATGAACCTTTTGTTTCCTGTTTAAGACAATATAACACTCTTGTTTAATAAATAAAATATAACTTTGTATGCCATGGTTGTGAAACAATAATTCTGTTACAACACTCCCCGACGTTTTCCGCCACGTTTTGTATGTTATACGTGGTCGGGATGTGACAGAAGAGTTGGTATCAGAGCCAATGGTTATAGGGAATTAGGTTATTAGTAATTCTTTGACCTAGACTATAACTTTTCTAGGACCCTAACACAAGTTATCTTGTGTTTAGATCTTAAAACATGCATATCACCTATCCTTAGGTGATTATCAAAACAAAAACCAAATTTTCCGAAACGATTTTTGAAAAACAATCTTTTGTTTTTGAATGATTTATTACAAGGTTTTGAACCCTCTATTCTAAGGTTTTGAACCCTTCCAGTTTGATTTTTGGCCTTGTGCCTTTCAAATTTTCAAAATCTCGTCAAAGTTTTGGGTTCTAAATAGTGTGACCATGTGCAAACTGGAAGAGTGAATGCCTGTACCCTGGGTTTTCTGTCTAAGGATAGAGTGTTCGTACAAATCCACATAATCGGACCAGTCACTCTTACCTGGGAATTCTTGGGGTGAGTGTTCACTTATAGGCGAGCATGTCTTCGCGATACATTATTTTTGACCCATTTACTTTGATTAGTCACTGTGTGTCGTTTGTTTGCTTTGTGATGCGAACAAATGACCACCATCTTTGCTTTTGTTAATTTTGGTTCATCTCATTCTCTTCATCCAATCATCTCACTCGTTTCCTTTCATGTGTCCTCTTTTAGAATGTCTCCTCGACGCGAAAACCAGATAGCGACTGCCGAACTGGCAGAAATTATTGCGCAGCAGATGGCTGCTCAATTTCCAAACCTCTTTGCTCAATGGAACCAAGCCAACAACAACAACAATGCTCCATGCAAATACAAGGATTTTAACTCGGCTAAACCACTCAAGTTTAGTGGTTCTGAAGGAGCGACTGGGCTTCTTCAATGGTTCGAGAGCATTGAGAATACTTTCCGCCACGTGCAGTGTCCTGACAATCGCAAGGTCGAGTTTTCTTCGAGTGTGTTTCAGAAGAGGGCTCTCACATGGTGGAACGGGGTTATGAGAGACCGTGGTGCAGAAGTTGCTCTAGCACAGACATGGGCTGAACTCAGGGCCCTTATGATGAGGGAGTTCTGTCCTCGTCATGAGCAGCGAGCTTTGGAGAGAGAGTTCGATGACTTGAAACAAGATAGTGGTGAGCACAGGGCGTATACTGACAGGTTTGAGGAGTTGAGTCTGCTTTGCCCGACTATGGTTACCCCACTCGACAAGGCTATCGAAAGGTACATCGACGGCCTACCTGACTCAGTGCAAGACATCATTACTGGTAGTAACCCTGCCACACTCCGTCAGGCTATCGAGTTAGCAGCGACATTGACTGAGTCGCAGATTTGGAAGAATAAGTTACACAGGAAGGGTGACAAGGGCAAGAAACAGTCGGCTGACAAGGAAGATAGCAAGAAAGGTCAAAACAAGAATGGAAAGAATTCTGGTTCTTCGAGAGGGTCAAGGAAGCGTAAGGCTTCCCAAAATTTTGTTGTCACTGCCCAAGCTAACCAGGCAGCTCCCAACCAACCCGCACAGCCTCCAGCGAAGAAACCCTATTCAGGGAATGCACCTTTGTGCAATAGATGCAACAGTCACCATCAGCCGCAACATCAGTGCCGCTTCTGTAATAACTGTGGGAAGTCGGGTCATCTTGCCAATGTTTGTCGGTTTGTTCAGAATCAGGCAGTTCAGAACCCGGCTCAACAAGTTGCTCAGCCTCCTGCTCAACAACAGGGTCAAGCTGCACGACCACACTACCCACCGGGTGCTTGTTATAACTGTGGGGATCTGACCCACTACCGTAACCAGTGCCCAAGATTGTTGAATGCAAACCAGAATCAGGCTCAGGCTCGAGGGCGAGCTTTTAACTTGAATTCCCAAGAGGCGCATGCGGACGATAATGTGGTGAATGGTACGTTCTTTATTAATAATCAGCCTGCATCTGTTCTTTTTTATACGGGTGCCGATAAGAGTTTTGTGTCATTGTCTTTTGAGCCAATGCTTCGCGTGTCTAGAACAAAACTAGGTAAGCCTTTGACAGTAGAAGTTGCTAATGGTGAACCCATTGTTCTTGATTCTGTTCTTCGCAACTGCCAGTTGAACCTTAACGACCATCTTTTTCCTATTGACCTCACGCCTATGCAACTTGGAAGCTTCGATGTTATTGTGGGTATGGATTAGTTAGCCAAGCATCACGCAGAGGTGGTTTGTTTCGAGAAGATCGTTCGTGTGCCGCTTCCGACAGGCGAGATCCTACAGGTTCATGGTGAGAAACCTACAGGTGGTCTCAAACTCATGTCTTGTTTTAAAGCTCGGAAATATCTGCGGAAGAACTATGTGGCCTTCTTAGCACATGTTACAGCAGATAAAGGCAAGGGTAAGTCTATTTCAGATATTCCTGTCGTTCGGGATTATTCTGAAGTTTTCCCTGAAGAGTTACCTGGTCTACCCCCAGCACGCCAAGTCGAGTTCCGCATTGATCTCGTACCCGGTGCAAATCCCATTGCCAGAGCTCCATATCGTCTTGCACCATCTGAGATGCAAGAGTTGTCTAAGCAGCTTCAGGAGCTCTCTGACAAAGGTTTTATACGTCCTAGCTTTTCACCTTGGGGTGCTCCCGTTCTTTTTGTCAAGAAGAAGGATGGATCCTTTAGGATGTGTATCGATTATCGTGAGCTTAACAAGCTTACCATCAAGAATCGATATCCCCTACCGCGCATAGACGATCTCTTTGATCAGTTACAGGGCTCTTCTTATTTTTCGAAGATTGATCTACGTTCTGGGTATCATCAACTTCGGGTGCATGAAGAAGATATTCCCAAGACAGCGTTCCGTACTCGTTATGGGCATTATGAATTCACAGTCATGCCATTCGGTTTGACTAATGCTCCTGCTGTTTTCATGGACTTAATGAATAGGGTCTGCAAGCCTTATTTGGATCAGTTCGTCATTGTTTTTATTGATGACATCTTGATATACTCTAAGACGCGAGCTGATCACGAGCAACATCTTCGTCTTACTCTGGAACTCCTAAAGAAAGAGCAACTTTTTGCCAAATTCTCCAAGTGTTAATTCTGGCTTAAAGAAGTTCAATTTTTAGGACATATTATCAACGAACAAGGTATCCATGTAGATCCCTCCAAGATCAGTGCGATTAAGGATTGGGATACGCCTACTACTCCTACTGAAGTTCGTTCTTTTCTTGGTCTAGCGGGTTATTACCGCCGCTTCATTGAGAACTTCTCAAAGATTGCAGTTCCTCTAACTGCTCTAACTCAGAAAAACAAGCCCTTTGATTGGGGATTCAAGCAAGAGGAAGCTTTTCAACACTTGAAACAGAAACTTTGTGACGCGCCTGTTCTGACTTTGCCTGAGGGCAATGATGATTTCGTCGTTTATTGCGATGCATCTAAATTGGGTCTTGGCTGTGTTCTGATGCAAAGAAACAAGGTCATAGCATATGCATCGAGGCAGTTGAAGGTGCATGAAAAGAACTACACCACTCATGATCTTGAGTTGGGTGCAGTTGTCTTCGCTCTTAAGATCTGGAGACACTATTTGTACGGAACAAAATGTGTGGTTTTCACGGACCACAAAAGTCTTCAGCATATCTTCAATCAGAAAGAACTCAACATGAGGCAACGACGTTGGGTCGAGCTCCTAAACGACTATGACTGCGAAATTCGCTACCATCCTGGTAAGGCGAATGTCGTAGCCGATGCATTGAGTCGTAAGGAACGTACTAAGCTTCATTGTGTTCGTATTCAATCTGTTATCCAAGCTCGATCTGATATCCAAGCACGCATTTCTCAGGCTCAACAATCCTGTGTTTCACAAGGTTTGATGGATAAGGAATTTCCCTATCACGTAACCCCTGATCTGGAACTGAAGGACAACGGATCGTATTACTTCATGGACCGTTTGTGGGTCCCAAGCCTAGATAACCTTCGCACCTTGCTTATGGATGAAGCCCATAAGTCTTGTTATTCTGTTTATCCTGGCTCAGATAAGATGTATAAGGATCTTCGTATTCAGTATTGGTGGCCTGGTATGAAGAAAGACATTGCCTTATATGTATCAAAATGCCTTACATGTCTTAAGGTTAAGGCTGAACATCAACGTCCTTCGGGTTTATTGGTGCAACCAGAGATCCCAGTTTGGAAATGGGAAAACATTACTATGGATCTTGTTACCAAACTTCCACACACAAAGAAAGGTCATGATGCCATCTGGGTAGTCGTTGATCGTCTTACTAAGTCAGCGCATTTCTTGCCAATCCGTGAGGATTTTTCTGCTGACAAACTTGCTAAAATCTATGTGGATGAAATTGTAGCTCGACATGGTGTTCCTTTGAACATCATTTCTGACAGAGATGCTCGTTTCACTTCTCATTTTTGGAGAACCATGCAATCTGCTATGGGGACCCAACTTAATCTGAGCACGGCTTATCATCCGCAAACGGATGGTCAATCTGAAAGAACAATCCAGACTCTGGAGGATATGCTTAGAGCTTGTGTGATCGACTTTGGTGGTAGTTGGGATTCACATCTTCCGTTAATTGAATTCTCCTACAACAACAGTTATCACACCAGCATCAAAATGGCTCCTTTCGAAGCTCTCTATGGTCGAAAATGTCGTTCACCAGTCTGCTGGAATGAGATCGGCGAGGCTCAGCTTACTGGACCTGCCCTCATTTTAGAGACAACAGATAAGGTTAAGAAAGTTCGTGATAACCTTCAGACAGCTAGAAGCCGTCAAAAGAGTTACGCGGACCCAAAACGCAAGCCCTTGGAATTTCAAGTCGGTGATCGAGTATTACTTAAGGTCTCACCTTGGAAAGGTGTGATCAGATTTGGAAAGAAAGGAAAACTTGCACCTAGATACGTTGGACCATTCAATATCGTCGAAAGAATCGGTAAGGTAGCCTACAGACTCGAGTTACCTCCTGAACTTGGAAATGTTCATCCAACCTTTCACGTGTCCAATCTCAAGAGGTGTTTAGCTGATGACAACCTCCACATACCACTTGACGAAAGTCGTGTTGATAAAACACTGAAATTTGTTGAGAAGCCTGTGGAAATCATGGAACGTGAAGTCAAGTGGCTCAAACGCAAGCGCATTCCTTTGGTCAAAGTTCGTTGGGAAGCTAAACGTGGACCCGAGTTTACTTGGGAATGCGAAGATCAAATGAAGGCGAAATATCCGCATCTTTTCCCACGAGTTTCCTCTAAATAAATTTCGGGATGAAATTTCCACAAGTAGGGGAGACTGTAACAGCTGTGCTTGTAATCATTATAAACAATTCAGTTATCAATAAAACAATGTTATTTGATCCCAATGTTTGTTTGGTTGTGTTTTACATTTTTCATGTTTTGACTTTTATTCAATTCCAAACTCTATATCGATTTCTGGAGAGTTATACGCAAACTTGTGCGTAAACGTAATCAGTTTAATGCGACAAATACTCCGGAACATCAACATATACTTAACATACCTTAAATAACCTTTACATAACTTAGAAATAAGTTTTGAAGGCTTTGGTACGGCAAAAACAAGTTAATTCGCTTACAGGGACTAAACTTGACAAACTGTGAAAGTATGCCAATTTGAACTGTAACAGACATTCCGGAACATGACCATAAGTTAAACATACCATAAATATCCTTTACATAGCTTAGAAATAAGCTTTGAAGGGTTCGGTGTGCTAAAATAAACTTTTAGGTCATTCAGGGACTAAAAGCGTCAAAAAGTGCACAAGTTTGCATTTTCGCGCATAACTTACGTTCTGAATACATCCGGACATCCAAAAATTTATGTAAGCACTAAAATATTTTATTTTAGTGTTTGGCATGAGAAAAATCCATTCGTCGCACAATTTGGATCGTTTTTCACGCTTATGCGCATACCGTCGTAATTAAGCGAACATCGCGTTCGTACGACCAAACGAACCAACATCCGACATATTTTTTAGCATGTTTCATATCCACAATGTTTAGGCATCCTTTTGGAGCTTGAATTTGGGTTTGACGGGTGTTAGAAGTGCCGTTACGCAACGAAACATGTGCAGGGACCATTTCTGCAAATTCTGCAGAAATAAGGGCTAGGCGTGACGCGAGGGGTCTAGGCATCACGCGAGGCCCCTTCTGGGCTAGATTTAGTGTTTAAACAGCTGGTAACAGCCCTTCAACTCCCCAAAGGCCAATGCCACTTGTCAAACTCTTGTGGTGGGGGCAAAATGAGCTACCACAACATTCCGACAAGTGTACGGGCGAGATCATTCCCTCTTCTCCAAGAAACGATCCTAACGGTGAACCGAAATCTATAAATACCCACCACATTTTCACTCATTTCTCACAAGAATCTGATCTAATGTGCTCTAAGTTGAAACCTTTGTTTCATACCTGAGCTATTTTGATCTAGATTAGCATTCGGGGACCCTTTGTAAGTGTTCCTTCGTTCTTTTATTTCTGTTCGAGTCCGAAAGTCAAACTTTGTTTGACTTTCTGCATTGACCAGTTTATGGTCAATGCGAAGTTTGTTTGAACTTCGCAACGTGATTGTAATCACGATGGTTATAGTCCCTTGTGACTATGCCTACTGATTACCACGTTGTCTAGGGTCGTAAGGTAAGCAATCTAAACAATCGCTTATACTTTCGAACCCGACCCATTTGGTCGATCATTAGGATCCGACCAAACACATTAGGTGACCATAGTATATAGGGAATAACCTTCCGAGGTTATACCTTATGGTCGCTTCGTTTAAGTAGTTGTATGATAGGTAGTTTATATGCCTTAGGTAAATTACCAAAATGCCCTTTTTACGCCAAAATTCATTTTAAGCATATGTAACATAACTTTTGGTATCTAAACTGATTTGGTAACAATATTAGATATGTTAAGGCATATTTTACTTGTCATAGGACTAGTTAGGCGTTCCGAACGCGTTTTACGCGAACGACGCGTTAAAGTATCATAAGCTACCTAAACGGGTTGTAATGGGTCGTAAGCACTTAGGCTAGGTTTCATTTAGTATGTAGGCTTTGTTAAACCATACTACATGAGTTCCCATACTCATTTGGTTTACGAGCCCTCATCCTACCCGATCTTCCGATTTAGGTCCGGTTTATTAACATAGTTACCTATATTAGGTGTCGTTTGATTCCGTGATCTCTAGCATTGCTTGGTGGTTATCTTAGGACTTTTGAGCAATCTCAAGTGAGTACATAGACCCCTCTTTTACTGTTTTCCAAACTGTTTTGGGGTGAAACACATGTGCCTACTTGTTACTTTCGTGCTTTCCTGCTTTCACATCATATACTTGCTATGTTCATTAGTACATTTATAGTACATGATTTCATTGTGTTCATGCTATGTATGTCCATTGTGTGCATACTTAGTACATTGTTTTACATTACATTTCATGCTATGTATGTCCATTGTGTGCATACTTAGTACATTGTTTTACATTACATTTCATGCTATGTATGTCCATTGTGTGCATACTTAGTACATTGTTTCACATTACATTTCATGCTATGTATGCCCATTGTGCGCATACTTAGTACAGTAGTTTTCATCACATGCTTACATTTTGGTATGATATTTGGGTTGTTTAAAATGGAACAATACATTCATTAACATTAGCTACGCCGTTCGTTAGTAGGTAGTGGTACCATAGGAATTGACAACTCCCGTTCCGGACATCCTGGGTAGGTTTGGATGAAAGGAATGACCGAATTCGATATACATAACTTAGATAAACCTTTAATTTGTTTAAGGGTTTATCGCCACAGTCTCAAGGCTTGGATGTATGCATTTTCACAATACCGCATAAATGTTTGTATCAGTATAGCATGGATTTGTTCCACAAAACATAACTTTGATTTAAACCATGTTTTACTTCAATACCTTGTTTTTGTGCATTTTACATATGGTTTAGTTGATGTATTTCACTTACCATACATGATATTTTTGGGTACACATTACATGATCTACATTAAACATAAACATTTGACATTGATATACACATTTAGTGGTTTACATTGGACATAGACATTTCGATACGGTTTACACATTAACACATGACAATTCATTTATACATAAACAATTTACATTGGTGGTTGGTTTGAGTAAGTGATTTGGGTAACGAGGCGTGTGTAATATGATACAAGCATGGTGGATACGTCGCTGGTACTTCCTATATATAAGTGTTTGTATGACATTACATGTCGTAGCGTTACTTAAATCATTTCAATATTTGACATATTACGTTTTACATAAACAACTTATTTTCACAAGACATTGATTTACAAAACAACTTATCTTATACAAACTCATTTTATTTGGTTATTCATTTAACCTTACATTATTCTCTTATTTATACATATCATCGCTTTTTGAATGATTTACAAAACAAAACAATTTAAAAGGTTCATGGCTGACTTTTGTTAAACAACTTTTTCTAAACTTATAAGTCATGAATCTTCTTTTCACAAATCCTATGTATCTCACAGGCATTTTTATGCTGACGTACCTATTTTCACATGTGTTTTCAGGAGCTTTTGCGTAGGATGATGATCGTGACACTAGGGCGGACCTGTGCCTTAGAGACTAAAAATGAAGATAGACTAGTTTAATTATGTTATGAACCTTTTGTTTCCTGTTTAAGACAATATAACACTCTTGTTTAATAAATAAAATATAACTTTGTATGCCATGGTTGTGAAACAATAATTCTGTTACAACACTCCCCGACGTTTTCCGCCACGTTTTGTATGTTATACGTGGTCGGGGTGTGACAAAACCAAACTATAACCTGTACAGTGCTCAACGATCCACAACGACGCTTCGCTTCACGTGCAAGACTCGACACAATAGGTGGTATGATTTATGTTATATTGACGGTTAGATAGTTCACACTGTGCATTAGTTAACTTGATAACTGCTATTTGAACCTTGTGTGCTTACTCTCTACTGCCGTCCCATACTTACACACTTTCGCAACACTTTTCTCACTTACGTTGCTTCGTTGTGAAGATCATGAGCGGACGCGGAGGATGTATCAACCTAACTCAAGCCCAGTTGACGGCTTTGATCAATGAACGAGTTGCTGAGGCACTCGCGGCTGTCCCTGCAGGAGGTATAACCTGCCATATCAACCCAT
Organism: Helianthus tuberosus; assembly: GCA_030545235.1. NCBI lineage: Eukaryota > Viridiplantae > Streptophyta > Magnoliopsida > Asterales > Asteraceae > Helianthus > Helianthus tuberosus. The sequence continues at coordinate 1,487,584 of JARYGA010059779.1, forward strand.
CTTAGGACATTTAGAACCTATCCTCGCAAACCAACCCTTGTGCTTAACCTTGTCTTTTATTCTCGCGCCACAGGTCAACATGCTCAGCCTCCCGTATGTACGTTCAAAACATTCATGGATTGCTGACCTAGTACTTTCAGTGGCACAGAAGGAGCTGTAGGTCTTCTTCACTAGTTCGAGAAGCTTGAGTCTGTTTTTGAGATGTGTGAATGCCCTGAAGATCGTAGGGTGAAATTTGCTACTGGAACGCTCGAAGGTGCTGCGTTAACCTGGTGGAAAGCACAGGATCAACTACTAGGGCTGGCGGTCGCTAATGCCACCCCATGGAACGACTTCAAAGAGTTGATCAAAGAAGAGTACTGTAGTCGTGACGACATCCACAAGCTAGAGGTGGAATTTTTCAATTTGAAAATGACGGGGTCCGAAATCGAGGCATACACAAAGAGATCGAACGAATTAGCTATCTTGTGTCCTACAATGGTGGATCCTCCTATCAAGCGTATCGAGCTGTACCTTAAGGGTTTAGTGCCAGAAATTCAGAGCCACGTGACCTCAGCTAATCTTGGCACCATTCAGCAAATCATCCGGTTGGCTCATCGTCTCACTGATCAGGCAGTTGAGCAGAACAGGCTGCCCAAGCGTATTAGCGCTACTACTTCTGATGCTCCCAGTGATAACAAGCGCAAGTGGGATGGAAATTCGGGCAAAGGTTCTACTTCAGTTCAGTCTCAGTCCCAGCAGCGAAAGACTGATAACTACCAGAGTCCTGGTCAGCAATCTTCTAGTAGTCAAGGACAGGGTGGATACCGAGGGCACCACCCCAAGTGCAACCGGTGCAACAAGCATCATAGCGGGCAGTGCCACAAGGGTCGTTGTCTGAGGTGTAACAAGTTTGGTCATGAAGCAAAGGATTGCAGGGGCGCACGACCAGCAAATCAGAATCGCCAACAACAACAACAAGCTCCACAGAACCACCAGCAGCAGCAACAGCAGGGCAATAAAGGATGCTTTCAGTGTGGCGCTGAAGGCCACTTTAAGAGGAACTGTCCTCAGCTGAACCAGAATCAGAACAACAACAATGGAGGCAACAACGGGGGTAACAATAATGGCAATGGAGCCAGGGGACGTGTGTTCGTGCTGGGTCAGGGTGACGCAAGGAACGATCCCAACGTTGTGATGGGTAAGTTTCGTCTGGATGACTTCTTTGTTACTGTTTTATTTGATTCGGGTGCCGATACTAGTTATGTGTCCTTAAAAGTTAGCCAAATGTTTAAGCACACTCCAACACTTCTGAACACCAAACACACGGTAGAACTAGCAAACGGTAAAAGTCTTCAAGCCACATACATAGTTAAGGGCTGTAACCTCGTCCTAGCTGGTCAGACCTTCTCCATCGATCTTATTCCTATCGTTCTGGGTAGTTTCGACGTTGTTATTGGGATGGATTGGTTATCTCAGCAGCAAGCGGAAATTCTTTGCAACGAGAAGATTGTCCACATCCCTCGTTCTGGTGAAGAACCCCTCGTAATTCGTGGCGACAAGAGTGGTGCCGTTGTGGGCATCATCTCTTTCCTTAAGGCCCAGAAGTGGTTGCGAAAGGGCCACACTGCTATTCTAGCCCTCGTTTCTGATACATCCTCGGAAGAAAGGAAGATAGAAGACATACCTATTGTACGTGATTTTCCTGAGGTATTTCCTGAGGAACTACCTGGTCTTCCGCCTCATCGTCAAGTTGAGTTTCAAATCGAGCTAGCTCCTGGAGCAGCGCCCATAGCTCGAGCACCTTATCGTCTAGCTCCATCAGAGCTTGAAGAACTTTCCACGCAACTACAAGAACTCTTGGAAAGGGGTTTCATACGTCCTAGCTCTTCGCCTTGGGGAGCTCCAGTGTTATTCGTGAAGAAGAAAGACGGTACCTTCAGAATGTGTATAGACTACCGCGAACTCAACAAGGTGACCGTGAAGAATCGTTATCCTCTTCCACGCATTGATGATTTATTCGACCAGTTGCAAGGGTCGAGTTTCTATTCCAAGATTGACCTAAGGTCAGGCTACCATCAACTGAGAGTCCGAGACGAGGATATCTCTAAAACAGCATTCAGGACTCGTTATGGACATTACGAGTTTCTGGTTATGCCTTTTGGATTGACGAATGCACCGGCAGTTTTCATGGATCTCATGAACAGAGTGTGTAAGCCTTACCTGGATAAGTTTGTCATTGTATTCATCGACGACATTCTGATCTATTCTAAGAGTAGGGAGGAACACGAGCAGCATCTATGACTTATTTTGGAACTTCTTAGAACAGAGCAGTTGTATGCCAAATTTTCGAAATGTGACTTCTGGCTTCGCGAAGTCCATTTTCTAGGCCACGTGGTAAACAAGGATGGGATTCATGTGGATCCATCCAAGGTTGACTCGATCAAGAACTGGCCTACACCCCGTACACCAACAGAAATCCGCCAATTCTTGGGCTTGGCGGGATATTACAGAAGGTTTATCAAGGATTTCTCAAAGATTGCGCAACCTCTCACTTCACTGACTCAGAAGGGTGTCACCTATCGTTGGGGTGATGCACAGGAATCCGCATTTCAGCACTTGAAAGATAGACTTTGTAGCGCGCCTATCCTCTCATTACCTGAAGGCACAGATGATTTTGTGGTTTATTGCGACGCTTCCATCCAAGGACTTGGTTGCGTGTTGATGCAACGTGACAAGGTCATTGCCTACGCATCGCACCAACTTAAGGTTCACGAAAGGAACTACACTACACACGACTTGGAATTGGGAGCAGTTGTTTTTGCACTTAAGATATGGAGACATTACCTGTACGGTACCAAGTGAACCATTTACACCGATCACGGGAGTCTCGAGCATATCTTCAAGCAAAAGGAATTAAACATGCGACAACGTCGATGGGTCGAACTCTTGAATGATTATGAATGCGCTATCAAATACCATCCGGGCAAGGCCAATGTTGTGGCCGACGCCCTCAATCGAAAGGATACTACACCTAAGCGCGTGCGAGCGCTACAACTTACCATCCAATCTAGTCTTCCCGCTCAGATAGGAGAAGCTCAGGTCGAAGCATTGAAAGCAGAAAACATCAGGGCTGAGTCCTTACGAGGATCGAGGAAGCGGTTAGAACAAAAGGAAGACGGCGCCTACTATGTAACAGGGCGCATCTGGGTCCCACTTTACGGAAACTTACGCGAACTTGTGATGGATGAAGCGCACAAGTCTCGTTACTCAGTACATCCTGGTTCGGATAAGATGTACCACGACCTAAAGACTACATATTGGTGGCCTGGTATGAAAGCCAACATAGCAACCTACGTCGGTAAATGCTTGACTTGTGCAAGGGTCAAGGTCGAATACCAGAAACCATCAGGCCTACTCCAACAACCAGAGATCCCGAAATGGAAATGGGAGCAAATTTCCATGGATTTCGTTACTGGCCTACCTAGATCTCAACGTGGAAATGATACCATTTGGGTGATCTTGGATCGACTGACCAAGTCTGCACACTTCTTGGCTATCAAGGAAACCGACAAGTTTTCTACCCTAGCAGACATCTACCTAAAGGAAGTAGTATCAAGGCACGGAGTGCCAACCTCCATTATCTCTGATCGTGACTCACGTTTTACATCTGAATTGTGGCAAGCTATGCACAAGTCCTTTGGTTCTCGATTAGACATGAGCACGGCATATCATCCACAGACGGATGGACAATCTGAACGCACCATCCAAACCCTTGAAGACATGCTTAGGGCATGTGTAACCGACTTTGGCAATGGCTGGGAAAAACACCTCCCGTTAGTGGAGTTTTCGTATAACAACAGTTACCACACCAGTATCCAAGCCGCTCCGTTTGAGGCATTGTACGGACGTAAATGCCGATCACCTCTTTGTTGGGCAGAAGTTGGCGACAGTCAAATCACTGGCCCAGAACTTGTAGTAGATATGACTGAGAAGATTGCTCAGATACGACAACGAATGGCGGCAGCTCGTGACCGTCAGAAAAGCTACGCTGATAAGCGCAGGAAACCACTCGAGTTCCAGGTTGGGGATCGAGTGCTACTCAAAGTCTCACCTTGGAAAGGTGTAGTTCGTTTTGGCAAACGAGGCAAACTCAACCCGTGGTATGTTGGACCCTTCGAAATCATTGAGAAAATTGGCAAGGTGGCCTACAAGTTGAATCTACCTGAAGAACTCAGCGGAGTTCACAATGTTTTCCATGTGTCGAATCTGAAAAAGTGTCTGTCAGATGAGACCCTCATAGTTCCTTTAAAGGAGCTCACAATCGATGACCAGTTGCGATTCGTCGAGGAACCAGTTGAAATCACAGACCGAGACGTTAGGATTCTTAAGCATACCAGAATACCTCTTGTTCGAGTTCGTTGGAATTCACGTCGTGGCCCAGAGTATACATGAGAACGAGAAGACCAAATGAAACTCAAGTATCCCCAGTTGTTTGAGAAAAGTGCAACCACTACTGAGGCTGAAGCTATTGCGGAATTTCGGGACGAAATTCCAAACCAACGGGGGGATGATGTGGCACTCCAGGGAAAACCAGGAAACCACGCAACTTAACTAGCTTCCTCAGTAACCACGTGCTAAATTTCGGGACGAAATTCTCTTAACAGGGGTAGAATGTGACAACCATCAAAATTACATGTATCCGTACAATTAATTAATGTTAATTAAAGTGCTTGATGACTGGGTTGAACTACTTAACTGCTTTCTGATTACTGTGTCATACTTACTTGTGCTTTTTAACATCTTACCCTCAAATTTTTACATCTTACCCCCCCCCCCCTATGGGGTAACCGTCCCCATGGGACCCCCCCCCCCCCCCCCCTCTCTCACCAAAGACTTCAAATCCTCTAATATCCATATAAATCCTTTCTTGGAACTCACAAGATCTTGGATTGGACATTCTTGTACTAAAGGGGACACCATATACATTGGATAATAGGAAATTAGGAGTATAAGAACCTTATCATCTTCAACACAAAGCAACCTCCTTCCTCTCCTCCATAGCTCGGCCGAAACCCTCCCTATATACACTCACCACTTTCAATTCTTGTTCATCAATTCCAAGCTTACCACAAGGTGCACCAAGGTGAATAACGAAGGGTGGAACTCCCGGATCATCAAGGACCTCTCTAGTTTGCTTTTATCCTCTACATTTTCACCTTGATCTTCCCTAGCTTAAAAGCTAGTAGTAAGCTTCTTTGATCCTTGTTTACTCCATGTTTTTAGTGGTTAATAGTTATATCTTGATGAAAGCATATGAACACTAAAAGATCATAACCATAAGTCTTGAACATAAAGCTAACATGATGATGAAATAAGATGAAATCTTGATGAAATAATGCTAGTATAATGTTGTTTGGTATATGTTGATGCTTGCTTGTTGATTATTAGAAATATGTTGTTGATTATTATAAGGAACTTGTTAAAGCATGATTAAAAACATGGTTTAACAAGTTAAAGGTGATTATGTGCTTGTATGAAATAACCATGGTTTAACATGGTTTAACAAGTTGCGGTATGCGCATATAATGTATATATGTGTGGGCCATCGGGGGGCAAAAGTAAAAGTGCACTAATTTTAACGTTATTTTACTAATTTCGTGAAAATAACGTTAAAAGTGGAGGACGGTTAATCATGCATCATGTGGTGGCGTTGATAGCTGAAAGACAAAAGGGTACATGCACTAATCGGTCTTTGTCCCGATTGCCGAGTGTTATGTGCCTTATGTCCAAGGCTTGATGCAAAACTACTATCGAGCCGGGGGTCTCACTGGAAGCAGCCTCTCTATTCCTATGGGGTAGAGGTAAGGCTGTCTACATCTTACCCTCCTCAGACCCTACCTTTGCTTTGCTATTGGTGGGATTTACTGAGTATGATGATGATGATGATGATGAAATAATCATCTTCTAGTCTACACATGAACTTGAAAGAAAAATGATTTTTCTTGAAAAATAATAAATCAAGTGAACTAGTGATCTTGTAGATCTAAAACTTGTGAACGATTTTCAAAGAGAACCAAGTTTAAAAGGATGATTTTTAGAAGAACATGGTTTTTATTAAACCAACACTATTTTAAATAACAACATAAGTGTAGGAATACTTTTAACACAAGAAGATGTTATAAGTAAACATTTTTGTAAATTATATTTACAAGTTGTGAACATCTAAAAATCCCGAGAATGAGATTTTAACAAAAGAAAACACACTTTGGAGGGTAACTAAACCCACTAAACGCCATACCAAGTTACTACGCGTTTTTATGAAACATCAAGTTCATGTTGGTTGGTAAATAGGGTAGTTTGCTCTTGGTAAATTGTTGTTGATTGTTGAATGATTTTTGGAAAAGAAAATGATATGCTTATTAGCATGGACACCTCCATTTACAAAGGAAACTCTGGCGAAATTTCCTAAAAATTCCAACACTTAGAAATTATTTTTCTAACAAGTGTTCACATATACGTTTTAACTTTGCTTTTCAAAATAAACTTCGCCATGAGTTTGTTACAAAAATACAAAGTATCGGAGGTTGACTTTTACAAGTAAAATGGTTAAATATATATTTAGAATATATATATTTTATACTAGAACACTTGTGTGGATACTTGTTTATTTTGTGAGATAGTTATATTATATTAGGGTAAAATAATATAACTTAACAAAGTACCTTGACGTTAGAATTGTGTGGTACGTGATAGAAGTAATGAGTAGATAAACCGTATGTAGGATACGTGTTATGCATGAGAAACTGATTGTTATATATACCTTATTAGGACCTGCTTGATTTCCTGATTATTTGAGTAATTAATCTAACCGAGCAAACCGAAGTGAGTTCACACACTTTCTAAGGCATGGGATTCCCGGTGGATTGGGAATGGGTTAAAGAATTAAAACGGAACCTACATATCCTCCTTGGGTAGGATATGTACCGCCATCCTCCATAGGTAGGATGCCAATATTAATCCTGCGTATTCTCCTTGGGTAGAATACGTACGTTCGTCCTCCTTGGATAGGACAACAACCTTAAAACTTACTAGACAAAACTCTATCATTAAGCCCCTCATTTTATATAGACTTAATCGCCGAGGCCAATGGCGAGCGGGTCATTAGTTAATAGCGCTATTAGGTTTAACAAACCTCACACCGTGCCAGTCGGACGGGCGTGTACTAATGGACTATGGCAAACTGTCAATGATGATAGACATTGGCGTAGGGCACAACTATTGTTCGTCAGTTGTCGATATGGTAACGGTCTAGTGGTTCACATAGGGAAGCCCCCACTGATTTTGGATATGGTTTGGGTAATAAAGAAGGAACTGGTTAATCATACTTTCAACTATGGGGTAACCCCCACGGCAAATAAGCCAGCGAAAGACAAACCATGTTTTCGGAAACAACTTAAAACTAAACAACCATCTGTGAACTCACTCAACTTTGTTGTTGACTCGTTGTTACATGCCTTACAGGTCGTTAGATGCTTATGGAGCTTGCACGAGGAGGAAGTCGTTGTGGGATATGGACTGTTATGTCTCGTGCTTAATATTTAATCCTTATGAACTTATTAAACTTACGTTTTGGACTTTAAACTTATGAACTATGGAACTTATGTTTTGGACTTACGTTTTATGCTTTCGCTGTTAACTTTGAGTTGGTTACTTCCTTTTGGTCACCAATCGTATTGTGGTTGGTTTTATTTACTTAATTACGTTGTTCAATATGATTGGTGGCTCAATCCTGGTCATGTCACGCCTCCAAACGGTGATACTCCGCATAGTGGATTTTGGGGGTGTGACAAAAGTGACCTAAACTCGGGAACTATTTTGGCATTTTACTCTATATATAACAACGTTATGTATAATTTACCAACAGTCTTGTTTATATACTAATTATGAGCTATATAAGTTTCTCATTAACAATTTTTATGTTAAATACAAATCGAAATTACAAGGCTAACAAAATTATAAATAGGCCCTGAAATTTCATTTCGATTTGGGTCCAAAAAATTTATTGATAAGACTCACTGCATACACCTGGATAACACTGTAGCTATAAACTTTGTTCCAGTACACTAACTCTAAGTGTAATTCCCGTTTTAACATATTGCAACTCAAGGATTATGATTAAATACAAAGGATCCTAATTGTAAGAATGGTATAAAGTCTCCTAAAAAAACCTACTACAAAAAAAAAAAAAAAAAAAAAAAAAAACCTTCAACATCCACCACCACCCAAAAACCTAAGCCTCCACCCCTCCCCCATCACCCACCCAAAAAAAAAACATTTTTTTTTGCCGAGGGGGTGGGGGTTTAGGTTTTTTAGTGGTGGTGGGTGTTTAGTTTTTTTTAGGTTTTGGGGGGGGGGGGGGGGGGTTAGGTTTTTTGGGGTTTTTTGGTGAGGTATAGTTTTTTTTGCCGGGGTTTGGGTTTAGGTGTTTGGGTGGTGGTGGGGTGTTTAGGTTTTGGGTGGTGATGTAGTGGGTTTAATTTTAGGTTATTGGACACTTGTCACTCTATAAATCCTTCTTACACTTTTTACAATTAGAAGACTTTGTAGAATAACTTGACCCTGCAACTCAAATCATCTTTAAACATTTATATGGTTTTTAACTTGAAACAATTTTATTCCCAAAAAGGCAACATAACAATTATTACACGTGCACATTAAACACAAGACACACTCAAGCATGTAAAAGTTGATTTCTTGAAACAGCAACAAAATAAAAGCCTGTTCATGGCTTCTTTGTACCAGCAGAGGCAAGTTCAACAGAAATTATGAATGTAGACTTTGTGGCTTCCCTCAGATATTGCACATCTCCACTCATGAGCTTCAACAGATTTCTGCTAACCACAAAGCTTATTCCTTCCTCAGTTGCATCCACACTGTTTCCAAACATCTGCTTTAACAGCTCTTCAGGCACACCACCTCCGGTGTGTGTTATCCTACAAAAACACGTGTTTTCGAATAAATACATGTGGCTAAGGAGCTTGGCTTAAGAAACACCACTAACACACTGTCTAGACACCACTGATATGTCGTACGGCCCATATGACATCATATGCGTCCTATGACATGCAAAAATGATGATGTGGGTTGGATGACAGGTGAAAAATGGTCATATAGGTAAGTATGAGGGCCCATATGAGGTGGTGTTCATCAAATCATACAGCTCGTATGATATGTTTGACGACTATTTTTCGCGCTATCGTATGGCCTTTATGACATCATATGGCCCGTTTTCTGTGATTGGCCCTCCGGTGTACAGATTTGGGGGTGGTGTCTATTTAGTATCACCTTAACTAAGGCAGGAGTCGACTGAAACAAACCTATGTTCGAGTCAAGAATATACATACCTGAGTTCCAAATTCACAAGCTGAACCAACTTGTCCAACGGGTCTTTGGTCAAATTAGCTGCAATTACAATGACACCACCAGGTGGCGTGCAAGAGACCGATAGAGACAAGAAATCTGCAAGGACTTGCTGAAGCCGTACGCTATCACCGTATAGCTTCTCCGACAACATATGTTCTGCTATGTTGTTCACTACTTGAATGCCCATTATGTTGCTCTTTGACATAACTTGACTTAGAGAGGCACCCAAGATTTGCTGGAGGTTAAACTCTGTCATTTCAAGATCCAAACACCTGCCAAAAAATTTCATAAAAATCTATGCTTCAACAAAAGTTATATATTCAAGTAATGACATCATTTATAACGAATCATACCCATCAACGATGCTATCTAGATCAGTGTCGTCGAGTACTTTATTTAGCTGTTTTTGACACAAGGCACTGGTGTGAAGAAGCTCCTTCTGTTCATCTCCCAGATCGGTCCCCTCCAACATTTTTCTTGAGAATATAATCCCCGAAAGCGGGTTTCTTATCTGTCTACGTACGTAGGCTAAAGCTTTAAGCCGTTTGGCTGCAATTTGCTCAGAAATTCTCTGAAAATGGATAGCTTGTTGAAGATCTTTACTTGCTAACTGCAAGAAGCAGAAAAGCCCAGTAACTGTTCCTTCATTGTCCACTCTTTTACTAGCACATAGCATGCAATCAACATACTTTCCATTTTTACCAAAAAACCCGAATGAAATCTTTTCGGCTTCGTCACTAGTCATAGCTTTGTTAAGAACAATGCTAAGGTTAATGAACGCCTCTTGATTACTTAGCCGACAGCAGGCTCCGTGTGTCCCGAAAACCTCACCCAAAAGCATCTTATCTATGACTTGTTCTCTGGACACTCCAGATACCTCAGTCATGGCTTGGTTCCACTCAGAGCACCAACCGAATTCATCGGTTCCAAAGATCGGGGGAATCAGTGGGTTCGGGTTGTGCACAATAGCTTTGTAATCGCCTTCTATTCGAGTAAACTTGTCCATTATGGTCTTTTGGTGAGTTATATCTTGTGCGATACAACATACGCCCACAACGTTTTCCTGTACGTCTCTGCTTGCACATGCATTAACCACTAGCGTGATTGGTTTAGAGCCTTCCATTGATCCATGTCTTTTGATTTCAAACTGGACACCAGTCTCCTCTTTTCCTAATTATGTAAAAAAACACAATAAACATGACATATATATATATATATATATATATATATATATATATATATATATATATATATATATATATGCACATACACTTTGGAGAGGTGGAAATCAAGGACTTCTAACCGAGGTTGATGAGTTAAACCCATTGATAAAAATGTTGTGTTCAGATTGATATTTTAACCTGCTATAAACGGGTCATGCTCGGATTCAACTTGTCTAACCCATTTAATTAAAAGGGTCCATCTGTCAACCTTTTTGTAATAATAATTTGAAAATAAAATTATATATATAGATACGTATTTTATAATTTCAACCTGCTAATCTGACCCGTTTACAACTTGAATACAACTCATTTGCAACCCGCTAACCCATTTGAGTTGTATAGACGAATGGCTAGTGTCTTTGACACAATGGGTCGTATTCGGGTTTATCAATTAAACCCAGACAACGCCACACGAATGACACCATATCAAGAACATATCAAAAGGTGTTCACGCTTAATGTTTTTTAATTAATGCTTAGTGTGGATTGGTTCGGGTTGACCACCCAACACTTTTCCTCCATATTTTTAAAATACCTAATTCATGTGCCAATTATTATTAAAAACAATATATAAGAATAACACTTGAATTGTTTATATCAAATAACTTAACTTGTCGTATGCATTAAAAATAGACTTTGTGCACTTCCAAATTTTTATCACGACCTGTTCATTAGTTAAGGGGTCACAACTGACCCCTAACTCTTGATTTTAAGAAAGATGATACCTTCCAATGCAAGATTGAGCATCTTTTGAACCGTGTCAACTGAAGAATCTTCAACAAGTGTTAGCAAATGGGTACCAATAGCTTCTTCCACGGTCAAACCGGTCAACTCAGCTATTTTCGTGTTCCAACCATTGATCAAACCATCAACATCAACTGCAAGTATTGGAACCGAAGCGGTTTCAATCAACCTAACCATCTCACTTGTAACAGCTTCCAACTCTTGTATCCCATCAAGTTTAAGCTCATTAAACCCGGCCTGAATCACATTCGAGTTCAGATCGCCCGCTTCACTCTCTTTCAATGCGTTTCGCAGTATGATTTGCAACGAGTGGATCGCGTCCATCTCAAAATCCTTCCATGGGAAACTCCTCCTTTTCACAACTTCCAAAAACGCTTTAAAAGACGACCTCGGGTGCATCCGTTTACCGTCATCCTTTTCCCCTTTTTCGTGTTTCGCACCACCCCATTTAATCTCGCAAGCCGTACTAGATCTAAACCAAAATAGAATATCTTTATCGGTTAGCCTAACCGACGCCATCCCACAAACCACATCACCGAGAGCCTGAGCCCCGGGGTAGCCCGCATCATATAAACTATCAGTACTCAATCCTGTTGAATCGATATGGTGTTCATAGAGCCACGAGACTATATCATGAATCTGCTTCTCAGTCGGGCTAACACCCATCCTGTACACTTTATTTTTGTACAGCAGAGCCGCCCCGTCACACTTCACGAGGTCCATGACATTCGGGCTTTGTGACACTATGCCTAAAGGCGCATCCCGCAATAACAAATCACATAAAAGTGTTTGTGTTCTTAAGATGTTCTTTTCGAGAATCTGGTTTTCCAATTCCAGTTCTTTGTTGATGTGAATAGCGAAAACTTGCGCTAAAAACTCGCACGCATACCGCAGTGGAAACGGGACGAATCGTGGAGTCGTGTTATGACACACTACTAATCCCCAAAGCTTCTTCCTCTTCTGTGGATCAGATGTTTCCCCTTCTTCATCCATATCATTGATCACAACTGCCATCACTAAAGAGGCTATGGAGGTCATGTTTTCCATATACTGCAGATGACAACTATGCGGGGCCCGGAGGGTAGACCCGCAAAGCGTTAAGTCGAACTGTAGTTTCTTATCTTGAACAACTAGAACGTTTTTAGCGCGACAGTCGCAGATCATTCGGACCTTGTTTTTCATGAACAAGAACCTTGCAGCCTGTGGGATGTCGGTGGCGGGGTAATGCAACCCAAGGTAGGGATCGAGCCCTGGTTTAGTGATCTCGGCGATCACCTCACCGTGATCATCATCATGAAACTTATAAGCCATGACCCGGTCATAACCCGTGAGCTCGAAAACCTCTTGGACCATTGTGTCACACAGCCGGTCAATGCTGCCACTAGGCAAAGATTGCAACCTAGCTATGGCTTTGGCTGCATGCTTGTATGACTGTAGCGCACCAGCAGCGGTCATCGGGACTTCATTAGGCATAACGGGCTCGAAATCAATGATTAAACTACCCGTGACCCGATGAATAATGGCATAAAATGGCTTCCCAGATGTTTTACAATGGACCAAAATGGGATTTAGCAATGAAACCTCCCCAAATCCTAAGGATTTAAACAGAGCAGTCGCGCTAGGACCTGCAAATAATGTTCTAACATCGGTACCAATACCCAGAACTGGATTTTCCCCGACCGTGGGGACTGCGTGACTTACCATTGTCAGCATTTCGGGGGCGTTTTCGCTATAGGCGATTACTTTAAAAGTTTTATCATCTAGTGCTAACAAGCATCCAAAAGGTTGGATTAACTTACCCTTTTGAATGGTACGGAGATACGCGGTGGTTACCTTATCGGAACGAGGCGGTTCAGCACCAACCACGGTGCTGCTTACATTGACCGAGCTCGAGTAATCAAACGAGTCCCCGGATTCCTCGAAATCGGCATGGAGTCTTGCATCTACTGTGGTCTGTTGGATGATTCTAGCACTGTGTTTTGATCTAGCGGAATTGCTTGAAGACATAGTGATCAGATCTGAACACAAAACAAAAAGAATTTAAAATGATCACACATTTTATAAAGTTACACAATTTGAAAAGGCCACCAGTAAAAAGCAGTAATCAATGGTGATATTGCAATATTTGACTGAGAATCCAATGAAAAAGATGACCACCATAAACAAAACCAATCACAGCCCCAATATCATCATTCTGAAAACAAAAGTTCATGTTCTGTTGAGTATATTTTTGTAAAATCAAATGGCCCACATAATCATTTCAATCTCAAACTCAAAAATTCAAAAGCAGAGAGAGTACTGAGAGTCAACTGACTGTAAATTACTGTAGAACACTCACATGAACAAGAAATAAATAAATCAAAAGCACCCACAACACTGCAAGATACAGAATACGTGTAAATTTAGGTGTTCTCCGTCCTATGAATTTTACTGAATGTATCACTTCTGTGCTAAATCATCTCTATTTTTTTCTAATAATAGGGGTATACAGGGATACGTTTAGCTGGCTGACTAAACATACCCCTGTTGAATAAAACTAAAGAGATGTGTAGGTTAATAAAACCCATGTATATATTATATAACAGTGAAAGTACCAGCTGAAAACTGCAAACAGGATCTAACAAGTTAGAAGATTGAATCTTGTTCCGATCATTGACTTCAATAGTTTGGAAGATGAAAGAGAAGTTGCAGATTTTCACCTACAATTTCTGCTTGAATGATGGGTACCTGTGTGTGTATATATATATTATTTGTATTTGGAGTAAGTGGAGAGAGACCCACTTGACACGCAGTAGCAAAGATTGGCGGTTTGCTTACTAAATATGGAAAATGATTATAGTTGATAGTAGGGGCGGACCCACGTTAACGGAACGGGTATTCTAACAGTTGAATGTGTAGTAAATGAAACTTGTAGTTTAGTTATGATATTGTTTTCTATTATGTTTTTCGACACGACCCGAACAACGACCGATCCAAAAAATTTGAACACCGAAAAAATGGGACCCCATTGTTCAAAAATCCTGGGTCCGCCACTGGTTGATAGCTAAAAATCATGGAAACATACTCTACGAGATTATGTTCTTGGCCCATGTGGCTATTTAAATTATTGATTTATATAAAATGGAAAAAAGAAGTTTAAGAAATTTAATTTATTTCCTTCTTAAATTTATTTTCATTAGACTAATTTTGAATATCAGGTAACAAAACAAAATATGTGAAGGGGTGTCTGGTCTTAAAAAGCCACACAGACCAATCAGTTCATGCCCATACTCCTTACACTTCAATCTGACCAACTTGCAGACCCGTGCGGGATACTTAGACAAAGCCTAGACCGCGCGCGAGGCCCAAGCAAGGTTTAAGGTCAGATTCCACACTTAGCATCCTGAATGAAAACCCTCTGCTCATAATCTTCGCGCCGGTAGGTTAAGCACAAGCCAAAGGCCGCGCGAGTGCAGCAGCGCAAGATCATTCCAGGAAGCACGAAAGGTACAAGTGGCAGAGGAACAGCCAATCAGCGTCCAACAGCCTGTATTATATCATGCTCCACGATTAGCAATCGTGCAGGAGACAAATTGTACACAAGGACGCCTACGTGGCACCAATCAGGGGGCGGCGACAACTGCCCCATGATCTCCACCCACCTGCTGATGTCAGAGAGACAACAAAGACGACAACCTAGACACGTGGCTCCAATGAAGGTGCGCCAGCACCGAAGATCTTCTAGAAGACACTAACGGTCGCCACCAGAGGGAAAGAGCGGATATTCCTTGTTGTCGTCTTCAGGCCCATCAACCCATCTCCTTCTACACCACCCCGGCTATAAATAGGAACCTCTATACAACAGGTTGATTCATTATGTTCTCTACTCTCTCACTCTTAACACACACTTATTTCCTCAAAACAGTTACTTATTCTCACGCCGGAGAGTGGTTAAGAGGGTAACCCCCCCCCCCTTTTCCCCTCTTAACGAGCTTAACGGGGTATTATTGTTTTGCAGGAAGGATCACATTCAAGCTCAGGAAGGATTAAGTAGATTAACCCTCATGATTGAAACATAAAACCAACTAATAAACCTAAAATTAGTTACATGTTTCTTCAATATGCTTTTTTAATGATAAATTTTAAGAATTATAGTTTTGTTTAAAATAATCATGCAACTAGTATCGGATGAATACAAATCTGATTAAAGAAAATATTGATACAAAGTAGCGTAGACTAAATACTATCCGCCTGGATCTTGCTATGGCGATTTTGGCGATTCATCTTTCATCTTCATCCTAAACTGATTTTCGTCTAATGATTATAGGGTTTGTGATCAGATTTAATCATTGATTATTATCTACGCACAAGTAACTATAATCACCAAGATCCAATCAGTCGTAGGATTTCTTTTTCTTTTAAAATCGCTGCCCTGGAATTTGTAGGAAAACCTGATTTATTATAAGGTCTGTGTTGATCGCGATTAACGGTTGTTAATTTAGCTAGATCGATACGAACCCTTCTAATCGATTAAGGATTGAATACTGATTCTAGGGTTTTAGGAGTTAGGGTTTTGGTCTTCTTTTCGAGTTCTTGGTTTGCTGGTTTTTACGTGGAATTTTTTTTGCATGGTTAGTCGGTTCACGTGTTAATGGAGAGAGTTGAAGAATCTAATGGTGATGGGAATCATACGTTGAATTCGGATGTCGAAACAACCCCTGGAACAGCTCCGGTTCGAGGTATTGGTCTCAGGGTTACGAACATTGAAGGCAATCCATTGCTTCCGAGGAGAGGTATGTACTCGACAAACAATGTGTTCGTCATTGATGGATTAGAGGCTATCTCCAAACCTGTTAATCTGGAGTATAGGGGGGGTGTGGGATTTTCTCATGCTGAACCTGTGGGGGAGAAGTCGGCTACAGGATCATTGTATGATCACATAAATATGGACAAGCCCATTCATGTTGGCAAGGATGGATATGCTTCTTCTTCTGGTCCTATGAATTCAGAACCGAAGGTAGGAGTAGAACCTTTATCGTTTGCTAATATAGTCCAATCCAAAAAGGAGCCTGTTAAGGTCAATTTTCGTCCAATGGAATCATCGGAAACTGTGGATGGTGTGGATGTGGTAATACCTATGTCATCGGTTAAACAGGTCAATGATAGGTATGTGAATACGCTGTATGGATATTTCTTGGGTAAAAGACTTGCGTTGTGGTAGACTACTTTGCTAAGAAGAACTGGGTGAAATATGGTCTTTCGCGGCTAATGATGAATGCTAAAGGGTTTTTTTCTTTAAGTTCAAAACTAAGGAAGGGATGGACCAGTTGATGGAAGATGGACCATGGACAATTAAGAATGTGCCGATCATTTTGAATGAATGGTCACCGACTGTTATGGTGGAGAAACAGGATATCAAAAGGTCCTGGTTTGTATTAAAATGCATGATATTCCTCTAACGGCGTTTACTGAGGATGGCCTAAGCTTGCTTGCGTTGAAGATAGGAATACCGAAGATGTTAGACTCTTATACTGCGACGATGTGTGCAGAATCGTGGGGAAGGAGTAGTTTTGCAAAGGCATTGGTCGAAATTCAGGCAGAAAATGAGTTAAAGAAGGCCATTACTGTTGCTATCCCGTCGTTGAATGGGAATGGTTATACAAAAATGGAGGTAAAGGTTGAATATGATTGGGAACCTCTTAGATGTTCAACATGTTGTGTCTTTGGCCATAATGATAGTGCATGCCCTAAAAAAACTCGGCTCCTATTAACAATGAGGAATCTAAAAAAAGCAATGATGAATTCCAAGAAGTAAGAGAGAAAAACAAGAAAACAACTAACCAAGGTTTACAGGTGAAGAATCAGAAACCTAAATTTGTTTATCGCCCGGTAGTTAAACCAAAGGGTAAATCGGTGATAAATGTACAGCCAATGCAACAAGTGAAAACGGCTAACACTTTTGATGCTCTTAAAGATAATGATGGGAACCAGGTGGAGGATGATCTTGTAAGAATAGTGAAAGGAGCGACGTCGAATTCTACACGGAAAAAACATAACTCGGAAGAAATTAGTTTTAATGATGTTGAGGTTGATGATTTGCTTGCTGATATTCCAAGGTTTATGGACTCAGCAATGGATAACCATGCTTCGAGGGTGCAAGCACACCCGGTCTAACGGGTGCCCATGGGTAGTATAGCCTCATGGAATATAAGGGGGTTGAACCGCTCCCTCAAACAGAAGGAGGTTCGTCAGGTGGTTGTAGATAATCACGTTCGGGTATGTGCGATTATGGAGACTCATGTTGATGCATCTAATGTGTACAACGTCTGCAACAAATTTTGTCGGTCTTGGAGTTGGGCAACTAATATGGATTGTTGCTCTAAAGGTACTAGAATTATAGTGGGTTGGGATGCCACAATGGTTGATGTTATGATCTTGTCACAAACGACTCAGGTGATTCACACTCAGACTGTGTTTAAGATGGATCGAAAATCATTATTTTGTTCTTTTGTTTATGCCGATAACTATTATACGAAACGGAGAGCCTTGTGGCAAAATCTTCGTGTTCACCACTCGCATGTCCATGATAAGCCTTGGGAAATCTTGGGGGATTTTAATTCATCATTGAGTCTTGATGACACGGTTGATGGATCTTCGATGTTGGGTATTGGTGCGAAGGAGTTCAAAGAATGTGTTGATGACATTGAAGTGTTTGATGTTAATGCTTCGGGTTTACACTTTACGTGGACAAATAAGCAACAGGATAGACGCGCTATTTTAAAAAGATTGAGCGAATCTTAGGGAATGTTCAGCTTATTGATGACTATCCGTCTACAATGGCTTATTTCTTTCCCTATTGGATCTCCGACCATACTCCATGTATTTTAAAGTTGCCTAATGTAACCAGAGATAGACCGAAACCTTTTAAGTTTGCTAACTTTATGGCGGATAAGGGTGGCTTTATGGAAGCTGTGAATCAAGTCTGGAATAAACAACAACCAGGTTATCTCATGTTTCAAGTAGTTAAGAAACTCCATTTGCTTAAACACCCTCTTCGAAAATTGTTGATCCAGCAAGGAAATTTGCATGAAAAGGTCAAGAACTCTAGAAAAGCTTTGGAAACATGCCAGATTGCTATAGATGGGGATCCGCTGAATGCTGACTTACTCCAGCAAAATGGCCAATTACTTCAGACTTATAAGGATGCGGTGCATGATGAAAGTATGTTTCTTAAGCAGAAATCTAAGGTGGATTGGTTGTCTTTGGGGGATTCTAATTCAAAGTTCTTTCATAATGTTATTAAAGCTAAAAATCACCATAGCCGGATTTTTTAGGTCCGTGATGTTGGTGGTAATTTGCATGAAGGTGGTTCGGTGCCTAATGTGTTGGTAGATCATTATGCGGCATTCTTTGGGAGTTTGGGCCAGTGTGATGCGATTCCAACCCCGGAGTTTTTTCGTAATGTGTTACCTCCAAACATTGCTAATAATAAGGTAAGGCAAGTTACTGATGATGAAATCAAAGCTGCCATGTTCTCTATTGCGGGGAATAAGTCCCCAGGTCCAGATGGATATACCTCGGTCTTTTTCAAAAAAGCTTGGGATGTTGTTGGAAAGGATGTGTGTGGTGCGGTGAAAGATTTTTTTACTAATGGCAAACTCCTTCGTCAATTGAATCATACGGTAATTTCGCTTATTCCAAAAGTTATTACACCTTCATCGATCACTGATTACAGGCCTATCTCTTGTTGCAATACGCTCTACAAGTGTATTAGCAAGATTATCACTAATCGTATAAAGGAAAGGTTAGATCAGATTGTGAGCATTAATCAGTCGGCTTTTGTGCCAGGAAGGAGAATTTAAGACAATATATTGCTCACACAGGAGCTGATGCATAATTACCATCATAATTATGGTCCTCCTAGATGTGCTTTTAAGGTAGATATCCAAAAAGCATATGACACAGTTGATTGGCAGTTTCTTGAGCATACTTTGAGGGGGTTTGGTTTCCACGAGAGGATGGTTACATGGATCATGGCTTGTGTAACGCGACTTCTTTTTCTCTAGCAATTAATGGGAATCTCCATGGATTTTTTAAAGGAAAAAGAGGTTTACGTCAAGGAGACCCAATGTCTCCCTACCTGTTTACATTAGTCATGGAGGTTCTCACCTTAATTTTGCAGCAACAGGTGGCTCTATCTAATGAATTCAGATTTCATAGTAAATGTGATGTGCAGCGAATTATTAATATTTGTTTTGCTGATGATCTTTTCTTATTTGCTCGGGGAGACCATAGTTCTGCTAAAGTTGTTCTTCAAGCCATAAACACTTTTAAACGCATGTCGGGTCTCGTTCCTAGTATGAACAAAAGCACGGTTTTCTTTGGAAATGTGTCGAATGCGGTGAAAGATAGGATCCGTAGCATCATGCCGTTTGAGGAGGGTATTTTGCCGATTCGGTACCTGGGAGTCCCTCTTATTTCAACTAGACTGCGGTATAAAGATTGCTCCAAGCTTGTAGAAAATATGGAAAATCGAATCACGAACTGGAAGAACAAAAGTTTATCCTTTGTTGGGTGTCTTCTTCTTATTCGATCAGTCCTAGCATCCATACATGTTTATTGGGCTTTGGTGTTTATCTTACCTAAAAGACTTATCCAGGAGCTTGAAGGAAAGATGAGACGGTTCTTATGGGCTCAAGGTAACGAGATTAAAGGCAAGGCTAAGGTGAGGTGGGATCGTGTGTGCCTGCCTAAAAAGGAAGGAGGTCTGGGTATTCAGAGAGTAGAGGATATGAATAATGCCCTCATGGTAGCTCATATTTGGAGTCTCTTAACCTGTAGAGAATCGCTATGGGTGAAATGGATCCATTCTTATCGTATTAGGGATAGAAGCTTTTGGGATGTGCCTATTCGAAATAATGTTACGTGGACTTGGAGGAAGTTGCTAAATCTTCGACCTATGATTCAGCATCACATATGGACCAAACTAGGGAATGGTTCTAAAACTCTTGTGTGGTTTGACAAATGGGATGATGGTTGTCCGTTAAGTTCATACATCACTCCGAGATTGATCGCTAATGCCGGTTTTTCTATGCAAACCACTGTTGCAGAGGTGTGGGACGAGGGGGAATGGGCGTGGCCTGACGGGTGGCAAGCCCGATTTCCAGCCCTCTTAAACCTACGGAACGTTGTGCTTAACCCTGAGCGAGAGGATACGATTGTATTGAGATCTAGAGTTGGGGATGATGGCAACTATAGTTCTTCCACTGTTTGGGATGATATTCGAGGTAGGCAGAATGAAGTGCCATGGGCTAGTGTCGTGTGGTTTACACAGTCTATTCCCCGTCACTCGTTTTTTATGTGGCTTCTTGCGAATAAGAGATTAAAGACACAGGATGTGATGCAAACATGGTATGCCACGGGTAATGCCAATTTTAATTTACTTTGTTGCTCATTATGTACTTCAGGTCCGAATTCACATGAACACCTGTTTTTTGAGTGTGCTTTTGCTGTTGAGGTATGGAATGGAGTTAAAAACGAAGCTGACATGGGAGATGTTCCAAGTTCTTGGAACGTAATCTTTGATCACCTTGTAACCGTGGCAAATTCAAAAAGTGCCCAACATGTTATTGCAAAGCTCGTTGTTGGAGCTGCGGCTTATTTTGTGTGGTAGGAACGGAACCATAGATTATTTTCGAACAGAAAGAGGAGTCCTGATCGACTGGTTGAGGTAATCCTGACTACCGTTCGGTTGATGCTACATACTATGCGATTCAAGAGGACAACTTATGTTAATGGTATTCTTCAGCGATGGAGCTTGCCTCGTGGTCTTCTAATGAAAGATGATGATTGCGGCTAGTTTTGAGCTGTTTTTTCTTCATGTTTGAGTCTATAGTTAGACGTGTTTGGTTTTTTAGCCTTGTTTTCTTGTATACTCTAGTATGGTATGCCACGCTTGAGAACTGAAGGATGCTTTGTCCCCCACTTGGTATGATGTGTTGATTGATATAAAATTTACCGGGGTAAACCCTTAAACCCCAAAAAAAAAAAAAAATATTGATACAATATTGTGACAGACCAAATATTTAAAAATCGTATTGTGATAGATCAAATGGTTAAAATCGTATCAACTTTGGAGAGTTTTCAACGAATGGAACATGTTTGGTTTTACTAGCTAATCCTACAATCTATAAAGGATTTTCAACTAATGAAAAATATGCGTATGGCGTACCCCACAAGTACTTTCATATTTTGTGTACTAGTGGTTGAGAGTTGGGGTAACTCACCTGATACGTCATTGATAAAACGAAACCAGTGAGAGCTATATATCAACAAGCTAAAAAAATAGATCGTCCTCAAGAAAATGAGGGTGACACACGAAAGTTTAAAACATGACTACGTGAATATATATATTGTGACAAATTAGACAACCTCGCAACTAACTTAATATTTTTGTAATAAAAATATTGTATTTGGGATTTATTCTATTTTATTTTATTTCACAACAGGATCTACCTACAATGTGTTAACAGATATTCGAATCAATTTGCCAGTAGTAAAGTTGACTAAACTGTTTGACAATATAAGAATCTAAGAGTACTCCAAAAAGATTATAAATTGTAACCCTTCATAAAAAAAAAAAAATCAAACTGATGGGTGGCGAAACTTTTAAGGGACAGGAGGGGGCGGCCGATCGACCCCTCGAATTTTTCGTCTGTAGTAGAGAGTA
Source organism: Helianthus tuberosus (assembly GCA_030545235.1). Taxonomy (NCBI): domain Eukaryota; kingdom Viridiplantae; phylum Streptophyta; class Magnoliopsida; order Asterales; family Asteraceae; genus Helianthus; species Helianthus tuberosus. Next base: position 1,509,663 of record JARYGA010059779.1, read on the forward strand.
TTTAGTTTTCGTATAGAAATTTTTGGGTATATACGTCTTCGGCCCCCCGGTTTTATAGAAATTTTTTGGTATATACGTTTTCGCCCCCCCCCCCCCCCCCCCCCCGGTTTTATAGAAATTTTTAGGTCCAGTGACTTCCGCCACCCCGGTCGGAAATCTCAAGCTTCGCCACATGAGGCCAACAATACTATCATCAAAGGTAAATAACAAAAGTCATGCATAAATCTGATCCCAAGTCTATTCCTTAAATTAAGGGTGTAAACAAGTCGAGTTCGTGTTTAAAAGGCTATTCATGAATAGAGTTTGAGATTAATAAACTAATTAATTGTGAGCTGAGTATAAGTTTGAAAAACAACTCACGAGTCAATATCAAGCTTAAGAAAGTAAGCAAGCCGTGCTTGAGCTCTCTCGTAAGTCAAACATGTAGATTCCAAGTCTTGTAAGTCAAACATGTAGATTCCGAGCCTCGTAAGTCAAGCAAGCTAAGCTTGAGCTTATACGAGCTTGGGCACAAGCTTAGGTTGGCTTGTGTACTTTACAGTTTACACCCCTACTCGTGTTATGTCAAAGGTCCAATGACTAAACCAACATCTTTTATATATTTTATAAAGGTGACATATTTATAACCAAAATCTTTTATCCAATATAAATTAGATACCTCAGCAAATACTTATATGTGATATATAACATATGACTCTATAGATATGAGTATATTTTGAAACATGACAGGACACAACTAGAAAATGCCCTTATGATTTTCTCTCCTCTTTATTGATAAGTTTGATGGTAAGGTTAAAAGGTGTGGGGCTCACGAGGGACCACACTAGTGCTACTACTATAATCCTATATATAGAGGGGTAAACAACCAACCCTAAATACAACAGGAATGATGCATGAAATTCAATTTCGTTTCACTTGTATTATGTACGTTATATATGTCAATTTGTTCTGATCAGGATAATATGTGTTTTTCTACTCGTATATCTTATGATTATAGTTTCGTTATAATTATTACTATTATTATTTGGTAGGTTTGATGATAGAATAGTTTGTTTTTGGCCCAGTCTATTCACACACCTCTTGTGTCTATTTTGATGGTGTCAGTCTTTGTCTGTCGGCCATATATACCTATATGTTGCGCTTTGGCCAAAGCGCAACGTTTCAGGGTAATACTCAACCCTTAAGCCTAAGCTCAATATAGGTTTAATTTTTTTTCTTTTAAATATGCTTTCAATTGTAATTAATTCTCATATTATATTAGATTGATATATTATCTCGCACATAATAATAACTAGGTGGACACCCGTCCGATGGACGCGGGTACATCGTAAACATTGAATGTAAGCCTATTTTTATATGTAAAATATGATGTGAAATTATTTAATGAATTCACGTTCGCATTATACTTAAGAATACATTAATAACGTTTATTTGTAAATCTAACGGAAGTACGAAAAACCCCCTACAGATTCTGTCATTCCCAACTTGTCGGCTGATTAATTTAGACACAAGAGAAGCATAACGAACCACAAAACATGTTTACTAACACAAATATTCTTTGTTTATAAATCTGGTCCAAGCCCAAACCTTGTTTATTAAATGTGGTCCAAGCCCAACACCTGTTTATTAAATCTGGTCCAAGGCCCATATGTTGAAACAAAGAATATTTTAATTGGTTATTACAAAATCAGTCGCATTGGGTTTTGTAAACATCATCGTCGACGATTGAAGATCATCACAACCCTTACACCAGTTCTATCGATTCAGAGGGAAGAAGGCTTGATTGAAGATAACGAACAGAGATCAATTGATACCGCATAATCATCGCCGAATCCACGACAGTATTCTCTTCACCTTCAATTTCATCTTTTACTAATTTAGTATATTTGGTTTCTTTGATTGAAAATTTCTTATCATTTGGCTTTCTTTTGACGTTGTATGAGTCAATGTTGTTGATTATTTACGTGTAAATTCTAAAGATTTTGTCTATTTGTGATACTTAATCGGAAGATTATAACTGTTCTTGACATTGACGTTGTTTAGGTATAGGTTTTAAACATGTTTTGTTGATGAAATTTAGATTTTTTGTGTTTAACAAATTTAGATTGTAGTATATGTATGTAATATTTGATAAATTAGGGCTATGTTAAAAATCACTGTTTATCACTTTTTGTATAAAGATTTTGTAAGATTATGATGTTTAGTATAGTTTCAGTTGGTGTTCTTGATATTGAAAAAGATTAGATAAATAATTTTAGTCTTCCACAGATTGAGTTGTAATATTTTGGGTGTTTCACATGTTATGTATGTTCATATCAGTTTTGGTCTTTCACAATCTTGTTGATCATATTAAATGTTACTAGAATTGTCTTAACGAATTATTATAAATTCTGGTTTGAAATTATTCGTTGTCGTTTGCACTATGGTAGTTTAGATGATACAGTTGTATTTTCAAGTCTTTGTTTGTATTGTTATCATTATATAGAAAACTTTTGTACATTTTTTAATGTTTTAGTCTATTAGTTATACTCTTCTTAATTACAATATATAGAATAACCTTTTGAACGCCCCGCTTGCGGTATGCTCATATAATGTATATATGTGTGGGCTCTCGGGGGGCAAAAGTGAAAGTGCACTAATTTTAACGTTATTTTACTAATTTCGTGAAAATAACGTTAAAAGACGGGGATGGTTAATCATGCATCATGTGGTGGCGTTGATAGCCGAAAGACAAGGGGGTACATGCACTAATCGGCGTTTGTCTCAATTGCTGAGTGTATGTGCCTTATGTCCAAGGCTTGATGCAAAACTACAATTGAGCCGGGGGTCTCATTGGAAGCAGCCTCTCTATTCATACGGGGTAGAGGTAAGGTTGTCTACATCTCACCCTCCTCAGACCCTACCTTAGCTTTGCTATTGATGGGATATACTGAGTATGATGATGATGATGATGATGAGAATAACCTTTTGACATAGTATTTTCTATGATAGTTCAAAATTAGAAGGATGTATGGATTTGCTTGTTACATGGACGACAACCGAAGGAAATGTTTGGTTAGTATTTTAATCTCAGTTATGGCGAAGTTAGTTTTCTTTATAATATCATATTAGACAGTTCCTGATTTTAATTTATTTATACATAGGTTCTACCAAAAAAATATAAACAGTGGATTAAAGAGTTTAACTATCCAGTTAGCTTTGTCAAAGTGCGGACAACTAATGGCCAGGTGTTTGAAGTCAAGGTATATGAATTAGGAAGCGTCTATTATTTCTACAATGGATGGTATTCCGTTGTTGAAACTTTGAAACTACAATCTGGATCGTGGCTCGTATTTCAGTATGAAGAAACTTTAGAAAGTTTTCGGATGTTTTATTTCTATGACAATATTGCATTTGCTCCATCAGATTATTTTTACTACAGACCCAATGGCGCTTTTGATAAACCTGACGCTATGGTATGTTATTCACAATCTGGATTCATTATATTTGTTATGGTTTGTTATTTATTGGTTCTTAGTATATCAAATTACTAATATTTATTTTTTTCTCATTGTAGCATATCAATCGTTTATTTGTACATCACAAGATGGACAATACCATTCCAAACTATCCGGTTCTTATTAGAGGTCCTGGGAAGCATAAAATGTTTCTTCGAATGGATGTGATTGACAATCAGCTTTACATAACCACTGGATGGGATTGGATTAAGAGGAAGTTGTCAATAAGTGCCTCTCATCTGCTTGTGTTTGAAATGATTGATCTTCAAACTTTTGATATGTCCATTTTCAATTGTTCCAAGAATGTTGATTTAGTGTTGCCACCGGAATTATATGTTGCTATCAAGGAAGAAGTCGTAGAAGAGGTTATCAATATTTCTGATGGTGAAGATGTGGATGACGCGACTAAGGGCAATGAAACTGATATGCTCCCTGTAACACCGAACGACGAAACTATACCAGTAGTTTTCCGTGTGGACAATCATTTTGTAAGTTTCTGTAACCAAAAAGTACTAACAGGACCTTAGGATGTATTAACCATATTATAATACTATCTTTGTTAACATTATTTGTTATTTGTTACAGCGCATTCGTAAACCTCTCGCTAAAAAACTTGGCTTGGATAGGAAGAGGAGTTTAAAGATTGTAGATGCTGCTGGTAATGTTTGGGATGTTCGAGTTGGTATCGAGTCTCCTGATAATCGGATTTACATAAAAGATATGAAACAGTTTGTGAAGGATAAAAAGATGGTTCCTCGTGAAGAGTTTATCCTTAAGGTCGTCATGGGTAAAGGTATTTTCTTGTTCGACTGAATGGTTGTGGGGCCTCGGATAATGTTATGATGTATGGAAACAATGTTTTTTGTTTGCTTAAAAGTCTTTTGTAATAGTTGACAGTGTAGTTTTGACCCTGGTGGTACGAAGGGTGCATATGTTACTGAAACACTACAAACTATGTATTGAACATGTAGTTGTTCCTAATGACTACCGGTTGAAACTATTACTTGCATTAGTTATTCCTTGTCTTATATATATATATATATATATATATATATATATATGTTATTCTTATTTGCCTTTCATTGTTTAATAATAGTTAAAACTATCAATTTTTAAACATGTATACTATTTTTTAGAACAATACACTAAAATAACATCCATTATTATTAGATAAAAGGAACATGTTCACAGGATGTTCAAAAGATCATACCACATTACTTAATACATGAAAAGACTTTTGTTCAAAATGCTATTTAGTTTTACATCAAAAGATCATACCACATTACTTAATACATCAAAAGATCTAATGGTTGCGACCTTTCACTGTTCAACATTCATAATTATAGATTTTGTAGTACTTCCTTGTAGACCACATTAGTAGTAGTTTTACAAAATTTTTGATCCGTGTCACATATTAAAATCTTCAAACCCTTCCGGCTTTTTACTCGAGATACCGCAACATATAGTTGTCCATGACTGAAAACCGGACGTGGAAGGTACAATCCGACACGTTCAAGTGATTATCCTTGACTTTTATTGATTGTCACCGCAAAGCAGACTGATAGTGGGAATTGTCGACGAGCAATTTTCACTGGAATTCTTTTATCGAAAGGAGTCATTTTCAATCATGTAATCAAAGTGTGATGACCTATGTTGTTTCCTGTGATGATCTTTGCTTCTATTACAACTTTTCCAAGCTTTGTTACTTGTAGTCGTGTGCCGTTACACAAACCATTCGCTTGATCAATGTTTCTAAGTAACGTTACTGGAGCTCCAACTTTGAGAACCACTTTATGGTTAGGTAACCCTGACAAACGCAGATTATTTAATATGTCCGGAGGAAACAATGCCATGTTAAGTTCGGACTGTTGCTCAGATTCACATAAAGTGTCTGAACTGAGATATATCTTCTCCTCACCAGGCATACTGTCTAACAATTGTATATTAATTGAATCAACGACTTCATTGGTGGGTGCAAGAATAGTTCTTTGCTGGAAATAGTTTAAATCACCCAAAAATTTATCCATTTCCGAATATGTGAATGAAATCAATGAAGCAATAGGATTAACTTCATCTTTGATAAGTAAATCGTCCGGAATTTCAATTTCTGCCTCTCCATCATTTTGATCACCAAGCAAACCATCACCGAGTTTTAATATCCATTCTGCAAAATCCTTGGTTTCTTGTAAATTACATGGTTTGGTACCCACTTTTAGCCTCATGTTTTCAGTTAGTTTTAGTACCTTACAATATTGCCATAGATAAGATGAATTCAATGAAGAATTTACAATCATGCTTCTAGTACCCTTTGGAATGACTGGAAGTATTTGCCTAAAATCATCGCCCAACAGAACAACCTTTCCTCCAAATGGCTGTTTTTGCATCCTCAGATTACTTGAACGGGCGATATCTCTCATTGTCCGATCAAGGGCTTCAAAACAATGCTTGTGTGTCATTGGAGCTTCATCCCAGATTATAATCTTCGTTTCTTTTATTAAGCCGCCTAACTCATTATTTGGTTCTATGGAACATATAGAATCTTCGTTAATATTTATTGGGATTACAAACCTTGAATGGGCTGTTCTACCACCGTCTAAAAGAAGCGATGCAATCCCACTGGATGCAACATTTAAAACCACTTCTCCTTTCGATCGTAATGCCGCTGCAAAGGTTTTCCAAAGGAATGTCTTACCAGTACCTCCGTAACCATATACGAAGTATAAACCTCCAACACCTTTTGCAATTGCATTCATAACGGTCTCATAAACATTTTTCTGTTCAACAGTTAAACACTTTAAATAAGAAGCAAGGTCCTTTTCTAAAGTTGCCCGATCATAGCAAAGTTCTTTCATTATCAGTATTCTTCAATGCAGAAATGTAATTGTCATGAAGTTTTGGCACATCATCAAAGTTACTTAATGTACTACCATAAGAAAGTAGCAACTTTTGGATATGTGATAAGCAAATATTTTCGACTTCTTTCTCATGAATATCCAAATCTATAAAATTGATTACAAAAAAGATCGAGTGTTAGATAGTATTATTCAAATATTCAATGATAGTTGAAAAGAATTTGACAAATTATATAAACTTCTATCATGACCTGGAATACCAGTAATCTTTCGTTGCTGGTATATAATGTCTTCACATAATAGACTTTTTGTTTCTGTCCAAAAATATCCAGGCCTAGAAATGGAGTTGGACAACAGTAACGTTACAAAAAGTGTCCGCAAAAAATAGGAAGTCGACCATGTGCTTGCTTCTCTCATTGCAATTATATCCTCCTTATCGTCATCCAACAAACCACGTGCGAAACATGCATCTTTAAATGTATCATAAAGTTGGCCATCAACGGTTTTAATATCATCAAAACTTGTTGGTCCTTTTACATGATTCAATAAAATTCTCAAGAAATAACAGTCACCAAGTGACGGAGGAACATAATGTATCCTACCAACTGCTCCAAAAGGATTTTTTCTTCGGTGCCACTTTCGTAGTTTACGTATCCATACATAATATATTGGAAAATCTATGTACTTCAATGTTCTAGCAAATTCATCAACTTCGTTACACTTCATCCATTCCATGAACATTGACATTTTGACAGTGGGGTTACTAACCACATCACAGAGATTTGAATCATCATCATAAACAATACTTTGACCATCTTCACAATGAAAAGATAATACTTCAACTGTTGGATATCGATAATGTATATCAAACTCGAATATTCTCCAAGCAGCTTCACAGGCAGAAATATACCTACAGTCGAGATATTCTTTTACTTCATCTACTTTTGTTTTCTTTGACTGAATGTCAGTAATCGGTTCAACTTCATTTGTTTTATTGACTTGGAAAACAGAAGCAGTTACTCTATCCGGACCTTTATTAATATATTTGAACAGATATTTGATAGAGCCCGTTTGGTTACACCACTCAACATTTATATGGCATTGGTACCTCTTGAGTAGAAGTGCATTGTAAGGGACTACAAACCTGTTATCAAGAGTAACTTGATTTTTTTCGACTGTATTTCCTGTAGGACGACGACGGTAGACAGGATATCCTTCGGTATCAATGGAAGTCTCGTGTCCATATTTCTTAGGAAATTTTTTAGAACCTTTTAAATTAACCATGCATGGACATTTAGGGTTATCTGTACCGCAAGGACCATGTATCATAAACTGTTTGACAAGTTCATACAATTCCGGTTCAGTTTCTTTGTCCGGAATTTCGGCACTAATTACACGATCGATCTCTTTGGCTGTCGGAAACTTGCTCTCTGCACATAAGAACATACAAATATGAGCATGAGGTAAACCACATTTCTGAAATTCGATTGTGTAGATAACTGTAACATTGAAAAGGAAACCTTGTCAGTAAGATAATTATATGAATAACAATTTTAAACATTTTCAATCAATTACCTGCTTGTATCTCACCAAAAAACTTATTTCTCTTGAAATCTTGTATTAGATTATTGATTTTAATCTTGAATAACCTTGAGATAATGTCCGGTCTATCTTGAGGTTTTAGGCCTTTTTCATTTAAACAACGATAAATCTCAGGCCAATTTGGATTACATGTAATTATTATGAACAGATCTGGATATCCAACAGATTTGCAAATTGCCATAGCATCAAGATACTTTTGCATCATATATCGAGAACCACCAGTAAATGATGACGGTAACAATATTCGTTTACCACAATTTGAAGCATCAGTCTCTCCACTTTGAACACTTTGATTTAGATTCTTAAAAGTTTGACTTCGAAGTTTTGGTTGTTGCGTCTTTATATAGTTTAACCTTGCCGATTCTATCATTGTATACGCATCTACCAAAAATTGTTGGAATAGTTTTTGGGCATTAAGTAACAATGAAAACTCATTAGCTCTATCTTGTATTTTGTAACAAAAGAATTCTCTCATTGTCGTGCTGGTTCTAAGTATATCACAGTCAACAGAAACACCTCTATGCTTAATACCAAGTCTAAAACCATCTTCTGCAAATGGAAAGATAAGTGGATATTGCAATGCTAGATAAGAAGGATGAAGCTCACTAATTCTTTGAAGAACACCAGACTTTGTCTGAACAATAATATCCCTTTTATCAAATGCTCCATCAAAATCACCAATTACTAAAGCGGCAACTTCCAATGCGGTTGGCAAGTTGAAAATTCTACCGTCTTTATCTCTTGTACCAATAAGCTTAAGTCTTACATTTCGCCAATCATTTTCTTTAAAACAGTCTCTTACCATTCTAAATGACTTCATAAGTGGATTGCAAGAATCCAACATTTTCTTAAGACTGGATATGATTGCAATATCAAGACAAGAATTTGCTGATCTTTTGAAGCCAGTTTCGACACTATAAGAAAAAAACACGGTGTTACTAAAAATAACACTTGTCATATTTAAACAATTACAGTATGTATACTATTGTTTATCTATCTTACAGCCTTTTGACGATTCAATTCCTCTTTTTCTGAGCCGTATATGTAAAGTTGTGAGAACTTTGGTTCTTCGCCATCATCCGGAAGTAGACTACCCATACGATGATAGTTTTGGCCTTGTAATCCAAATACATAAGGACCTTTGCTATTTTTAAAACTTTTGTCAACCTTACCACCAAGCGATGTGAAAGAAAACATCATATTGTATGCTCGAATGTTACTCATGAAATTGCGACTCTCGGAATTGTCCATTTTTTACATCCTTCGAAGTAATTGAGGAGGATCAGGTGACGGAGGCAATTCAATCTCTCCATTAGAACAACAAAGAGAAAAAGCGGTTTTCTTAGAATCTTTATTCCCCTTAAGCATTTCATCTTTCCATAACATTGCATGACACTTAGAACATACAAATATTGCATCTCCATGATCAACATATTCTACACATTTAAATCAACCAAAAATAATAGAATTATATAATCATTTATAATTAAAGAACAAGAAGTTAAAACAATGCTGTGAAGGTCATAAAGAATATATACATCTCTAAACGGTTATTTACCTCGTGCAACACCAAAAATCTTTTTAACCAAAGAACCGGGTGCCATATCATCAGCAATGGAATTATCACAGTTAGAAGACGCATCGCGGATGTTTGAGCTTTGATTCCGTTCTCCTTGATTAAGAGAACTACCATTAACATCTGTCGCATTATGCAGTACAATATCCATGGATAAAAAGAATTACCATGAACCGTAGATAAACTAAACGCCACTTAAACCTCATTTATATATATTTTATAATTTATAAGAAATGATAAGGAACATACCATTATTGTCTGATAACGAAGATTTTGGCAGCTTTCGAGATTTCATAATATCAAAATTCATAGCAGGGAGAGTTTCAAGCCCAATGGACCTTTTCCTACCACATGCCACTGGTAAGAAAAAAACATTAGAGATTGTTTAAACATTCCATTTCTTGTGTTGATACAAATTATTTAAGGTAGAATGAAATACTAAAATATATCGGAGAAACTGGATCAATTTACATTACTGGATGCACATTATGTTACAATTAGTCAATCATATATGATTATATATGCATATTTGTATAAATTTAAATAAACGTGTAAACCATACCATTTGTAATATTTGACAATGGACTTCTGTCCATTGTATTTGGCGCCCACTGCTTTACGCGCAATGAAGATATATTGGTTTCATCGGCAGCCGTAGACAAATCAAATTTAGGTAGAGGACTACTAATGAACCTTCGCTGACCATGTACGGAATTTTGACCAGTATTTTCATCCTGGTATGTCGATTTGACTGTAAATTAAACATAATGAGCAGCTATGAAAATCATAATGAGTCGTTAAAAAAAGGATTGATGAATTACCAAGAGTCGTTGATGGTGACAGGCCCCGCCGGAGAGATCCTCGATCAAAGTTGGGGGGAGTGCACATTACACTACCTATCCTTTTAGAAGATGATTCACTCAACACATCAGTGCGATTGGGTGTTAACTTAGATGCGCTATTACCACTTGTACAAACTTCATGGATTGATGAATTACCAAGAGTCGTTGATGGTGACAGGCCCCGCCGGAGAGATCCTTGATCAAAGTTGGCGGGAATGCACATTACACTACCTATCCTTTTAGAAGATGATTCACTCAACACGTCAGTGCGATTGGGTGTTAACTTAGATGCGCTATTACCACTTGTACAAACTTCATGGACACCTTTTAATGAAGGATGAAACCATATCACATAAGTTTGACATAATATAATGAAACAAACCAATTAAAATATACAAAATACATTGTACAAAAACATACCTCCAATATTGTTCATAGTATTTGAAACATCAGATAATGGAATCGTATCAACACTTACAGATGAACCTATAAGACGACCCACACTATTGTTTCTACGATTTTTTAACATAGACTTTCTTCTCTGGCGAGAATCTTTAGATTGTTTTGTTGTGCACCGTGGAAGATACTCTCTATTTCGTTGAAAAAAAATAATTATTTGAATCCATAACTGTTTAACAAACGAATTGAGGGTTATCATTGTTAGATTAAAGTATTACACTAATAAACACAACAACCAAAGAGATAAAATATCAATACATATCCTGATTAAGAACATAACAACGCTCACTAAACAAAATTCGAATCTTACAACAGCATTAATTGTTCAAAAATAAACTGGCTATCAATCGCAGGGAAGGTGTTAACAATAACTTTATTTGTTTACAAAACTCATACCGTGGAGATTTAGTTCGATTCCTTGCCAAGAGATTACGAAAATCTTATTGGTGAAATCTTGGAGGTGCTACCGTATCTTTTCGTGTAATTCAGGCGGGTGAATTTGAGATTTCACCAAAAGAACGCGTTTGAAATTAGAAGTCTTCAAACTTACCTAATTTACACTAATTTACCTATTGGGCTTGTAAACCATGTTAATTAAATGTGCTAATATATTAGGTACCCATGGATTCAGATATAGATATTTAAACTATTGGGCCTATGTACAATGTATATCTATAGGTAACATGAAATACACACAAACTAATACATAAATATTATAACCACCAAATTGATTAACTTCAAATCATGCTTGTACAAACAGAGGATAAGTTTAAACCTGTTTTATAACCAACTATATGATTTTACTCAGAAAAAAACTTAAGTATCTATAAAAATATATTTTCTACAATAAAATTTTTAAAGGTATATGACTCAAAATGAAACTACAATTAGGATATTTTATTATAGATTGTTGAATATCAAGTAGAAAATATCAATTCAAACATAACCAAAAAAATGACATTGTATTTTCATTAAGACACTGAAACTTGATCTAAGTTGATAGACGTCAGCATTGCTCGGCAAGTGAAAATGTTTTACAAAACTTGATCTCGACAAAAGATGTTTAAAAGCAGATTATCTGGCATATCTTATGTGTGTTGTTGGACATCAATAAGTAAATTCTCCCTCAAACATGATTAATACAAACCTTGGACATTAATAATTGAGTTTTATTAATAAAAATATTTATTATCAACAATAATTAAATACATAAATTTATCTTGTCCGCAAAGTTGACATTTAAAAGTCTATTGAGTAACCTATTTTGAATTGCACAAACCTAAAAAAAGTTTATAATACAAAAAAACATCAACCACAAAAAGGCTTAATAGATAGTACATGTTTTCCAAAGTACATACACATCCATACATAATTCAGTTTCAAAAGCTTACCAAAGCAAAAACATAAAAACCAGTTCAACAAACCGTTCTTAGGAATCCATTCACCAAAAGACATTTAAACAAACACCAAAATATAACAATAACTTCTAAGCTTCTAACTGTTAAACTTAGATGGCTTCTTGCGGTTTCATTTGTTGTTCGAAGATAGCTCACCAACATTTAACCCTTCCACATGCTGAACGCTTCTCTTGCCATTCGGACTGGATCCTGAATCCTTCTCGACTTCAACGGCGGAAGAGTCGGCCGTAACAGACAACACATCCTTGAATTAAATCACAAAACAACTATTAAAGTATTAAATTCGGATATATATAATACAAAATGAAGTAAAAGCTCTTATAATGTCCTAACTCACCTTGGAAATCGAGTCACCGCCCCTCTGTGAATCTTCAGATAGTTGCACGGCTTTCGAGTCCCAAATTCTTGACTTACCTAATAACAGAGTATAAAAAACATTAAGGAATTGAATTTTACTATGAAACACTTAGTAACAGATTTCATGTTTGAAAGCATTAATGTTTGAACGGTTAGTAACATCATACCTCATCAGCAAAAAAACCATGAATAACATTATCCGCAACCAGTTCATCTAATATATCCGGATCGTCACATATTTTTTGGACTGTGTAAACATGATAGTCATGATTAAGATTGTATTCCGAAATGTCAACCTTAAACGCCAGTTTCTTTTCAAGCAACCGAGTGAGCTCGTATGGAAAACTTTGAGTATCATTAGACTTCACTTGGCGTTCTCTTATGTCACTTGCACTTGAACCAACAATCTTCATAACATCTTTATCAAACATTACAAACGTCACACTACCAGTTTCATCTTGAACCCTCACATGAACCTTGAACCTGAAATATATATAAGATGTTTTAAAAAGTTAAAAAATCTACATTCTAAATTTTGTATACAGCTGAAAAACCATAAATAATTGGAACATCCACGTAATCTTACTTGATGGTTACGGATGTACATTCTTCTTCACACTTGGGACAGACCAAAGAAGTGGGCGCCAGGTTCATCACCGACTCCGAAATAGTTTGAGCATATTGCAAATACTCAGTTTTAGTCAGCACCTTCTTAAAACACTTTCGACAAGCAGGATAAAACCAACCATAGTTTTCTTGAACAATCTTGATGGTTGTGACTACCACACATGACATTGCCTATGATAGCAAATAAATTCAACTGTATTATTCAACCTGTGTATATGTGTGTATGTGTGTGTGTGTGTGTGTATATATATATATATATTTAGACACACACTGCAAAAGTTTATATATATAAATATATATTATAAAAAAATCAAGAATTGCAGAAAGTGTATAAATGTATGTGAATTATTCTAACTGATTCGATCTCAATAATGTCATAAACATTCTTCTTCGGGAAATCTATCAGAAATTCTTGCTGGACAGGAAAAACAGTTTGAGATGACATTATCGATTGAGAAGAAGAACCACCAGCTTGGACTTGTTGTACCAAAAGGCTATAAAATTAATTGTACAATCAATAAGAACATCACATGACAATAAATAGTATAATAATAATAATAATATTTTGAAAATATTTAAACACATGAATTGAATAAATACCTCTTCCTGAGTTGTCTAACTTCATCGATTTTTGGACTAAAAAAGATACGTGTTCCAAACTTATCATTCTGAACAGTGTATTTTCCTAAACAATTTGGATATAGAAAACCATCAATTAATTAGACTACAATAATAAAACAATCAATTATATTGACGAAATTACCCTGCCATTCATTAATCTTTCCGTGCTGAATGATAGCCATCACATTATCATTCGGGTTTTTTTTTATCCAAGAAATCTTTAAACTGTTGGGCGTATTCATTCCACAATGTACAACGCACTATATTACCACTAAATAAGAAAAAAAAACAGATGTAAACATAGCTGTTATTACAAAAAAAATTGACATAACTTCAAAATTAACTAAACATGAATTACAACAGTAAGTAATCTCCAAAATATTATCTCCTTTTAATATACCATGATAGTTGTAATAAATAAGAGAACCCTAACAGCAACTAATACATCTTCATACTGTAAGTGATATATGACAAATAGACAACAATCATTGATAATAAATACCAATCTTGTTACAAATAAATAACAATTCTCTTACAAATCTCAAAAATACAAACACAACTGGATGATTGCTTATAATATATATATATATATATATATATATATATAAATGATTTTCTGATTGTTGGAAAGTAATTGCAAGGAAGACAAATAAATACAAATCATTTTTAATAAATGCAAATCATTTAAATCCAAAACATTTGCATTAATTTCAGATGAATGAACCTACATGATCTAAATAATACCAATGAAATTAAAAATGCAAATGATCTTACAGAACATATATCTAATAAGGCATACAAAGAATAAAAATCTAAACAATATTCATCGTGAACAAACTTAAGAAACGAACTGAATTTCTTGAAAAACATATACATTATCACACAAATATGTTCACATATGTTTATATCACAGAAAAATACTTACTCCACATCTTGGAGTTCAAAGTTCATCTTTTTTTCTTTCTTTAGGAGCTTTTCCATATATGTCCATATCACTATAGGAAAGGACAGTACCTGCAACATCTGCAATAAAATAAGGACGATCACTTCCCAACCAAAATACATACCAAATTTCGCAATAATAAGGAAACTTTATAAAAACTGCAAGTAAACAAAATACATACCAACAGTCAAAAGGTCTTGGCATTCTCCTTTGTCAATAAGTGAATGTGAGATCAGCTTAAAACCGTATTCAACACCTTCCCAACCAACAGCAGCTCTAACAGTTGTACAACGATAAAAGTTAATCTTATAAGCATGATTCACAACTTTGTATGGGTCCAGGTTTTCACCAACACCAAACCTGGACAAAACAACAACCGAATATTCCTAAAGTTGGGAGTCAAAATAAGGTATCAAAGGGCCCTTGATACCAGCCTGAATCTTACAACCCTGAAATGTACGAAAAAAACCCTAACATCAAAATACATTACAAAGTTAAAAAACCTAATATCATAATGTATCCAAACCCTAACTCGAACAAATGAATCTTACAAAGATGATTTGTATCCTGAATCTTTCAACCGAATCTTACAACCCAGAATACATTATGATTTGAAGCCTGGATCTTTCAACCCAGAATACATCACAGAACAATACTCATGAAAAAGAAAGTTAATAAGTATATACCTTCTCATCCAGCAAGATCAGATCCATCCGAAACATTTGGATCCATTTTCTGATGATTCGAGCCTTTAGATTCCACATATCTTTCGACGGATTGAGATCATCGATGAAACTTAGAGAAAGAGACGATCCTCCGCCTTCAAACATGTCCGATTTTGACATCTCCGTATAGATTGATGATGAAGATCTGTTGAGAAAAAAAAAGAGATTAAAGAAGAAGAAGAAGATCCGGAAGTGGTATGTGTGAGAGATTTAGGGTTATGTGAGATATATGACATTTGAAGAGAAAGTGTGATGATGGTTTTCAGAATCAATTAATGCAAATAACCTTTCCCCATGCAATTCAAATTTCCCCCCAATATATTATTTGATTAGAAAATTAGAAAATAAATTTAATACAATATATATTAAGATTTTAATACAATATATATTAAGATTTTAATTGGTATTTATGACATTATCAGACCCTACGTGGCATGCCTGTTTGATTGACAAGTAAGCAAACTTATATCAGCATTACTTCTCCTTTTATATATAAGTAGACTAGGTTTTTACCCGGGATTGCTTCCCGGGCTCGGGAAAGTTATTTAGATTAATTAATTATTATTTGTTTGTAATACAACCACATTACATCAACCATCTCATTCGATTCAACAACAATGTCTTCAAATCACCGGATTAGATCATGAACTCATATTAGAGGACAAACAAAAGCACAACAGGACCATATGAATAATATCATTTCCACTTTTACTTCGATGAACTTACATGATAGGGTGATTTGGGATTTTGAAAAAATCTTTGTTTTTGTACCTCTTTTACAAAATAAGATGTTGACCAAATATGGAACAGATGTTGACCAAAAGTCAATAAGATATTGACAAATAGTCAAACAGATGTTGAGCTTAAACATATGTTTGGTTTAATGCCAAACATCTGTTTATGGCCAAACATCTGTTTAAGGTCAAACATCTGTTTAAGTCCAAATATCTGATATAGAAGGAGAACATCTGTTTAAGGCAAAAATCTGTTTAAGGTCAAACATGTGTTTAAGGTCAAACAACTGTTTAAGTCCAAACATCTGATATAAAAGACCAAACATATGTTAAAGGCCAAACATCTGTTTAAGCCTTAACAGATGTTTAACTTGTTAAGATCTACTGTCTTCTCACACAGTTTTCCTCTTCAAAACACTGTTGAACCTAACATGGAAAGTTATTTAGATTAATTACTATTTGTTATTAATACGACCACATTACATCAACCATGTCATTCGATTCAACAACACTGTCTTCAAATCACCGTTTTAACCAAACAGCGGTTTCAACCACAGTTTTAACCCAACAGTGGTTTTAAACCACCATTTTAACCAAACAGCGGTTTCAACCAGATTTTTCTGAACAGTAGTTCCAAACATTTGTGGACATCAATCTGTTGACCAAAGTCAACAAATTTATCAACCACTGTTTTATTTTCAAACATCTGTTCCCAATAACAGAGCTTTGATCATTTAAACATACCTTTGCCAATATTACAAGCTTTTACACTCTCAAACCTAAATATTTATAAAAAGTACAAGTGTTAAACAGCATACAAAGTTCATCCATCTGTTGACCCAAGTCAACAGATGTATCAACCACTGTTTAATTTTGAAACATCCGTTCTCAATAACAGAGCTTTGATCATTTAAAGAGACCTTTGCCAATATTACAAGAATTTACACTCTCAAACATCAATATTCATTTACTTAATTTTAATAACAAACATGATTAATAATTTTAACACAACTAATTATATAAAAAATACAATTGTCAAAACAGATAATAGCATTCAATAAAATACAGGATCATAATTCCTAATCTATTGGTGAAACAGTAGTTTCGATAAGTAAAGCTCCTTTCGGACCATTGTAGTTGTCAACATGTTGGAGGTATTTCAGAAGTTCGTTGGTCAGATCAACTTCAATCATATCCCCCCAGATGCTTGTTATCAGCCACTTATTGTCTTCAATTATATTAGTACTTCGGCGTGCATCTACATAATCAACTACACGAAGTTCGTTGGTCAGATCAACTTCAATCATATCCCCCCAGATGACTTTTTTAAATTCTATTTTAACTTTAATCAAGATATAATAACCGTCAATTTGAAATTCAAAATTTGCTTAATCAAATGTCCAAAGCTCAAGAAATCAGCATTAATTACTGATTTGATTTGAAACAAATAGTCATCAAGAATTTTTTTTATTTTTTAATTTAACTTTAAATTTTATCATGAAAATAATGTTGGTGGAACTCTTGTAGGTAATTGGAATGTAAAGATTAGGTAAAATGGTAATTTGATTGTAATTCTAGTTTTCATTTGATAATTTCAATGTATCACTAATTAACAACAGCAATAATAAAAATGTGAGCAGTGACTATTTTTTAGGGAAACCGCTGATGGTCAATATCAGTGAATATCAACAATGTAAAAGTGAGCAATGGCTATTTTTTCCAATCAGTGGATACCAACCAGTTTTCGAAACCCTGATGTTTGGTCAGTCAGTGGTCAACATGGAGATTAAAGAAACAGAGGTTGTATTTCAGCAGTGGAATACTTGAACAATCAAATGTTTGAACCAATTTCAAGAATACTATACCCAAACAATCAAGATGAGGAGCTTACTATTCATCAAAGTGTATGTGAATTTTATTAGTATAAAGATGAAACAACTGTTCAATTAATAGTACAGATCAAACCACTGAATTGATGTGATAAATAGAGTTACGTATAAACAACAGTCCTAAACACTGTTAAATATAAACACTGATGCCATAAAAATGGTTACATATAAAACACTGAGGTGATGACATCTAACAACCTAACAGTCTTTAAAACATTGATGCGGAAAACACTGTTACATATAAACACTGTTAACATAAACAAATAAACAATAGAATAACTAAAGTTGATGCTGAACCACTGTTGTAGTTTGACACTGTTGTTGGACGTCATAAATTTCAGATTTAATTTCAAAGGTAAGTAGTGTATATTCTTATATGCTGCTTTATTAAAGTAATTAAATATTAGAAATGATATGCAAAGTAGGAAAAAAAAGAGAGAACGAAAATTTTAAATTACCATTTTGCATATTTTGAATTTCAAAATTACTAATATTATCAATAACTACTGACTTGATTTGAAAACAAATGTCAAAATGACTTTTTTAAATTTTATTTAAACTTTAATCAAGATATAATAACCGTCAATTTGAAATTCAAATTTTTCTTAATCAAATGTCCAAAGCTCAAGAAATCAGCATTAATTACTGATTTGATTTGGAACAAATAGTCATCAAGATTATTTTTTATTTTTTAATTTAACTTTAAATTTTATCATGAAAATAATTTTGGTGGAACTCTTATGTCATTGGAATGTAAAGAATTGGTAAAATGGTAATTTGATTGTAATTCTAGTTTTCATTTAATAATTTCAATCTATCACTAATTAACAACATCAATAATAAAAATGTGAGCAGTTACTATTTTTTAGGGAAACCGCTGATGGTCAATATCAGTGGATGTCAACAATGTAAAAGTGAGCAGTGGCTATTTTTTCCGATCAGTGGATACCAACCAGTTTTCGAAACACTGATGTTTGGTCAGTCAATGGTCAACATGGAGATTGAAGAAGCAGAGGTTGTATTTCAGCAGTGGAATATTTTGAACAATCAAATGTTTGAACCAATTTCAAGAATACTATACCCAAACAATCAAGATGAGGTGCTTAATATTCATCCAAGTGTATAAGAATTTTATTAGTATAAAGATGAAACAACTATTCAATTAATAGTACAGATCAAAACACTGAAGTGATAGGATAAATTCTGTTACATATAAACACTGTTAACATAAACAAAGATAGAATAAACACTGTTAACATAAACAAAGATAGAACAACTAATGTTGATGGGGAACGACTGTTGTTGGAGAGCGTTTCACATTTAGTTGATCAGTGCTTGTCTTCAACAGGACTTTGGTCTTGATCAGTGGTTTTTCGTAATTGAACAGTGGATGATGTTCATCAAACTTTATGTACAACAATCGTTATATCCAACACTTGTTAGGCAGATCAGTGTTTTGCCATATTTGTTATAACGACTGTCATTGTAGGAAACTTAGCTGGGCAGTGCCTATTGTAGGAAACTTCAATTTACCTACAAGAACTGATGAATTTAGAATAAATAACGCAAACTATTGTTAAGTCAAACAGCTGATGAAAAACTTTTTAAGCACTGCTAATAATTAAAACACCGATAGTGATTAACAAAACTACGTTTAATTGCTCAAATTGAGATGACGGGAGATCTGCAAAGGATTACAAATGAATCAATGCACCAATAATCAGTAAATCAAAACGTTAGAAATACCAAAAAATAAATCACACAAATTTAGGTTACCTTGATGATGTCCTAAACTTTTGCACTGGCATCACCTATCAACACACCTGGTATCACCTTTCACATTTCCATCTCCTCAACAACCGTCCGGCAGAGATTGCTTGTAATCAACAAACTCTATAAACCAACAAAAAAGCTTTGGAAAGAGAAAGTACAAAACATATCAAAATAAATCTACTCGTAATCACATGATACAACAAAGCAAACATACCAGAGTCACCGATTAAGAGGAGCTTGTACAAAAGCGTTCATCGAGTACGATAAGAAACCCTAGGAGATCTGTTTCTTCTTCTGAGAGTAGAAAAGGGTTCATCATGTTCAGTATGAGAAAATAGATAAAACGAAATAAAATTTCTGAATAAAAAAATAGATCTTACATGATTATTCTCTTCTTCAACCACTCGACGGTACATGATTTAGGGTTTCAAACGCAGATGTATCCAATAGAAGTAACCTCTGTCGTACATTGTTGAGGAGATGAACATGAGAAGAGGAAGAAGGATAAACATCAGAGAGAAAGAGGATCTGAACATTGATCGGAACAGAGCAGAGCAGAGGGAGAGAGAAAGCAAGAAGCCCTAAATGAGTAAATGAGGGAGGATATAAATAGAAGAGGGCAGTGGTACTGTTGGGCGGGAAAAGAGGGAAAACAATGCCTTAATTAAGTGACACGTGACCCAAATAACTTTCATTTATTATATACAATAGATTATGGTGTATCCAAGTGTATGCTTGAGTGGTCATAAATATGTTTTCAATTGTAATTAATTCTCATATTATATTAGATTGATATATTATGTCGCACATATATTAGATTGATATACTATGTCGCACATAATAATACTGGACACCCCACTTAAAAAAATTGTGTATCACTTTACAGTTTGGTTTAACCCCTCGTGCATACATAAAAAAAAGAATTTCTGAGTTCGCCAATAAATATATGTACCAATATATATAAAGTAAATAATTATATAAAAGATGAGTTGAGTCTGATCCAAATACGAGCTTGAAAAATTACATGGTTATAAGTACAAATATATATATAGTAAATAATACATAAAAGATGAGTCGGATTCAAACACAAACTTAAAAAATTACTTACAAACTGAGTTCGATTTTAAGAAATAAAGTTCAAAACAAGCACAACTCCAACCTAGATAATCAGCTACTCTAATTTCCATACGTCCGACCACTAAACCAACATCGGTTACAAGTCGGCTTATTCTAAGACCTTGCGTACTGGGGCGGTATAAGCCCAAATAGCGCCGAGATGGCGCCGAGAACACCGGGACGAAGGGCGCTATGCCCAAAAAAAATTCAAAGCGCGAAAATTATCGCGGCGCTATTCGAACGATGATTTGATTATTTTGACCGTTTATAAACGGTCATTTTAATAAAAAAAAAAATATTTTTTTCAAACTTTCCTTTAAATCATTACCTCCTCTCCTATTTTTTTTACCACAAACACTCAAATACTCTCATCTCTTCCATTTTTTTTACAAATCTTGATATTTTATACAATGCATCCATACAACCGTGGCTTCATTCCTCCCCGATCAAGTGCGGACCCAAACCAAAGTGGTAATCCTACTCGCCCCGTGTTGCCGGTTCCCACTAGACTCTACCCTTTCGGCTCCGGTTTTCTCGATTACAATCAACAAAGTCCCGGGTTCATAAATCTTTTGAACCAACCTCCGTCATGGGACCCTAATCTCTACGGGTGGAACCCGAATCAAAACACGGATGGGATGGGGTCGTCTCAAGCGTTTGGGTCGGCTAATGCTTTCGCCTCCCCACTATACGAACCCGATGTTGTTCCGGAGACGCAACCGGAGACGCAAAAAGGAAAAGGAAAAGCAAAACGGGCACATAAAAAGAAAGTGGAAACCACTACCCGAGCGAAAAAACTGTGATAACGTGGGAGCCCGAAGAGGAGTATGCGTTAACCCGCGCTTTCATCGATGTTTCGGAGGACCCGGTTATATGTATGTTTTTTTTTATTTTTTCGTTTTCTGTTTTTTTTTATTTTTTTTTTTCCGTTTTCTGTTTTTTTTTTTTTTTTTTTTTTCTGTTTTATATTTATTTTCTGTTTTTAAACATTATATTTTGTTTTTTTTAAGCAAACAATCAAAGTAGAAGCGTTTTTTGGCAACGAATACGAGACCTTTTTTTCGATCTCATGGGTAGAGGAGACGAATACCGGCTACCGGACTCTATATCGGGGAAGTGGACCGAAATAAACAAGAAATGCACAAACTTTCAAACCGTGTACCAACGCACGTTTGCCGGATGGAAAAGTGGAAGTAACGATGAAGATATTACGCAAGCGGCATTGGTCGAGTATACGAAGGGTAATGGCCATTTCCCATACATGAGGTGTTGGCAAATCCTTCGCCATAGCCCCAAATGGGCCACCGTAGTATCTACTCCGAGTGGTCGTTCGGGAAATACACGGCCATCAAAGAGGTCCAAAACAAACGAGTCGGGTGAACCCGAAACGCCAACCTCCGACGCTCGAAACACCGACTTGAACGAGGATATTCCGGATGACGAGCCGGCGGAGGAGTTACCAAGACCGCCCGGAAGAAAAAGCCGGGCGAAAAAACCCGAGTCGTCGTCGATGTCTATGGGAACGGATATGAGTAACGCATTTTCGGAGATAAACATGCGACTTCATGAGTTACACGAACTCGGTAATAAACGTTTGGAGGAGAACCACGAAGTTACGGAGATTATGCGGGATAGACAATGGGAACGGGACTTTGAGTTCTACTCGAAACCGCACGACCACCTTACCGGAAAAGCTTTGAAGATGGCGTTGGCCCAAAAGGAAAGGATCGAAAAAAAATATAATCTTTGAAGTGTTGTTTTTTTATTTTTTTAGTCAAACTTTTTTTTTTTTAGTGGAACCGTTTTTTTTTTTTTTTTTTTTTTTAAGTGTAATGTTTTTATTTTTATTTTAGTGTAATGTTTTTTAATTTAATGAAATGAATTTTAATTTTATAAAGTTAGAAAATAATTATAAAAAATTAGAAATTAATAATTGAGTAATGATTAGACAGGGGCTTTATGACTACGGGCTTAATATGCATAAGGCCCCATAACGCCCCACGCTGACGTGGCGCGCCACGTGTCGCATAACGCCCACAAAGGGGCGTTATGACTACACATGGCCTAACAAAAGCAATATGCATTCCGTACTTTTACATTTCATCATTTTAAATATACCTTTTTTAAACTATCTGTAAAACAAAAATGGTTATTTTCATTATTATTTAATTATTATTATTATTTATGGTAAGTTTGAATTTTTTGGGAGAGAACTTTGTGGAAAAGGAAAGGGGGGATGGGGTTCACGTGGGAAGGTTGGGTGATGTGTCAGGAAAAGATAATGTAATGTATGACGAGGAACATGTGTTTGGTTTGACCCTTCCCATGGGTTTCGAGAATATTGTTGGGTATGGAGGGGCAGTCAGGAGTGGGAAATGGGCTGTGGCCACACCCAACTTTATCCTCCAACCATAACGGTTTCATTTTTTTCTTAAATTACTTTTTTATTGTTTTTGGCATTTCTATGGCTCAATCAGTGCACTATGTGTGCCTTCTAATCGTGACCACGAGTTTGGATCCACCCGTTACATCGCGGCTCGTCACTTTTATTATACTGGATAAAATGTATAAATATAAATGTTGGATAAAAAGGGGCTGAAGAAAAAACAAAAACATGTGATCGGATGAAACTCATTTGATTAAATAATATTGCAGCCATACTTATGAGAGGACCCGAGGCACTCGGTTGTTTGAAATTGGGTAAATAATTTGTGTTTAGTGTTTTGAAAATATGTCAGTTTTTACAGGTAAATACAATTAACTGACTTTTTAAAAAAACTTTTTAAAAGATATTTGATACCATTTGGTATATTATTTTTAAATAATTCGGGACAAACTAATATCTCTTGTTACTACTTTTACATGCTTGTCAATATATTTGGGGACCAGAACTAAACGCCGGTACATGATTAATCGACACACCACATTTTTAATATCATATAAATATAGTATTAGTGTCTGTCAGGTGTATGACTACACCCGCACTTAGGTCGTGGCCATTTGCAATTAAATGAATCGGAATATCCAAGACACGGTCGTATTAACCCCCAATGTTTAAGTTATCAAGCAAAACGGATTAAAACGGGTTATTTGAATTTCATTGACATCATTCGACCTTTATTCAATACCCGACCAAGCGGCTAGTGCCGTATCCCAAGCCCTTATAAAGGAAAATAGGCTAAGAGTATTTACCTGTACTACTCTTTACAAATCAAAGATGTTTAGCACACCCATTAATCAAAATAACTAAAATAGGCGCAATTTACTGGAGGATCATAGTCTGGAATGAACGGAACTATGATCCGTTAGAATGTTAATGGGTCTTATATAAGTCATTTGACTTTAACCGGTTAACTTTAATAAGTACGTACGGTTCACTAGATTAAGCGTAGACAGGATAGAATGTGGTGTATACCTTTTCGAGCGTAAGAACTCGTATAATATGGGTTAAATAACCATACATTTTGATTAGAATTGAATTTGAAAGCTTTTGACCCGATTCGACTAGTTTATATATTTTATGCTATTTAAACTAGCCAAATGCGCATATGCGGTATCGAGTAGTCGAATAGGTCAACACTCGGCCAAAATGTATAAGTGAAACGCTCGGTCCTGTTAAGGAACTTACTCCTACCCTAAGCTTGACAATCAATGAATCCTCCTCCTTTTTGACTTAACATTTGTAAATATCAAGATGACTTTAAAAGGGTAGGTTTTTTTGTTAAGGGTAGGGTAGTTTTATTAAAAGTGACTAAAAACGTAAAAAGTCGGTTTTCTTTTGAAAATTTTATTTGTGACTTTATAGACTAACTAAGTGCTTTTAAGCAGTAGATTTGCTTATTTATTTCAAGCACTTTAAGCAATAGTGTTTTTTTTTGAATAAGCGTTAGTCACATATTTTTGTGTTTTTCCAAAAGAACCGATTTTTACTTAAATAAAGGGTAGGGTGTAAAGATAAAAATATGGTTGAAACAGAAAAAAAGGGTTAAAATCCTAATGCCTTAATCATATATTTACTTTGATTAGTCGGTAAGTACCAAGAATGTATTGTCTTGTCATGTTCTAGATTTGTAGGAACCGTACAGGCTATTCACACTAGAAATGAAGAATGAACATTTAGTATAGATATGGTAGTGGATGCTCGTTAAAGGCTCAAAACTCACAAGTTTGTGGGGAAGGGTAAAAAGTGTAAAAGTATATATACAATCAAATTTTAAAAATTTGTCATGTCCTCTTTATAAATTTTTCTTGTATGGTTCCTTTTTTTTATCACGACGCTACGCTGTTGTAATATTTATAAATAGTTGAACTTTTTTAGAACTTGATTTCTTCACTTAAACTATAAACAAGATAAAACAAAAATAAAACGAAAGTTTTGAAAAAGATTTGGGGTGTTTTAGCGGTTCCAAGTAGAGTTTTGTGTAAGGCTCGTTTTTAGGACAAATAATATTCAAGTTATTAGGCCCCCCCCCCTTAAATTACACATTGTCCTCAATATGTCCAAAATAGGTTAGATTGATTAAATGTGTAAAACGTGTAATAAAAACAACAAATTTTTCATAAAACAGACACTGGGCATGGGGGTGTGTCTCTGAGGCACGGCCCCGTGTAAAAGTGCTAGTATCAGAAAACTTACAAAAGCTGGGCAGGGGGGCTTGTCAAGGGGACAAGGCCCCGTGTGGCAAGTCCAGAAAGAAAAAGTTACAAAGACAAGGAGGCACGGGGGCGTGTCAAAGGGACACAACCCCGTGTAAAGTTTCTGTTTATTTTTGAAAACAGCTGTTAAGGTGTCAGGCCTCCTGTTTCGGGTCTGGGGAGTTGTATGCTTGGCGGATTCAAGCATCCCAAGGTACCTGTATACTCATTCATACCACAACAACACAATATAATAAGAAAACATAAAATCTTACGTTACGAAAGTTTAAACGTTATCATCCATCCTCACAACCACATAAAAAGAAAATAAAAAGTACTGAAAAGTAAATTGTTCAACAAGTTAATTGTTCAACGGGTCGCAGCCCGCACATAACCATCACCACCATCAGGGAAACATAGATAAAAGATTTAACCTTTATGTCACCACTACGCCACCTCCATCGCCAAAGCTCTCTAATCCAACTCCATATCCTCATCTTCCTCCTCGTCCTCCCGATACGCCATGTGCTCTCGCATGCATGAGATGTTGGCTTGCATGCTGTTGATGTCACACCCTGACTTTTGCGGAAGCGTGATTACGTGTGACTTGCTTAATATCATTGCATTCAACCATAACAAACAACTATATGATAAAACTCATGATGTTCATCCATAATTAAGTTTCAAAATAATACAACCATCATTGTTTTTTATCCAAACATAGACTTCATGTTTAAAATACATAACAACCCAAGTTTAAGTTTCGTACAGGACTTAACAAAAGACACTATTAAAAGCTAGGCTTTGAACCATGTATCTTATCCAAGATAAAATACACAATTCAAACCCATCAACACAGGATGACATCTTTTATTCGAAGACACAACTTGAAAATCCTTGATCGCCCACCAGATCCATGATCAATTTCCTGAAATACATGTAGTTTGAAAACATCAACAAAAGTTGAGCGAGTTCATGTGTTTTGTATGTGAGCTCGTAATAAACCTTGTAACCATAGTTTGTATGTATTTGTAAACCGGTATGAAAGCGTCTATGAACAGATCAATTAATGATTTGCAAGGTCATTAATACGTGTGCAACGACGTAGGAAGGCTCAAACCTAGCAGATTTTGTACCGGCCTTCCGGCTGGAAGACATAGTCACCACCTTAGGCCACTTCCGGCCCAGGGGTGGGGCTCGCAACACCCAAATAGATCTATCACTCATGTCCCTCGGTCCTTATACGATGATTAATGGTCTTAAGTGTGCGCCTACCCATTCACATGATCTGACAGTTCATTCCTTAGCTAACCATACCATTTATAAACGTTTGTAAACATTTTGTAACATGCATTTCACCCCTGAAGTTATAAAACTGAAAACAGTTAAAAGAAAAGGGGGACATGAACTCACAGTCTTGCGTCTTGAAATCTGGTGTACCTCAAAGCTGCTACTCGATCACACGACTACCTACAAACGTGCTAAGGTGTATTAGACGGATGGGTCGTGCCCTGACCTTAGTCTTATTTGTTATGACTTAGCATTTTTGAGTTACATTTCTTTGTGTCATAGGATTATTTCAAAGTATATAATTATTTGTTAAAATAATAAATATTTTAACTTGACACATTATGGATTTATACATGTATATCCTTCCCCAAGGATGGGTATACTTACACTTGTATTCTTAGACTTGTGTATTTTTCCAACATGTATTTATACGTACGAGAATACGTATTTTCTTGTATTTATTAAGTATTCTTATACTTAATTCTTGTATTAAATTTTCCGGAATAATATTTCTAATAAAAATTCACCAATATATATTCTTAAAATATATATATTTTAAGAAAACTTTTATAGAAAATTATCTATAACTTTTCCTTTGGCAACATAATTGTATTTTTATGTAAACTCCAAAAATAATATATTTTCAAGTTTAACTTAGAAAATGTTTATAAATTCATTTTTCACCCAAAAATAATATATTTTAAATTTGTTTAAGAAAATATATATTTTCTCAAAAAATAATATATTTTCTAGTAATTCAAGAAAACATATATATTTTTCTTTACTCAAAAATAATATATTTTCTTCTTGTAAAAAAAATGATATATTATTGTAATAATTATAAAAATCATATTTTCGTTCTCTTGGTTTCCAAAATACCGTTTACCAAAATATACTTATGAATTTAATTCCGGAATATTTTGTAGTTTATATTCCTTGTTCGGTTTCTCAAATTTTGGGTATAAATTATATATTTATATCTTGGAATTTTTGGTAATATTTTGTATTGTAATTTTTGGTATTTTGGTGAGTTATATTATTTCAAGTCCTAAAATAATATAACTAATACACATAATATACAAGTAATCACACACATTGTGACATCTAAATATATATTTTTCCTAAATACATATTTAGTCATTTTTTTTTTATCAAAACCAACCTCCAATATTTATAATTTGTGTAACAAAAATTATGGCGATATGAAAAATCATGGTTAAAATACACTTGTAAACACTTGTTTAAATTTTTTTTTTCTAAATGTTTAATTTCTAGAAAATTTTTGCCATAGTTTCCCCTTAAAAATGGAGGTTTCCATGCTTTCAAAGCATATCATTTTCTTTTAAAAATCATCACAATTCATCAACAAATCAAACAATACTTACCAAGTGCCAAAATCAAGCCATATAAACTACTTCATGAACTTGAAAATTTATAAAAAAATTGTAATAACTTAGTAGAGTGTTTAGTAAGCTTAGTTACCCTTTAAAGTGTGATTATTTGTTTAAAAACATCATTCTTGAAGATTTTAGATCTTTACAACTTGTAAAATGATTTTCTAAAAATATTTCCTTTTGAATTTTTCTTGTTAGTAACATGTTTCTACACTTGATTAATCACTAATCACTAAAAATGTGATTAGTTTCTTTAAAAACCATGTTTATGTAAATCTTTTGATTTAACTTAGTTTCTTGAGAAAATCATTTTTGAAATCACACATTTACAAGATTTATATTATACTTTGATCATCATCATTTAAGAAAAACACTTAACCTTTCATGTTCATGTTTACACATAAGGATGATCTTCTTAATTCATCACATAATCATCCTCTCACTTGCTAGATCATGTGTTTAATCACAATCTAGCAAGTTTCATATGATGATTAATCATAAACACAATTAATTAACAATCAAGAAGCATATAAACACTTAAACAACATAGATTACGGTGATTTAGAGCTTTATGTTAGAGATTATGTTCTTGATCTTTAATGTTCTTCATGATTAGTCTTTTACTTACACTTTTAACCAACATTATATGAAGTAAAATGAGATTAGAAGGGCCTTACTACTAGCACAAGGCTAGGGATGAGATTCAAGAAGAAGATGATGATGAACTTGGTGGTTAATAGCTTGTGAGAGAGGTCCTTCACCTTCCAATGGCTCCTAGCTTCTTTACCAAGCTCCTTACACCTTGTGATCACTAGAGAATGGATTAAGATGAGGTGAAAATGGTGGTGGTGGGTCTTGTTCTCGGCTGAGACTAGAGGAAGGAGAGGGAGAGATGAAATGTTGGTGTGTTAGAGAAATGAGAATGTTATGGTCTCTTGGTTAGTTATATAATTCTTCCAACATCATATAGACCAATGGTTCCAATGTTTACTAAAGATCTAACACAATCTATTAAACAAAGCAATTAAAATCAAGGGTGGGCACCACCCTTGTAACCGTGTTCATGAGGGGGGGGGGGTGTAGTTGGTTTGTGATGCAATGTTAGATTATCTAGTTAGGATCTAATGTTTAAGTTAGTGTTATAAGTTGTTATTGTGACAACTGTCAAAATTTCAGGTATCCGTACAATTATTAGATAATGATTAGTGCTTAATGACTGTGCTAAATTACAATATATTTACTTGAATTGCTTCTGATTATTACCATATACATACATGTGCATCATATATTGCTTAATGTCATGTCATTATTGCATGAGAACTTTATTGACTCAAAAGATGCACGAAACACAGTTAGCACAGTTATCCGGCAAATCAGAAAAATGCTGACAGAGTTCTGTAGATAGACAGACATTGTATTGAGGTACAAAATGAGTCAGAAACCAAGTATTACGCTAGTATAGTGTGTAGGAAAGTAGGGGTCACAAAACTGCCTTCCTAGTGATAGTTTAAGTGCCGGAAAGTGCCTAAAACTCAACTAAACTGCAGAATTCTGCAGAAAATCAGCAAAATCAGCATTTAAACAATCTAATATCATGCAGAAATATGATTAAATGGTCCTGAATGCTTTCCTAAGTGTCGGGAATCGAAACTGTCACAAAAGGTAACATAAAGCACACTAAACTGCAAAGTTTAGCACTTTAACGAACCGGTAACCAACCGAACAACCGGACACTACCTGAAACATCAAATTTGCACTAGAAGCACTGTTTTAACATTACCAAGCTAGTTATGGTCCCCAAACATCATAACACACACCACATAAATATCTAGTAACTACATCCCTAACTAACACTTGAAATTCAACTACAAACTAACTAATTTGGTTGAAACCTAGTCTAGACCCCCTCCTCCACCTAGCTACGGCCCAACCATGTGGCCCCACATTGGATTTTCTTTTGATATAATATTAGATCTTGTTTCATTTATAAAAACACAAAGACCATTGGAAATTAAGTGTTAGTGGATTATAAGAATAACCTTGGGGATCATTACCTTCATTCATCACCAACACTTTCACCTTTCTT
Source organism: Helianthus tuberosus (assembly GCA_030545235.1). Classification (NCBI taxonomy): domain Eukaryota; kingdom Viridiplantae; phylum Streptophyta; class Magnoliopsida; order Asterales; family Asteraceae; genus Helianthus; species Helianthus tuberosus. The sequence goes on from JARYGA010059779.1 coordinate 1,540,099, forward strand.
CTTCCTCCCTTACCTCACGACCATGATCCACCACACACATACACCCATCATTCAATCAAGTTCCATTAAATCCACACTTATACAAAGGTGTTAGAAGCCGTATAAGGAAGCTTGGAGCTTTCGGGAGTTGAAGGACCTTCACCGTTTGCTTTTATCCACTTGTTTTCTCCTCTTGATCATCCCTAGCCTTGTGCTAGTGGTAAGAACCTTGATCTTGCTATTTTACTTCCATTTTAAGTGGTTAAAAGAAGAATCATAACCATAATCTTGAAGAACACTAAGAATCACAAGAAGCAAACTTGAACATAAGCTTAAAATATGAAGAAATCTTGATAAATATGAGTTGTTATGCTTGATGATTGTTGATTGTTTGTAAAAATGATGTTGATCATCATATGATCTTGCTAGATCATGATTAAAAACATAGTATAGCAAGATGGGAGGATGAACTTGATGAAAGTTAATGGATCATCCTCATAAGAATCATGAACTTGAAAGAATAAAGTTGTTTGTTGAAAAATAATGGTCAAAGTAAGTAGTAATACTTATAGATATAAAGATTTCATGAATGATTTCTAAAGAAACCAAGTTAAAAATATAAGTTTTATTAAATCTTGGTTCTTACATAAACAAACTTTATTTTTGGTGGTTAAACAAGTGTAGAAACACTTGTGTAACAAGAAGATTTCATAAAGAAACATTTTTAGAAATAGTGATCATAAGTTGTGAAGATCTGTTTTCTTCAAAAATGAAGTTTTTAAAGAACTAATCACACTTTAAAGGATAACAAGGCTTACTAAGAACACTAGTAAGTTCCTACAAATTTTTACAAAGAATCAAGTTCATGAAGTAGTAGATTATTACTTGTTTTTGGCAAAGTTGGTAAGTAAAAGTTGTTTGTTGTTGAATGATGATTGATTGTGATGATTTTTACAAAAGAAAATGATATGCTTGAAAGCATGGAAACCTCCATTTTTAGGGGAAACTATGGCAAAATTTTCTAAAAATCTAAACACTTAGAAAAATATTTATAAACATGCACTTACAAGTGTATTTTCAACAATAAATTGTTACATAAACTTTGCCATAATTTTTGGTTACAAAAATATAGATATTGGAGGTTGGTTTTTATAAATAAAAGTGACTAAATATGTATTTAGGAAATATATATTTAGAAGACACCATGTATGTGATTATTTTTATATTTTGTGTATTAGTTATATTATTTTAGGATTTGGAATAATATAACACATCAAAATACCAAGAATTACAATCCAAAATATTACCAAAATTCCAAGGATATGAAGATACAAGTTATACACAAAATATTGATGAAACCGAACCAAGGAATATAACTCACAAAATATTCCGGAAATAATATTCATATGCATATTTTGGTAAATAATAATTTGGACACCAAGGAAATGAAAATATGATTTTTACAATTACTACAAGAATATGTCATATTTTTGACAAAGGAAAAATATATTATTTTTGGCAAGAATGAATATATATTTTTCTTGAAAATTTTAGAAGATATATTATTTTTAAGAAATATATATTTTCTTACACAAGCACGAAATACAATATTTTTAAGGTGAAATATATATTTTCTCAAATAAATATGAAGTATGTCATTTTTTGAGAAAAATGAGCATATACATATATATTTTCTAAGTTAGACTTGAAAATATATTATTTTTAGAACTTATAAGAGAATACAAATGTTTTTGCCAAAGAAAAATTATAAATAATTTTTCTAAGTCATATTCCTTAAAATATATATTTTGGAAATATATATTGAATCTTTATTTAAGATAATATTCCGGAAAATTAATACGAAATTAAGTATAAGAATACTTAATGAATACAATAAAAATACGTATTCTCATACGTATAAATACACACTGGAATACGAACCCAATACATGGCAAAAATATACAAGCATAAGAATACAAATACAAGTACACCCATCATTGGGAAGGAAATACATGTATAAATACGTGAAAAGTACCAAGTTAAAATATGTATTGTTTTAACTATTGTTCCAAAAATTTAATAAATATAATTTAAGTTAAAATATTTATTATTTTAACAAATAATTATATAACTTGGAATAATGAGGAAGACACTTGGAAACATAACTCAAAGGCACTAATTAATACTAAGTCAAGGCACGACCCGCTCGTCTAATGGACCATAGTACATTGTAGGTAGTCGTGTACACCAGAGGAAACTTTGAGTTACAGGCGGATTCGAAGAACGCAAACCAGTGAGTTCATGTTCCCCCTTTTTCCTTTAACTGTTTTCAGTTTTATAACTTCGGGGATGAAGTACATGTTACAAAATGATTACATACAATTACAATTGGTATGGTTAGCTTTGGAAAGTACAGTAGATCATGTGAATGGGTAGGCGCACTCTTAAGGCCATTAATCCTCGTAGTAGGACCGAGGGACATGAGTGATAGATCTATTTGGGTGTAGCGAGCCCCACCCATGAGTCAGTCGAGTGGATCATGTGGTGACTATGTCTTGTTGCCGGAGGAAAAGTCTGCTAGGTTTGAGTCTTCCTGCACCATGTCACGTATATTAATGTATTATCTACACATTAATTGATCTGTTTCCTTGATGCTTTCATACCGGATTTCAATTACATACAAACATACTTACAAAGGTTTCAAAGGTTTATTCACAAACACACACATGAACTCGCTCAACTTTTGTTGATTTTTTCAAACTACATGTATTTCAGGAACCTAAGTATGGATCTGTCGGGCGTTAAAGTTTCAAGTGTTGTCTGGAATAAAAGATGTCATCCGGTGTCGAATGGTTTAGAGTGTGTATCCTATCCTGGATAGGATACATGTTTCAAAGCTTGGTTATCATTAGTGTCTTTTGAAAAGTCCTTATGGAACTTAAAACCTGTTGGTGTTGTATTCTGAATACGAAGTCTGTGTTTTTGGGGTTAAATCAATGTTGTTGTAATGTTTCAAAACTTAACCAATGGATGAACATCTTGGATTTATCATATAGTTGTTTGTTATGGTTGAATGCAATGATATTAAGCAAGTCACACCAAATCACGCTTCCGCAAAAGTCAGGGTGTGACAGTTATGATGTTATAAGAGGTGTTATGATGTTCGGGGACCATAACTAGCTCGGAAATGATAAAACAATGCTTCTAATGAAAAATTGGTGTTTTGGGTAGTGTCCGGTTGTTCGGTTGGTTACCGGTTCGTTAAGGTGCTAAACTATGCAGTTTAGTGTGCTTTATGTTACCTTTTGTGACAGTTTTGATTCCTGACACTTAAGAAAGCATTCTGGACCATTTAACCACAGTTCTGCATAATATTTAGTTGTTTAAATGCTGATTTTTGCTGAATTCTGCAGAATTTTGCAGTTTATGTGAGTTTTAGGCACTTTCCGGCACTTAAACTATCACTACGAAGCCAGTTTTATGATCTTTACTTTCCTACACACTATACTAGTGTAACTCTTTGTTGGTGCATATGTCTGTTGACTTCGTCTTGTATCGAGTCTTGTAATAGATTGAATAGATCAAGTCATGTAGTTCGAAAGAATAGGCATGTTCACACGAAATGGCATGTTCACACGAAATGGACCATTTCGTGCGAAATGGACTTGTACCATTTCGTGCGGAATGGAATGCCTATATATAGTGTGCTTGATCATTTCATTTGTAACTTTTGCAATTCCAGTAGCGAAGCTCTGCCGAGGTGTCTCCAGGTTGTAAATCGTTGTCAAATCAATACAGAAGACATTAAAAACTACTTCTTTGTGCAAATCAAGCTGATTCATCATCAAAACGTCTGTTTCCGCCTCTCGTTTTGATCAAAAACTCTTCTGATTTGTGACAACCGTCACTTTTCCGTACATTCCGTACACTAAATAAACCGTAATCTGTGCTTTAATAACTGTGCATGATCTAGTTTACAAGACAAATAAATTTCTGATTTCTATACAAGTGAATCCATGCACGTTTTATACTACAAGAATTACTTTATACAGCGTTGCGTCAGAAATACAAGTAAACTCACCGGTAAGACACATTGTGTCAACAAATCTGCAGAAAGCAGTCAGACAAAAGAATTAGGGCCTAGGTGTAGGTCCAACGACAAGAGTACATTAAAACCCAAGAGTACATACAAGGGTTAACATGTAGACATGCCGGAAGCTGAAATAAGCACTAAAAAGCACCTGAAACGCACTCTAAGTGCAGAATTTTATTAAATTCAGCTATAATCAGCATTATGACACTGAAATATTATGCAGAAATTTTGATTTATCATCCAGAATACTTCCCTAAGTGTCGGGGATTGAAAGTGTTACAAAAGGGTACTTGAAAGACACTAAACGTTGCAATTTAGCACTTAAACGAACCGGTATTTAACCGAACAACCGGACATTACCCGGAACACCAAAATATTGCTAGAAGCAATGTTTTTATTTTTCAAAGCTAGATATGATGCCCGAACACCCTAACACACTATATAATGTCAAAGACACATAAACACTAACTAATATACTTAAATTCCTAACTAAATATTTCACTCATCATCAAAACCCAACTAGATACCCCCCCCACTTGGGACGGTCACTTATGGCCCCCACTAGAGATCACCCTAATCTTCCTAGGATTACATTTGATCTTTGCTTGATTTATTGAAGGATCTTGCATTGTACTAAGGGGACATGTTGCATATTAGGTAAAGACATTAGATGTTTATATAATGGTCATAAGCTCTCATTATCCCCCACACATAATCACCACCATCATCTTCTCCCTCTCCCTCCATGTTCTCGGCTCAAACATAGCACCACCACCACCAATTTTTCAACTCCATCAAATCCATTTCCAAGTATACACAAGGTGTAAGATGCAAGAATAGGAGGTCCGGTGGTCTCGGATCTTGAAGGACCTTCTTCGTTTGCCTTTATCCAACCATTTTGTCATTTCCAAGTTCTAGTATTCTTCCCTAGCTTGAAGCTAGTGGTAAGGCTCTCTTGATCTTGTTTACTTCACATTTTGAGTGGTTAAAAGTTGATGTTTAATGATTAACTCAAGAACACTAATGAACACACACATGAATCTTGAGACATAAGCTTTAAATATGAAGAAATCTTGTTGAATATGAGTTGTTATACTTGATGATTATTGATTGTTTGTAGAAATGATGTAGATTACCATATAATCTTGCTAGATCATGATTAAAAACATAATCTAGCAAGATGAGGGGATGAACATGTTAAAGGTTATGAATCATCCTCACAAAAAGTCATGAACTTGAATAAATAAGATGTTTCTTTTAAAATGATGAACAAGTAAGTTTAAAGTCTTGTAAATCTAAATATTTCAAGTATGATTTACCAAGAAACCAAGCTAAAAATACAAGTTTCACTAAACCTTGGTTATTACGTAAATAAACATCATTTTTAGTGGTTAACAAAGTAAAGAAACACATGTGTAACAAGAAAAATACAAGAAGAAGTATTTTTAGAAAACATGAACATAAGTTGTAAAGGATCATATTCTTTAAAAATGGAGTTTTTAAAGAAGCAATCACACTTTAAAGGGGTAACAAGACTTACTAAATACACTAGTAAGTTACTACACATTTTCATAAATTTTCAAGTTCATGAAATAGAGAAATTAATGTATGTTGTTGATGATTGTTGTTGAAATTGATTGATGATGATCTTAAAAGAAAATAAACACATGTTTTGAAAACATGGGAAACCTCCATTTTTATGGGAAACTCTGTCAAAATTTCTATAAAATTTTGACACTTTGAAAAATTATAAGTTTTTGAGAAACTTATTCCCTAAAAATGTATCTAAAAACATTTACCAAGGTTTCCCAAACTTTTGTGTTAAGAAATGAGGATTTCTTCAAGAATAAAAATAAATATTAAGTATGTATATTTGTGAGAAAAATATATATATTTGATCACCAAATTTTGTGCTAAGTGTATGTAGTATGTATTATACTTAATAGTGTATTAGGACTTGAAAATACACTAAATACTCCTAAGGAGTGAAAAGACAAAAATACACATACAACTTACTTAGACAAATACAAGATACTTATATTTATTCTTGAGAAAATACACATATATATATATTTGATCACCAAATTTTGTGCTAAGTGTATGTAGTATGTATTATACTTAATAGTGTATTAGGACTTGAAAATACACTAAATACTCCTAAGGAGTGAAAAGACAAAAATACACATACAACTTACTTAGACAAATACAAGATACTTATATTTATTCTTGAGAAAATAATATAAGTAAGACACGTAGTTAAAAATATAAATTATTTTTAACACAAGAACACATATACAAAAGATAGTGACTTGTACTTGTGCGATACAAGTCTAGTGACTAACGTTAATAAAACACGTTTAGGTCACGACGCTAGATAAGCAAACCCGGTGAAGTTTACGACGCAGGAACGCAAAGTTGTGAGTTCATGCTCCCCCTTTTCTTTAACTGTTTTTGGTTTTATAACTCTCGGGGGTGAAATACATGTTACAAATATTACAGTGTTTATAAATGGTATGATAACAAGAAGCACTCTTGGTGAGAACGAGTACCAAGTACGAGGCGATTTGAGAATACAAAAATACAATAAGCACTCTTGGTGAGAAGGAGTACCAAGTACGAGGCGATTTGAGAATACAAAAATACAATAAGCACTCTTGGTGAGAACGAGTACCAAGTATGATGCGATTTGAGAATACAAAAATACAATAAGCACTCTTGGTGAGAACGAGTACCAAGTATGATGCGATTTGAGAATACAAAAATACAAGAAGCACTCTTGGTGAGAACGAGTACCAAGTATGATGCGTTTTAAGAAATGCCTATAAAATACTAGACCATGTGAGCATAGACTTAATACAAAAAGATGCCATAAAGTCTTGGTGAAAACTAGTAGTACCAAGCCAATAAAAACATTCATTAATTAGGGACAAGGGTTAGATCTAACGGGTACGGCCGAACCCCACTCATGGTCAAATCTAGTACCTAGTAGTGCTTCGGAGTCCCAGTCGAGGTTAATCGACACAGTCGAGGGAAATCGACACAGTCGAGGTTAATCGACACAGTCGAGGGTAATCAACACAGTTAAAGGAGCCAATACTAATGCTCCCTATGTCCTCACATGCTTTAAAGGAGCCAATACTAATGCTCCCTATGTCCTCACATGCCCTAAAAGGAGCCATTACGAGTGCTCCCTGTGCCTTAAAGTCCTTGTAAAACATTCATGTGCATACACGCTTTTCATACTCGTTTATAAAGAAGTCTCTCAAAGATTTACAAGAATACTTGATTTATACATGAGTACTTGGTGTACACAAGAATACTTGATAAAAATACTGGATTTATACAAGAGACAAACTATGTTTTCATACAAGACGCATGAACTCGCTCAACTTTATGTTGATGTTTTCCAGAATTACATGTATTTCAGGTAACAGGATGGATCTTGGGCGGAAGTGTCGTAACTAGAAGTAAACTCCAAGTTTAAATGTCATCCACTTTTGTTGATTGTAACCTAGACGAAGGTTGTGTTTTAGAAACTTAATTAACCAGTGTTTGTAATACTCAAATTTTCTGAATGGATGAACATCGTTTTAATCATGTAGTTGTTTATTATGATTGAATGCAATGATAACAAACTAGTCACACATCATACGCTTCCGCAAAAGACAGGGTGTGACAGTTTGGTATCAGAGCTTCGATTGTAATGAACTAGGATTCCTTCTCGAGTCTAGACTACAATCACTAGAGTTCTCTCATGAAAACATTTTACAAAAAGGTTTTCATTGCATTCACGTAAGCGTCAAGATCCACGAGTCAGACACTTTTCAAAAAGAGACAAGGCAAGGACATTAGTGAGGAATACCCTTAAAATAAGGTGCCAATTAAGGCATAGTCTACACGAGTTAGACTTGCCAAAGATAAAATACACTCTTGGTGACAACTAGTACCAAGTAGTGTTTCTGTCGTAAATCGACAACTGGAAAAATGACCCCCCAAAAACGAGAGTTATACATGATATAATGCATCAAATTGCTTGTTTATGCTAAGTAGCATATTTGTTATTGATATACATACATATGAATAAGTGTACGGAATGATTATTGACGTGAATAAGATACTTTCGACTCCGACTCCTATCACTATACGCAACTCGCACGATGAAGCTATCGACCTCGCGTTCATTGCAAAGCTCATAGCTAGAGTGATTACCAGACAAGATTCTGAGCTTGCTTCTGTAGGAGATGGCTGCTCTTCCCTCTCGATCGTGAAGGTGCCTGACTACGGTGATGATGACGAGGCAGAGGCGGCAACCTTGGGCGAATTCTTAATCAACGGGACGAGATCCCTGCGGCTTATGTGAAGCAAGATTGACGACACACTTGACCAGAAAAGGAAGATGAAGTATTCATCTCGAAGGTGCCCCTCCAACTACTGGGAATCCTCTTTATTCCTACTTCATCTAATCATCGTGCTTATTCGCGCGTAACGACGACGAGTGTTAGCGCGTGGACCACCGCAATGGTCCTTTCCATGACAGAGGTATAAGGACAGTAGTGTCCCCTCCTTGATTGATCATCTGCTTAGACGATAGAAAATTGGGGTAACTGTGCAAGACAATTTATTATTACGGGGGCCCACGTAATAATGACTTGTAGTGCACAGAAATCCTGGTGGACTCTGTGGGTCGAGCTAATGAAAACCACACAAAATTTATCTATAGGTGTTCACACCTTCATCTGGTAGAACAATTCATAGATCAGTGCTTTAGCACATTATAAAGTAGGAAGCCTGTCTTAGCCTACTTCGTAACTAACACTTCTACCTGTATACGAGACGTATGAGAAAACGACATCTAAGCAAGTGAAGATAGGTAACATTCAAAAGGATCCAGCGACGTTACACTCTCTATCACCTCTACACGAATAACCCCATCTCTGGGAAAATATACGCATCAATAAAGCTAATATAGCAAGAAATAACTGAAACCTAAATGACCGAGGCGACGTAACCTCGAGTTCAATTTATTACAAACAACAAGCCAAGTTAGCAAGCCTATGTGAGGGCTCAGTAATTGATTCCTCGCTCATACATTGAGTATATATACATGTGAAATTGGGTGATTACATGATGGCTTATGGGGCTATGTACCTCATAGACAATTGGAATGTTGTCTAACCTACTTCATACCGTTTTGACAGAAGAGAATGCCGCCCAGACGTGACACAAACACCAGTACGTTACCAAGGACAGAAGCCGAGCTGCAAGAACGCATCTCACAGGCAATTGCACGACATGAAGCCCTCCGCTCCGAACACAGCGATGGCACTACTGGAAATAACCCTCCAACTGGCTGCACCTATAAACAATTCCTGGACTGCAAGCCATTGAATTTTGACGGCACAGGAGGTGCTGTTGCGTTTGTTCGTTGGACAGAAAAGACTGACTCCGTTCTAAGGATGAGTAACTGTTCATCCCAGCAGCAAGTTACCTATATCTCGGGGTTATTATTAGATGGCGCACTCTCCTGGTGGAACCTTCAGGTTCAAACCCTTGGCGCAAATGTTGCTTATGCACTGAGCTGGGACGAGCTCAAGGAAATGATGGAAAAGAAATACTGTTCTAGGGCTGAAATCCAGAAGCTCGAGGTGGAGTTCTGGAACTTGAAAATGGACGGACCGAAGATTCCTGAATACGTCCAACGATTTCATGACTTGTCTAGGGTCGTCCCCTACTTAGTCAAACCGGAATTCAAAAGGATTGAACGATTCATTTGGGGACTTGCACCCCAAATTAGGAGCTTGGTTACTACATCAAGGCCTCCAACCATCGCAGAGGCTATCGATTTAAGCGTTACGCTTACTGAAGAAGCTCTACGTGCGGGAAAATTTTCGGAATCTGAGGATAACAAGAAAGAGACTCATGTGGAGTCATCAGGCAATAAGAAAAGGAAGTCTTCGAACCTAAAGGTGGGCACACAAGTCGGCTGTGGAAGCTCTAAAGCAAACAAAAGAAAGAAAGTGAAACCGCCGCATGGCAGGAAAACTGATGGAGCCACTAATAAGGCCGGTGGTAAAATTTACTCGGGGACTAAGCCGAGGTGCGGGGAATGCAATTTTCACCATGAAGGTCGATGTCCGAGGCCTAAGTGCGAAAAGTGTGGAAAAGAAGGGCACAACAAGGACGCCTGTTGGGCAAAGGACCCAGATGGAAGGAATAAGAGAACACCAGGTTGCTACAAATGTGGTGAAGCAGGGCACTTTAGGAAAGATTGCCCTAGGAAGAAATAAGCAAGGAAGGGTTTTCACGATTGAAACTCGTGAAGCACGCCAGGATCCAGATGCGGTTACGGGTATGTTCCCTATTAACCAGCCCTATGCATCTACTTTTAATTAATACTGGCAACTTTAACCTTGCATGCTTAGAACTTAAGAAACTGCTTGGCTTAGTTTCGAGTAAAATAGACGTCCCGTATTCTTTAGAAATGGGCATATAGAAGGCTAGTTTAAACAGTCGAAGCAATTAAGGATTGTATTTAGGGACTCAGAAGGCCGGAACCTTATGTTACCATTGACTTGCAAAGTCATAATATGATAGTCAGCATGGATTGGATATCCAAGTATAGAGCCTGAGAACATCCCCGTTATGGAAGAAGTTCCAGTAACCTTTTCAGAAGACTTGCCAAGAATACCTCCACAGCGCCAAGAGGAGCTTGGGATAAACCTCGTGCCAGGAGCGGCACCAGTATCGAATGACGTCATACCGACTAGCTTCGTCCGCGAAACATGAGCCTCCGATATAACTGCAAGAGCTGCTAGACAAAGGAAATTAAGGACACGACATCCTTAGTTAAGGACACAAGGAGAAAGTTGATAGACTCCACTTTGCATAAATGTCAGAAAATTGAGAATCAGAATCCTTTGCCAAGGACTGATGACATGAAACAGACAAAATCGTAAGATCCTAGTTGCCACTTAAGGATCGACTTGAGGACAGGATGTCCTCAACTGTGAATACAAGAAGGAAATATCCCTAAAACGACCTTTAGGACTCGCTTCGAGCATTACAGGTTCCTTGTCGTACCATTTGGCTTAACACATGCATCGACAATATTCATGGACCTCGTGAATCAAACGTGTAAGCCATACCTGGATAAGTCATATACTTATTGACTACATTCTTATATGGCCAATGACCAAAGAAGGTCATGAGCAATAACTGCAATTTACCTTGCAACTCTTAGAGTAAGAACAGTTATGCGCTATGATGACGAAAAGCGGATTTCGAATTCGCGGAGTGAGAACTTTAAGATGCATGATGGATAAGAACGAGATTTATGACAACCCTGCAACCAAGAGCTAATGAGCCAGAGTTGCAATTATGTGACGCTTCTCGACAAAGTCTCGATTGTACTTCGATGCAACGAGACCACAACATTGCATACGCGGCACATTGATTAAGGAATCATAAGAAGAAACCTTGAGCTAGATACGGTAATTATGCGCCACAAAATTTGACGTCATTACCTGAAAGAAAACGCTGCACGATCTTTACTGATCACAAGGGATGCAGCACACCGATGATCGTAAGAACTTGAAATATGAACTGAGCTGCTGAACGATGCAGACAGTATGGACATGATACGTGCTTGTGTGAGAAACTTTGATGAAAAGTCGGAACATTCACTTGCCCATAGTGAAGATTTCCTACAACAGTATTTATCACGCCGCCGTTTAAATCGCTTCGAGTGAAACTTTAGATGAAACATAATCCGTCGGTCCCCGCCGCATGATCAGAAACCGGGAACAAACAATCTACTGGCCCGAGTGGGTTCATGAAAACTAGAGGCAAACCGTTTAGATATGTGAACATATCTAGGCAGCCCACATGATACATAAAGATTGCGCCGATGAGCGACAGAAATCGTAAGAATTTGAGGCAAGAAGTATGACTAAAATGAGAGCCTCGCCTAGAGAAGGTGTAGTGTGATTTGGAAAAATGAAAAGGTTGAATCCCCGGTGTAGGGATCAGAACCATTGCTCACAAGATGAAACTTCTAGAAAAGATCCATAGTGATCGCGACACATTCTATGTGTCTAGTCTTTAAAGGAGTCTGACACAAGGGACAGTCGTTGTTCCCATAAATAAGATTCACGTCAATGACAAGCGACAAAGAATTACTATAGAACCTGTTAAGGTTACGGACCAAGAGTCCACAAGATACAGAAAAGACAAGATTGATTTACTTGAGTACGATAGAATACATGACATGAGAACACGAAGACGTGTTTCAAATGTAAGTGACCGCGTTTGATTCACAACTCCCCTGCGACCGATGGCATCGCTTGAATTTCGGGACGAAATTCTTTTAACGGGGGGAGACTGTGACAACCGTGACTTTTCCGTACATTCCGTACACTAAATAAACCGTAATCTGTGCTTTAATGACTGTGCATGATCTAGTTTACAAGACAAATAAATTTCTGATTTCTATACAAGTGAATCCATGCATGTTTTATACTACAAGAATTACTTTATACAGCGTTGCGTCAGAAATACAAGTAAACTCACCGGTAAGACACATTGTGTCAACAAATCTGCAGAAAGCAGTCAGACAAAAGAATTAGGGCCTAGGTGTAGGTCCAACGACAAGAGTACATTAAAACCCAAGAGTACATACAAGGGTTAACATGTAGACATGCCGGAAGCTGAAATAAGCACTAAAAAGCACCTGAAACTCACTCTAAGTGCAGAATTTTATTAAATTCAGCTATAATCAGCATTATAACACTGAAATATTATGCAGAAATTTTGATTTATCATCCAGAATACTTCCCTAAGTGTCGGGGATTGAAAGTGTTACAAAAGGGTACTTGAAAGACACTAAACGGTGCAATTTAGCACTTAAACGAACCGGTATTTAACCGAACAACCGGACATTACCCGGAACACCAAAATATTGCTAGAAGCAATGTTTTTATTTTTCAAAGCTAGATATGATGCCCGAATACCCTAACACACTATATAATGTCAAAGACACATAAACACTAACTAATATACTTAAATTCCTAACTAAATATTTCACTCATCATCAAAACCCAACTAGATACCCCCCCCCCCCCACTTGGGACGATCACTTATGGCCCCCATTAGAGATCACCCTAATCTTCCTAAGATTACATTTGATCTTTGCTTGATTTATTGAAGGATCTTGCATTGTACTAAGGGGACATGTTGCACATTAGGTAAAGACATTAGATGTTTATATAATGGTCATAAGCTCTCATTATCCCCCACACATAATCACCACCATCATCTTCTCCCTCTCCCTCCATATTCTCGGCTCAAACATAGCACCACCACCACCAATTTTTCAACTCCATCCAATCCATTTCCAAGTATACACAAGGTGTAAGATGCAAGAATAGGTGGTCCGGTGGTCTCGGATCTTGAAGGACCGTCTTCGTTTGTCTTTATCCAACCATTTTGTCATCTCTAAGTTCTAGTATTCTTCCCTAGCTTGAAGCTAGTGGTAAGGCTCTCTTGATCTTGTTTACTTCACATTTTGAGTGGTTAAAAGTTGATGTTTAATGATTAACTCAAGAACACTAATGAACACACACATGAATCTTGAGACATAAGCTTTAAATATGAAGAAATCTTGTTGAATATGAGTTGTTATACTTGATGATTATTGATTGTTTATAGAAATGATGTAGATTACCATATAATCTTGCTAGATCATGATTAAAAACATAATCTAGCAAGATGAGGGGATGAACATGTTAAAGGTTATGAATCATCCTCACAAAAAGTCATGAACTTGAATAAATAAGATGTTTCTTTTAAAATGATGAACAAGTAAGTTTAAAGTCTTGTAAATCTAAATATTTCAAGTATGATTTACCAAGAAACCAAGCTAAAAATACAAGTTTCACTAAACCTTGGTTATTACGTAAATAAACATCATTTTTAGTGGTTAACAAAGTAAAGAAACACATGTGTAACAAGAAAAATACAAGAAGAAGTATTTTTAGAAAACATGAACATAAATTGTAAAGGATCATATTCTTTAAAAATGGAGTTTTTAAAGAAGCAATCACACTTTAAAGGGGTAACAAGACTTACTAAATACACTAGTAAGTTACTACACATTTTCATAAATTTTCAAGTTCATGAAATAGAGAAATTAATGTATGTTGTTGATGATTGTTGTTGAAATTGATTGATGATGATCTTAAAAGAAAATAAACACATGTTTTGAAAACATGGGAAACCTCCATTTTTATGGGAAACTCTGTCAAAATTTCTATAAAATTTTGACACTTTGAAAAATTATAAGTTTTTGAGAAACTTATTCCCTAAAAATGTATCTAAAAACATTTACCAAGGTTTCCCAAACTTTTGTGTTAAGAAATGAGGATTTCTTCAAGAATAAAAATAAATATTAAGTATGTATATTTGTGAGAAAAATATATATATTTGATCACCAAATTTTGTGCTAAGTGTATGTAGTATGTATTATACTTAATAGTGTATTAGGACTTGAAAATACACTAAATACTCCTAAGGAGTGAAAAGACAAAAATACACATACAACTTACTTAGACAAATACAAGATACTTATATTTATTCTTGAGAAAATACACATATATATATATTTGATCACCAAATTTTGTGCTAAGTGTATGTAGTATGTATTATACTTAATAGTGTATTAGGACTTGAAAATACACTAAATACTCCTAAGGAGTGAAAAGACAAAAATACACATACAACTTACTTAGACAAATACAAGATACTTATATTTATTCTTGAGAAAATAATATAAGTAAGACACGTAGTTAAAAATATAAATTATTTTTAACACAAGAACACATATACAAAAGATAGTGACTTGTACTTGTGCGATACAAGTCTAGTGACTAACGTTAATAAAACACGTTTAGGTCACGACGCTAGATAAGCAAACCCGGTGAAGTTTACGACGCAGGAACGCAAAGTTGTGAGTTCATGCTCCCCCTTTTCTTTAACTGTTTTTGGTTTTATAACTCTCGGGGGTGAAATACATGTTACAAATATTACAGTGTTTATAAATGGTATGATAACAAGAAGCACTCTTGGTGAGAACGAGTACCAAGTACGAGGCGATTTGAGAATACAAAAATACAATAAGCACTCTTGGTGAGAAGGAGTACCAAGTACGAGGCGATTTGAGAATACAAAAATACAATAAGCACTCTTGGTGAGAACGAGTACCAAGTATGATGCGATTTGAGAATACAAAAATACAATAAGCACTCTTGGTGAGAACGAGTACCAAGTATGATGCGATTTGAGAATACAAAAATACAAGAAGCACTCTTGGTGAGAACGAGTACCAAGTATGATGCGTTTTAACAAATGCCTATAAAATACTAGACCATGTGAGCATAGACTTAATACAAAAAGATGCCATAAAGTCTTGGTGAAAACTAGTACCAAGCCATTAAAAACATTCATTAATTAGGGACGAGGGTTAGATCTAACGGGTACGGCCGAACCCCACTCATGGTCAAATCTAGTACCTAGTAGTGCTTCGGAGTCCCAGTCGAGGTTAATCGACACAGTCGAGGGAAATCGACACAGTCGAGGTTAATCGACACAGTCGAGGGTAATCGACACAGTCGAGGGTAATCGACACAGTTAAAGGAGCCAATACTAATGCTCCCTATGTCCTCACATGCCTTAAAGGAGCCAATACTAATGCTCCCTATGTCCTCACATGCCCTAAAAGGAGCCATTACGAGTGCTCCCTATGCCTTAAAGTTCTTGTAAAACATTCATGTGCATACACCCTTTTCATACTCGTTTATAAAGAAGTCTCTCAAAGATTTACAAGAATACTTGATAAAAATACTGGACTTATACAAGAGCAAACTATGTTTTCATACAAGACGCATGAACTCGCTCAACTTTATGTTGATGTTTTCCAAAATTACATGTATTTCAGGTAACAGGATGGATCTTGGGCGCAAGTGTCGTAACTAGAAGTAAACTCAAAGTTTAGATGTCATCCACTTTTGTTGATTGTAACCTAGACGAAGGTTGTGTTTTAGAAACTTAATTAACCAGTGTTTGTAATACTCAAATTTTCTGAATGGATGAACATCGTTTTAATCATGTAGTTGTTTATTATGATTGAATGCAATGATAACAAACTAGTCACACATCATACGCTTCTGCAAAAGACAGGGTGTGACATGATTGACTCATTTGGTCGTCACAACGATCCTACAAGTGGTATAAGAGCTCAGGAGGAAGAGTTCTTACCGATTCAGCTTGATTTCATCCGAAAATCTCACTTCTACTCACTTTCTTCACATTTTTTCAAAATTAATCGAGATTTTACGGTCAAAATGAACTGATTTTTACATATTACATGCGAAACATGGTTTTAATCAATCCTTGAACATATCAGACCCTAATTCATGTTAAAAATTGATCAATTTGTCAAAATACTATCCGATTGTTCGAACATGTCGCCATTTCGCACGAGATAGAACCCCATTTCGCACCAGTTCACACGAATTGAGCTCCATTTCGCACCAATGACATCATTTCGTACGTATTGGACTTTCATTTCGTTTGAAGTGCACCCAGGTCATCATTTTGTATGTATTGGACTTTCATTTCGTTTGAAGTGCACCCAGGTCATCATTTCGTACGTATTGGACTGTCATTTCGTTTGAAAGTGTTTGTCACCATGTCTCAGCAGCTCATGTGATCAATGTATAGCGGCCCAATCATGTGCATATGAATTAGAAAGTGTGGTTCAAATTGTCTTCAACTTATCACGTGAAAAGGTCTACAAAATCTGATCGGTCCAATCAGCAGTAAGATGTGCATGTGAAAATGTCAGTTACTAGGTTCAAGCATGTGATAACGTCAGTTGTGCATTAAAATTGTCGGACATTGTTAAATAATGGAGAAAGGCTGAATTGATTTGCATGTGATCAGTCTTAGATTTCGGCCCAATGAAATTGAGTTTTGACTTGAAGATGTCGGCCTAGTGGTGTTCTTGGTCCAATTATAATATAAAGTAATCTGAGTTCATATCATCGGCCCAATCACATTCTATTAAAAAGTTGATTGCAGTCCATATGAATTAGAAAGTGAGGCCCAATGAGAATTTTGATTAGTGATGATAGTGTCGATCATGCCATTTTAATACAAAGCCCATGTGATTGGTTTATCTAGAGGCCCAATTGAATCCATTTCTTTTTGATCGGTCCATCCATTCAGTGATTATACCCGGAATACATTGAACGAGTCCGTGAATCTTCGACACGAGTCCTAGATCGATTCAACCGTCACACACGTTCACATATTCAGTTCGTTTAAACTGATCATTTGTTTTTGTGTCTCCAGGTGTTTCACGAGGTGAACCAGTTCGTTTGAAAGCTTGTTTGAGAAATCCTTCGATACCGAAACATGGAAACCGAGTTTTACAATGCGTTTGCTACAACTCCGGGTACTCCTGTTACTGTTGCTCAAAGTGTAACCATGGAAAATGAAACTGGAACGTTACAGAAACCTCCAAAGTTGATGGGCATTGAAGAGTATCATAGTTGGAAAGAACGTTTCGAAAATTGGGTTCAAGCAAATCATCTAAGATATTCGGAAAGTATTGAAACTAAGTATGCTAGACCACTGTATGATTTGGGAGTTGCAAAGATTATCTCAGAATTTTCAGATAAAGAGAGAGATATGTACAAGGCAGAAAAAATGATGGTCAGTTTACTTCAACAAGCTGTGAAAGAAGATATTTTCATATTACTTCAACATGATAGTAGTGCTTATTCGATTTTGGATGCACTTCGAAAAAAAATGAAGGAAGTGCAGAGATGATCAAGAGTAAAAAAATCATTATTGAAGAAAGAATTTGAATTGTTTACAAGTGTGCCAGGTGAAATTACAAAGACTCTCATTGAGAGATATTGTCATCTAGTGCGTTCAATGTCTCGATTGGAAATTACTAAAACTCCAGAGGAATGGGTTGAGAAATTAGCCGATGCGTTACCTAAAAAAGAATGGGGTACATACCTCATGATTTTGAAGAATTTCGGAGAGTATAGTAGATTGTCGATTGCACAATTTATTGAGAAACTTGAGGGACAAGATCTTGAACAACAAAAGATTGCTAGAATGAACAATTCAAGCAGTCAACAAGACATTAAGATGTACTATAAAGGAAATGTTCAAAATGTTGAAGCAAATCCAAAGATCCAAACCGCTTTCAGCGCAGAGAACTCATCCGGATCAGTAAATCAAAGCTCAATCAACACAAGTGTTTTTTCTTCATATCCTAGCGTTAATCCGAATGTTTCAACTTCAAATCATCAGTTCCAAAGCTCAAACAACAGTAATGGTCATGTGTTACACTGCAACATCGCGTTGCATCTTCAGAACGGTCAAAATTTCTCTGAAGAAGTCGCTAAAGGTCATATGGCATTACTAGCTACATTGTTAGAATCATATAAGGGTTTGGTTGCAGGAAGGATCAGAAATCCTATGTTGACAAAAGAGGATTACGATCAGATCTATGCTGAGGAAATGGAGCTTATGGATATTAAGTGGTGTTTAGCGAGTGTGTTGAGGAGAGCTGAGAAATTTAAGCAGATTACAGGAAGAGATGACTTCCGTGATGCTAATGTTTCTACTTTAGGTTTTGACAAATCTAAAGTTACTTGTTTTCGATGCAGGGAAAAAGGACATTTCAAGAGGGAATGTACCAATCGAGAAGCAGGTGGAGCTCAGAATCCGTTCGGGAATAATGAGTATTATCGGAAAGCTATATATCAACAAGTTGCTCAACAATCGTCATCATCTCATGCTATTGAAGATGGAAAGAAGAAAGCTTATCTGGTTAATCAAGATGATGAAAAAGTGCCAGAAGGTTTTAGCTGGGACAAATATATTCCGGCTGATTCAAAGTTTAGAGGATTCATTGCACAAATAGTTCAAGAACCAGAGTTGATGAAAGAGTGGATGGATATGTTTGCAGATGATGAGAAAAGCCAAGATGGAGAGTCTGTTTCTTCAGAAAAGACACAAGTCTTTGATCAGTCATCAACTGATAGTAGCGATGATGAGGAAGAAATTAATCAAATTAACATTGGCAAAACTCATTTATCACCTGAAAGTTTCAAATTTTATTTTGCAGATAAATTGGAGAAGCTAAAGGAGAGACAAGCAGCAAAAGAAAAGAAAGAGGTAAAATGCGAGAATGTTGCTCAGGAAGAGAAGTCTGAACAGAGTGATGAAGTTAAAGTTGTTGAAAAGATTGTTGAAGTCACAAAACCTTGTCTAAAATGTTTGGAACCATGCAAACATTGTGAAGAGAAAGACAAGAAGTTTAGTGAGCTTGACAAGATGAAAGAAAAATTATTGTTCGATGTTAAGTATGTGAAAGAATCGTATGATGTGTTGAACAGAACGGTGAATAGTTTGCAAAAGACAAACTCAGAAAGAGAAGATGCTTTAACCATGATAAATGCAGTGATGATGTCTAAGCAGAAGGCTATCAATCACTATATTGAGGAGTGTGCAAAGTTGAAGCAGGAGTTGGAGATTGAAAAAATTGAGAATGAAAGAATCAGACGATTGCTGCAAAGTTATTCAAGTTCTGATTATTTGATTGACAGAATTTATCCTACTGTTGGAGGTTTTGAAGCATTTCAAGATAAGAAGACGGAAGATACGGATACTGGTAAGAAACAAAGTGCAAATTATAAAAAGTGTCCGCCTCCGATCTAGGAAGGTTATTCTCCCAGAAAACCAAATGAGGAACATGTCAAAAAGGCTGTCAATATAAAGTTAAAGTCCGAAACAACTGATGATTTACCAGATAACATTGACGTCACATTCAAATCGTCTGACACCGATCATGAGTCTGAGTTAATAAAGAAAGTGGTCGATCAGGTGTTGGATAAAGATGAGGAGTCAGAGTCAAAGTTTGAATCTGAGAGTTCGAGTTCGTCGGTCAACAGTTCAAAATCTTCGGTTAAAAGGGTTTACAATAAAGAATTTCTGTTATCAAAAATTAATTTGAATGATGAACCAATCAAAGTGGCATATACTTTGAATGATTCAGACAAATTATATTCTGATGAGAAATTTCCAATTAAAAATGTGTAAATTGAAAATATCAAAACAGTTTTTAAATTGATTGAAATAAAGTTTTCAGAAATAAAAGAAAAAATGGGATTTTCAAAACCTAAATATACTTCTAGAGTTAAACAACGCTTAAACAAGAAGAAAGGTTTTGGTTCAGGTCAACAAAAGAAACCTAATCATAAAAGCAATTTCAAAAAGAAATGTTTGGGTTTTGATGTTGAAAATAATCAAAATATTAAAAATGTTAATTCAAAAACAGTATTTGTTTCAGGGTCTAGTTCTGAAGAAGAGAAGAAAAGCTCATTCTGGAGTCGAACAAAGCATTTCTTGCAGAAAAATAGAAACATGAGAAGAATGAAGCTGCTCAACAGAAGGAGACAAGAACCTGTTATAGATGTCAAGAAGTTGGTCACATTGCCTGGAATTGTCCAAAGGCAACCAACACAAAACAGGAAGTTGTTTCTAAACTCAAAGAAAAAGTTGTTGATAAAACTGAACCACCAACTGAAAAATTCAAAGTGTTTAAAAATTCAATATATGAAGTTGGTGAGTGTTCGAAAACGTTTTACAAGAGAAGAGTAAATCTTGACAACCAAATGTGGGTTGTTAAGAAATCAGATGTGAAATCTGGCGATGAATCTGACTCGTCAAAGTCAGAGGAGCCACAAGTTGAGCCAAAAGGAGAAAATTCAGTTCCGCCAATGGATGATGTCAACTTTCCACCATTGCGAACTGAAAATTTTAAACAAAAAGTTGGTAAAGTGGAAATTTCGAATCAATTCTATTCTGAAAAGAAAGAATTTGGTGTCGAAAAGGCTTTCAATGACAAAGTGAAAAATATTTTTGGAAAAATGGTCGATGGTAGGGCCAAAGGGGTAAAAGATTTTTATGAATCAAAAAGAAATGTTGAAACCCCAAGTGAAACTGAAAAGGTCACACCCAAAGCTAGTCAGGCTTGGGTGTCTGTATTCCATATGTAAAAATCCTGACTTGCCGGAGCTTCCAAGTTGGTAATCGTGGAGCAGGAATCGGCATCCTTCTTGATTACTTAATATTGTCATATTTCATTTTACAAATGGTATGGTTGATAAGTGAACCTTCAAGTGGTTGAAGAAGGAGTTCTCACCTACAAGTGGTTAATCAAGGTCATTAAGTTGAACTTGATTTAACTTTCATACAAGTGGTTATTGGAAAACAAAATGATGATTTTATCCCCGTTTTTACAAGTGGTTTCAACAAAACTTATTTTCTGGAAAAACCATTTTGATTAAAACAAACTTAAGTGTTTTGAAATCATAATGGGAAAATAGTTTGTTGTCAGGGGGAGTTCTGATTGTTTATGCCAAGTGGATGGCGAATTGAAGCAATTCACATCGGTTTGTTAAATTTTCTTTAAATGGTTTTGAATTTTAGGGGGAGTAAGAATTTCATAAAATCCAAAAACATTAGAAAATTTGAAAAAGTCAAAAACATAATAAAAAATGAAAAAGAGTTTTGTTGTGAAAAAGAGGAAATGATAGTACATCAGTGGACAATCACAGCATGCTAAAGATTTGGAAAGTTAAAATGTGATAAACGGTCTCACTGATGATATGCCAGTAGGTTTTTACACGCTTAGTAGATTGTGTTCGAGATATAAACCTAAATTTCAAACTTACTTAGTTCGTGGGGATCATCTCTCGGATATATGGGTAACACCCGAAATCTTGTTTGAAGGGCTTTCTATTTCTGACATACTAGGTCTTTATGTGTGGTGATATCTGGGGTATTATACCAGGACTTCTGATTTTGCGGGAGCAATAGCCTAGTCCTCGTATAATACTTTGCACAGCTTTAATCATAAAGCTCGCCCTTAGCATAAAAATGATGAAACATTGAAAAATGCTAATCATGTGCTGTTGAAGAAAAGATTCTCTAAAGGGAACACACCTTAAAGTCGAACCATCATCTCTCTGATTTTGCGGAAGCAATAGCCTAAGCTCTCATGGTCTCGCATTTACCCCTTACAGATATCATTAGTGTACATTCACCTGTAAGACTGAATATAGGAGTCTGGATACGGGAGTATATTCTGAGGTGGTACACGCGAATAAGTTTAAGTGATTAAAACACTAATCTCGTATCTCGGAACAGTTGAACTTTGTGTGAAAATTTAAATGGATCAGTATACTAACAATCTAAGTGAATTGTTTAGATCTTAAAATGTTTAAAGCTTAATGGTGTTAGTGATTTGTCTCATAATCTGATATGATCCTCTTACACAAACTCACAAAAATATTGTATGTAAATATTTCTTTGCTGCATTTCTTTAAAAACAAAAACCCAAAAAGATTGTGATTTTAGCATAAATTTTTGAAAAATTCAAAAAGATTTTATTTCATCTTATTTTCGACAACCGATGTTGGAAAGCTGATTTTCAAAATTCCGAGTGCTAAACATGATGAACAACAGGGTTGGAAGAGTGTGTTTGAAATGAGAATAAATTTTGAAAATATTTCGAAATGAAAATGTCAAATCTGAATGTTATTCTTACAAGTGTTCATCAGAAATAAAATGTTAAATCATTTTGAACAAAATCTGCAAGTGGTTGTTAGATTTGTCAAATTGTTAAATTTGTGAAATTTATTTTGAGGTAGAGGATTGTACAGGAAACAACTTTGTAAGAGCTAGGTTTCGATTTCTGAAGACTTTCCGCATAAAGCCTAAGCAGAGTTTGAGCCAGGTCACGATCCTAGAGCAAAAGCTATGCCAGATTGCGATCCCGGAACAGCTTAAGGGGGAGTCTGCTAGCAAAGGGGAGTCTGAAGATAGTAGAGCCAGTTTCGTATTCTGATGATAGAGATTATAAGATCAACATCCAAGGGGGAGGAAAGAAGCTGATGGAAGAAGATAGAGATAGGATGCTTACTCTGTCAGATACTTTGGAAGAGCACGAAGACTGATCAAGACTGAAGATGTGACATACTGAAGACTCGACACTGAAGACTTCGTCAACATCCAAGGGGGAGTCTGTTGGTGCATATGTCTGTCGACTTCGTCTTGTATCAAGTCTTGTAATAGATTGAATAGATCAAGTCATGTAGTTCGAAAGAATAGGCATGTTCACACGAAATGGCATGTTCACACGAAATGGACCATTTCGTGCGAAATGGACTTGTACCATTTCGTGAGGAATGGAATGCCTATATATAGTGTGCTTGATCATTTCATTTGTAACTTTTGCAATTCCGGTAGTGAAGCTCTGCCGAGGTGTCTCCAGGTTGTAAATCGTTGTCAAATCAATACAGAAGACATTTAAACTACTTCTTTGTGCAAATCAAGCTGATTCATCATCAAAACGTCTGTTTCCGCCTCTCGTTTTGATCAAAAACTCTTCTGATCGACTCATTTGGTCGTCACAACGATCCTACACTCTTGGTTTCTGGCTCATTCTGTGTCTCAATATCATGTCTGTCTAAGTACTGAACTCCCGTCAGCATTTCTGATTTTTTTTTCTGATAACGGTGCTTACTTTGTTTCGTGCATCATTTGAATCAATAAAGTGTTGCATGCAATAATGATATGATATTATGCAATATGTGATGCACATGTACGTATATGACAATAATCAGAAAGCATTCATGTCATAAATTTTAAATAAGCACAATCATTAAGTCATAAATTACTGTTTAATTATTGTACGGATACATGAAATTTTGACAATTGTCACAGTTGATGCTTCTCTCCATGCCTCCGACGCAGGTGTTGGTGCTCTGACCAAGGCTGAAGGCGTTCCGGCTCACCTGAAGTGTTTCCTAGATAATGTTATATAAATTGTGCATGTTAGGGAAATCGCTTCCTCCTTGAGAGGAAGATCCGGCGGCATACCCATAAGAGGAACGTGGAGGACGGTTCGTGTCATCCTCAATGGTGAGGACTTGGTCTGGGTCGTTTGGGCTCCGAATTCTTCCATTGTTATCCTTAAGCGTATGAGACCATTGTTGCAGTCGGCAATGAGGTTGAGGCTGAGGTAGAGGCTGACATCAGCCCGGGTTACGCCAACACCCTTGGTAAAGCTGCGTGGGGTGCGTGTGGCATAGGCCTTGTAGACCCGGACAATCTAACCTTTAAAGAATATGGGTGTGGGATATGTAGCCTTTGCGTTGGTGCCATATTCTTGAGGAGCATCTAGGCGACATTCAGGGGTTGTCGCTTCAGGATGCGGTATAAGCAAGTTAGCTCCCGAAGGTTCACGACACCTCCACTATCTTTTCTCTGGCACAAGGTGCCGCTCAGGACCCGATGTATGTAGCGGATGAGTGGGTCCCTGATTTTGGTGCTCTTTGTGGAACTTGGGTTGTAAATTCCTTTCCCGATCTGTGCCCAAAAAGTATTTCATGTGTTGTCGGGCATGTCTATGATGTTATCGGTGAAGACTGATTCCCTAATTTCCTCCTCGGTGTAGATTCCCACATCTACACCAAATTGTGCCACAGAAACTTCAAACCAGGTACCCCCACAATGAAAAGTCACCGCTTCGTTGTCAAACATATCGTCGATGTCCTTTTTGAGGCTAAAACTACTTAAGAATTCGAGATTGAATTCATAAATAGACTGCAACGGTGCCTCCAAAAAGACATGCAACGGTCTTATCACCAACCTGTCATATCTTTATCTCCGCCCCACACTTTCCAAAGTATCTTAACACACTTGCCGAGGCAGTTCCTCAGTCCTAGCCTTTAGGATTTCCATGCGTTCCGCACAATTTGTGTGCTCGGTGTTGAACCTCAACCATTTATGTCATGCCATTATCTGTAGAAAATAAGTATTAAACAGTTAGGTGCGATAAGTTGTGCGAAAAACTGAAAAACAGGAGGTTGGCTTAGCCCCGTGGGTAAGGGACATGACCCCGTGCTGCAGAAATTCAGGGGGCACGACCTCGTGCCATTAGAGGCACGACCCCGTGTTCGGTCACTATTTTGGACAAAAAATGACTTTTTTCGATCCAGTTTCAAAAAATCCAAAATTTTTGGTCCCCCATGTCCGATATACCCCGAAAATCAAACCCCAAGCATCAATTTTTACTTACCAACCCGTTTCCCCTTCCAAGTTTGAGTATTTCCATCAAGAACAAGGGTTTTGCAAAAACTGGTTGAAAGTTCCGATTTTTCCATAATGGTTGGATGATTTACTTGTTAAAACACTAATGCTAACTACTAACAATAAGATCTAGGAATTTTTTTTGAACCGACACGGGGCTAGTTCAAGAACCCTAGATTTTTCCCGAAATCTTGATGTTATTAAGCATGCAAAACACGAATCTAACTAATCTAAGTGTTAGTAACATACCTTGTAAGTAGATCATGGAAGAAGAACGTCAAAAAATGCCAGGAGCGGCAGGGAACCGGAAGTTGTAGAGAAATGGGTCGTGTGAGTTGTGAGAAAGAAACCGTGAATAGAAGGGTTTTAACCCGTCTGCAGATAGGCACAGCCCCGTGTCTTTTATTAATTTTCTTTTTTTATGTGTGTGTGTGTCGTTTCTCTGGTCACTTTGTTTCTTGTTCTTAACTTACCTGATTTGTAGACTTTTTGGTTGTTGTCTTCCAAAGCGAACCTATAAGATGGATTATTGAAATAAAACAAATATATATATACAAGTTGTTACCATGTCCTCGTCACTTATCTATTTCTTCCAAGGTCATTTCCGTTTCTTCGTCCATGAGAAATCCTTCATAGAATTTAAGGCTTTCTCCATTGACTTTGAATGGTTCTCTGTTTGGAGGCTTAATATTTATTGCACCATGGGGGTAAGCTTTTGTGATGGTAAAAGGTCCAGATCATCTAGACTTAAGTTTTTTAGGAAAAAGACATAACCTTGAGTTAAAGAGTAATACTTGTTCTCCTTCTCTAAATTCCTTAGGTTCGCTTATATATTTATCATGTATTCGTTTTGAGCGTTCCTTATAAATGTCAGAGTTGGAATATGCTTGTATTCTTAATTCGTCTAACTCATTTAACTGGTATAAGCGATCTCTTCCTAAAGTCTCTTGGTCTCAGTTTATGTTTTTTAATGCCCAATATGCTTTGTGTTCAATTTCTACTGGGAGATGATATTTTTTTCCATAGACTAGCTTATATGGTGTTGTACCTATTGGTGTTTTGTATGCTGTTCGAAATGCCCATAAAGCGCCGTTTAATTTATCTGACCATTCTTTTCGATTTTGACCCACAGTTTTTCTAGGATTCTTTTTAGACCTCGATTAGTTACTTCAGCTTGACCATTGGTTTGAGGATGAAAGGCGGTCGAGAGACGATGATAAACCCCATATCGTGTCAGAGTTTTCTCCATTTTTAGATTGAAAAAATGGGTTCCTCTATCACCGATGAGGGCTTTTAGAGTTATAAAATGTGAGAATCGCCTTTTGAGGAATTATACTACCACTATTCCATCATTGGTGGGGAGAGCTTAAGCTTCGGCTCATTTAGAAACGTAGTAGACTGCCACCAAAATGTATTTTTTCCTCTCGAAGGTGGGAATGGTCCTATAAAATCTAATCCCCAAACATCAAGGATTTCACAAATAAAAATGTTGTTCTGTGGCATTTCGTTTCTTCGTGATATGTTATCTGCCCGTTGGCACGCATCACATGTTTTGATCAATACATAAGCATCCTTATGTATGGTTGGCCAGTAAAATCTTGCGTTGTACACCTTTCATGCAATGCTGGCTATTCCGTGGTGTCCACCACATGGTCCTTCGTAACAATGGCGAAGAATTTGTCTTGCTTCACGACTATAGGCGCATCGTCGAATGAGTTGATTGGCACCTATTCTGAAAAGATATGGATCTTCCTGAAAATAGTGTTTAACATCAGCGAGAAATTTGTTTCACTGATGAAAAGTTAACCCTTTGACAATAGTGCCACTAGCTAAGTAGTTAGCATAGTCGTCGTACCAAGGTTCTTCTCGATATTCCACCATTTCTAAGGATCCTGTGGGGAATTTCTCATTGATGAGATCTTTTCTCGAGTTCCTTCCAAAGCAGGGTCTTCAAGATGAGATAGGCGGTCAGCAACGGTGTTTTCTGCTCCTCGTTTGTCTTTTATTTCTATGTCAAATTCTTGAAGGAGAAGAATCCATCTTATGAGTCGTTGTTTTATGTCTTGTTTTTTTGAAAAGGTATTGAATGGCAGCGTGATCGGTATAAACTATAGTTTTTGAGAGCATGAGATAGGAACGGAATTTATCAAATGCAAATACTACAACTAGTAATTCTTTTTCAGTGGCTGTGTAATTTTCTTGAGCACCGTTAAGAGTTTTACTAGCGTAATAAATGGGGTGAAAATGTTTTTCTTTTCTTTATCTTAAGACTGCTCCAACTGAAAAATCACTTACATCGCACATGATTTCAAATGGTAACTTCTAGCCTGGCATGATCATGATTGGTGCTTTGACAAGCATATCTTTAAGGGCAAGAAATGTTGTCGTGCAATCCTCGTCAAAGATAAATGGAGCATCTTTTCGAGTAGCTTGGTTAGAGGTCGAGAGATTTTAGAAAAGTCTTTGATAAATCGCCTATAAAATCCGGCATGTCCTAGGAAACTTCGAATGGCTAGAATGGATGATGGAGGAGGTAGTCGTGAAATAGTATCGATTTTTGCGCGATCGACTTCCATTCCTGCATTTGAGATTTTGTGACCTAGTACTATTCCTTCCGTGACCATGAAATGGCATTTTTCGCAATTAAGGGCGAGGTTAGTCTTTTCACATCTAGCTAACATTCGCTCAAGGTTATCGAGGCATTGGTCAAATGAATCGTCAAAAATAGAGAAATCATCCATGAAAACTTCCATTGTTTTTTCTATCATGTTGTGAAAAATGGCTACCATGTATCGTTGAAACATTACTGGTGCGTTGCATAGACCAAATGGCATGCATCGATATGCAAAGGTTCCGTAGGAACAAGTGAAAGTGGTTTTTTCTTGGTCTTTTAGTGCCACACCCCAAAAACGTCGCAGCGAAATATAAAACGTAGTGGTGACGGAAGGTGTGCCCATTAATATCTTGTTGAATGATGCATTTAATTGTTGGACATATTAACTTATTTAAAACATAAGTTCTTTCAACATAACGTTTCGAAACATGACACAACCACGTCATAGTTAAGTTGTTTTGATCCTCACGGATCTTATTACATTTGTCCCAGAAAGTTTTAAAAGTTAGTCCAATATATTAAGTGACAAAACATGCACCAACGTCTACAAGATACACCATGATTCCCAAAGCCGAACTCAAGTACCTTAAGAACACATTAAAATCAAGTGTCAACACAAAGGAGTGTGAGTTCACATGTTCAAATTTAAACAATTCGATCCCAAGGAAAAAGCTTTCTAGTTATGTGTTTATTATAAAACATCCATGTAATTTATGAAAGTCCATTCATTTCCTTAATAAAATCCATGGGTCAACCGTCACAGGTATTTACCTGAAATTTCTTTATATGGTATCTTCCCAAGTTTACATATTAAATTTATAGCATCAAATGTTCGGACTCGTAAGTTAGCTAGACATTAGGAACTATATATTTACAATGTAGGGATAATCAAGGCTAGACTATAAACAGAATATCAATTCGTCGTTTGACTTAACACGGGGCGACCGATCACGACGGGGTTGTCAACTCGATAGATCTACCAACAATTCCTCGAGTGCAATACTTAAATGATTAAACGACATCACTAGCGCATGGTCCATATTGAGACCATCTATGATGTCTGCCTCACGTACAATATATATATATCCTATTAATATGACAAATTTAATATAAACAGTTGTACGAATCTACTAAAATCCCTTGGACCAAGCAAATCCGTCCCAACAACACGGTCGTTTTCTCTGAAACACCGGACAATCCCAGTTTCTCCCCGAAACATATATTCATAAAAAATGTTTTATTTCGAAACATATAATTTATCAAAATTCCATATATTTTCAACGAAAATATATTATTTATATCAAAAGGTATGTTTTATTCCAAAAACATTATTAAACCCTTTTTGGCGTGTTCTTCCCCCAAAACATATACAAAACAGTAAAAAGAGGGGGTTTAGTGACACTCCTATTATACACACAGATTGATTTCTACACGTCCTATTATACGTAGGAACGATTTATAAATCAATATATCACAAAAATCCTAAGTTTCTCCGTTTCTTAGATTTTTCACATAACTTTGAGATTTTCTCGAAAAGTTATCGTTTTTGATTATGTTGGCACGTTAATATATATATGAGTCCATATATATATTTATGATTTTGCGACTTGAACGTTTTTATTGGTGACCGCTTTCATGTAAATCCGTTAACACACCCGTTTATACGTAATATATCTACGATTTGCGCTTCGTAATATATATACATAAACGCATAAATAAACATCGTATCATGCGTAATCTCGTTAACTTATCTATTTTGTCATTTTCAAGGCAATCATACATAAAATAACTTATATGTATCAAATTTCATGCTCGACAAACAAGTTACACATTAAACGCGATTTTACCGATTCTAAACGCACAAGTGTACATGCATAGTCTAAATTTCCCCACTATCATGTCAACACTTAACATATTATCACATTCACATGTTTAAATCACATACACATTTTAACACATAAGGTTCTCCCAAAAAATTTCCCATACTAGTGTTCATTGAAAAACGCGTATTTTAGTGATTCAGTAAAGTTTTCGGGCGTCGGAAGTCACGTATGACCAACCAAACACCAAGTAAACTTAAAATTAGTTAAAATACTTATTTTTAAACTAAAAATTTCAGTTTACTTACTGATCTAAATCAGTTTCATCAAAGTCGTTCGAAAAGCCGATTTTTGACCGTTTTAACGCATAGTTTTGCGTTAAACGTTACTATAATAATCCCAACTTGAAATTACTTAATATTTTAAAACAATACATGTTATTTACTTATTAAAATAGTGATTATAATCATATTAGTGCAGTTTTTGTGTAAGTCACATAAATCATGCGATTTCACGTATTTTACAACTCCTAATGCACCAAGTACAACATGCAAAGCTAGTAAACTTTATGACAAAGTTTTATACCATTTTAACACTTCAAATATTTATATTTTTAGTGTTTAGAATCTGATTAAATTTTTTTTATCAAATCATATTCAAATCATCATTTCATGATCATATCCCAACATGCATGATCTAGTAAATGCATCTAATGCATCCATAACGTGTCTTAATAATCTTGTATGAACTTGAATGCATCAAGACCTTCATTTAACTCATGTTTCAAATATTCAAACATTCCATACTTCACATCATCATCATCTAATCATTTATCCATAAATGCAAGACACATGCATATATTCTTACACATAAAAAATTATCAATATAAAAAATGTTCATGCATGCATATATACACACACATATACGACTCACATATACATACATACATATGAATCCAAAATTTTACTTTTACATGTCCATTCACATGATTTAAACTCCTTTTAGAACTTTCCAAGATCACATGCACATCACTTTTCAACATCTTATCATACAAGATCAAACCAAATATCAAAACTCATACTTTAACATACATATATACATATGTACAGCTCCATGTATACACACACATACATCCATTTTTATTTTGTTCAAAAACCCATTTGTTTTTAGTTTCAAGTTAGTGTTTAGATTCAAGAACAAGAGAAACTTTCACTATCATCTTCATCACCATGAATCATGAACAAAATTTGAAAGACGAAATGTTATACCTTCAAGATTCTTAGTGGGTTTTGACAATAGTGATGATATGAAGCCTTGTTCTTGCTCAAATCTCCTTGGAATCACCTCTAAACCTTCATGTAAGCTTGAAAATACCTTGGAATGCCTTCAAATCTTCAAGAAAAGGTTTAAAATTCTGAAATGGATGTGTGTTTAGGGGTGTTCGGCCGAGCTTAATCAAGAGAGAGGAGAGAGGAGCTCCAATCAGCCGCCACCTCTCATTTTATATACATACTACACGCATACACACACACTCACACACACACACACATATATATATATATTTATATATATATACATAGGAATGGGACCAGGAAAGAACGATTTGAAGTGTGAGAACAGTGAGAACGATTTTCAGCCATAGGATCTTTGTGATTTGTGGTTAAGATGATGCGGTGCATATTTGTAAATAATGGGAACCTTAGAAGTAACAGGAGGGGTAAAATTGGAAGATTCAAACAAGGGTGCACATGCTAATCACATGCCATTTTTCCCCATCATATTTAAATGCCAATAACTTTTTTATACGTGATTATTTTTCTAAAAAAATTACGCCATAAAACTCAGCGTTTTTTTATCTTTCCAATGAGTATACTATTGATACACTTTTCGAAAAAAAATGAAATGGGTTTTATGGTGTTTTCTGAACTGGGTGTTTTATGGCGTTTTAGACTACTTATTTTTATGGCGTTTTTCTGAACTATGTGTTTTTATGGCGTTTTAACTAGGTATTTTCGTGGCGTTTTTCTGAACTGAGTGTTTTATGGCGTTTTAAACTGAGTTTTTCATGGCTTTTTTTCTGAACTAAGTGTTTTATGGCGTTTTAACTGGGTATTTTCATGGTGTTTTTTCTGAGTTTGGTGTTTTTATGGCGTTTTATTTGAACACCCAGTTCATGTGTGTGGGTTTTTTGACAATATTACCCATTAGGGTAATTTAGCATCAATGCCACATGTCAACTCCAAAATCGTTCTCACCGTTCACACACTTTTCACCGTTCTTTCTAAATCCTGACCTTATATACATATATGTAATATAGTGTAAAAACAGGTATTTTACTGGATACCGGGTATTTTATCTAGCGTTTTTATCTCGTTTTAGTGCGTTTTAAATTATTTTTATCATTCTGTGAAAATAATCACACTAAATTATTACTGGAATAATTACCAGTTGCCTAGACTAGCTGCGTTGACAGTATTTTGTCAAGTACGCGCAGTATCGCGCGGTACGCGCTCAAACTCGAGAAATAGAGTTTCTTAGCGTTTTAATTTATTTTTCCTCACGATTACGATTAAAATTACTATTCTGATCATAACAGACTATTTTTAGGATTTTAACACTGATCGGGGGGTCACCGACGTTCGTTTCGCATTTTAATCGTTACGCGATAAGCGTTTATTTTATCGTTGCCAACATAATTTTTATCAATGTTTGGATTCACCAACACATTAAATATCACATATAAATATCAAAATTATTCAAATACAACCTTTTATTTATTCATGACACATTTTACATCTGTACGGTACGGCCTGAAAAGCCGGGTGTCACATCTAGGGTAATGGGAATTTGAAAGTACCCCGAGAATCCATCGAGAAAACAATAAAATTTATGACCGGACAATTGCTCTAGCATTTGATCAATGAAGGGTAAAGGGAAATGGTCTTTTTGTGTAGCTTCATTGAGTTTTCTATAGTCGACACAAACTTTCCATCCGGTGACGATTCTTGTTGGTATAAGCTCATTTTTTTCGTTGATCACAACCGTCATTCCACCTTTTTTCGGCACAACTTGGATGGGACTTACCCATGCACTATCGGAGAGATAGAGTAGGTAGATAAGACCAGCGTC
Source organism: Helianthus tuberosus (assembly GCA_030545235.1). NCBI lineage: Eukaryota > Viridiplantae > Streptophyta > Magnoliopsida > Asterales > Asteraceae > Helianthus > Helianthus tuberosus. The sequence continues at coordinate 1,572,968 of JARYGA010059779.1, forward strand.
TAAGAGTTTTATTACTGCTTTTTTTACTACTTCTTGAACATTGGGATTAACGCGTCTTTGTGGTTGGATTACCGCTTTGTAGTCATCTTCCTTTAAAATTTTATGTGTACACATGGAATGACTTATTCCTTTTATATCCATCAATTTCCACACAATCTCTGTTTTATGTCTTTTAAGTAGATTTAATTATTTTTCTTTTTCGCGAGAATTGAGATATGAAGAAATGATGACGGCAAATTTACCTTTATTATCTAAGAACGCGTATTCTAAGCCTTTTGGAAGCTCTTTGAGTTCTAAAGAAGGTGGATCTTCGATAGATGGCTTAGTTTTTGGTTCGTCATCACTATTGATGGACGAAATGCTTTGGTTGGTAGTTACTTCCTCTTCATTGAATTGGTCATTTGGTTCTTTCGTATCAGGTGGCTCAACTTCATCTTCCTACAAGGGGTCGTCATTGCTGATTGGATACTTCATTGCATTATTTAACTTAAAAGTTCGTTTGTCGGCGCCAAGTTTTGTGGGAAGATCTTGATTTTTGTGTTTAATCAAAACTTGATGGGTTTTTAGAAAAGTTTGTCCCAACACGAGTGGATCATCATCTAAGATGACAAAGTCGGTTGGCACAATTGTTTAATTTGTTTGAATGAGAACATCCTTAACCACTCCCGTAGCATTTTTATTTTTTCGATTAGCCAAAAAGATCAGAATTTTAATTGGAAGAAAATCACCAATACCTATTCTTTCAAAAATGTAGCTTGGCATTATATTAACACAAAGATCTTTATCAATTGATATGTTACTAAAATAGATGTTTTGAATAAAACATGTTACCGGCTTTATGTTCGATTCATTTTGATCATCTTGTATTAGCGAAGTTTGATCTTTAGTTAATTTAATACTTGCTATTTCTTTAAAGTTAGGACCAGTGTTTAACTCTTTTAAAAATTTAGCATGAGATGGAACCAAACTATGATTTTCAAAATAAGGTTGTAAGATGTGTATTTCTTGGAGGTCCTTTTGTTCCTCTTCAAAATTTACCTTTGAGAACTTACCTTCTGAATGGCTTGGTTCGGGTTTTTTCATGTATTAAGTCTTCTTCGAGTGGTTCTTCCTTTGTTGGCTCTTGAGGTTTTACCTCTTCTACTATTACCTCTTTTGTACAAGTGGCTTCTTCTCGTGCACGAGATTGTTTTATCAAGAACTCTAAGTTCTTGAGACTTTGTATGAGGCTTTCGGCTTCAGGAACTATTGTGGGTGGTGTCTCGTACGCTTCAAACGCTAGAGTGTCCCAATCAAAGCTTGATTTTGGAAGCTCAAACCTTGGTTCCTCATATGTTGTGTTTGAGGTTGATGGTTGAAAGAGGTAAAAAAATTGTAGCGAGTGAGATTCACCACAAAAGGTACAATATGGTTCCTCATAATCATCATAACTATAGTAATCATAACCTCCCAGGTAATAGTCCATTGTTTGGATAGTAATAAGAAGATTACGGCTGTCGAAAATAAAAAAAGTTGTGAATACAGAAGGTTTACACGCCCCCTGTCCTAAGAACACGACCCTGTGCCTCAGGCTGTGTTTAACTCGGTACTGGGCATTTTTGACACGGCCCTGTGTCGAATAAAACACGGCCCGTGTGAGCCTTCTACAAAAAAAAATTTCAACTACTGTCATCAAGACACGACCCCGTGTTAGTGCAGCACGGCCTCGTGTTAGTGTAGCACGGCCCCGTGTTAAGCTACTGTAACTGGGATTTTTTTTGTAAAACGAAAAGAAAAACTAAAAATGATTAAGTCGTTTATCTTAAGCTTTCTTAAAATCCTTGTGTCCCCGCCAACGGCGCCAAAAACTTGACGTGTGCGAGCGTGTACGGATTTTTTATGTATTTTTAAGTACTTTTTACTCTTTTTATCAAACTTTATATTTATAAAAAGGATATAAACTATCACTCTCTACAACATGTTAGGGCAAGTGCCCCCATCGTTGGCGTAGTGTAGTGATGGTAAGATACCGAGGTCGTCCAAGGACACAAGAGCTTTTAGTACCGATTTATCATCAACGTTTAATCGACCCAAATTTTGAGAAAAGGTTTTTAAACATGTAAAATCAAGATAGAAATTAAAATAAATGAAAGAAACAAATAACAAGAAAGAATCACTTGGTTTCGACTCATCTTTTATGTATCATTTGATGATTTTCGCACTTTGGGTTTTTAAGAGATTATCTTAGTTATAGTGGCATGTCCCTCTTTTGGAGGCAACGCTACCCTCGGCCATATTGGTCTGAGTCAGCAGGGATGCAGTCCCACAAGACCGAATTATTGAAAGATAATAAAGTAAGTTATTAATACAAATGTGGCATGTCCCTCTTTTGGAGGCAATTCTACCCTCGGCCATAATGGTCTGAGAGTTGACCATGACCCGTGCTTAGGTGACACGGCCTCGTGTCCATTGTCGTTTTCTGTTTGTCTTTATCTTTAAGGAATCTTGACTGGGGCACGGCCCATGCCTGGCAGGCACGACCCCGTGTTGGGCTTCTGGATTGTTTCTTTTATTCTTAGGGTGAAGCTTTGGAAGGTCGGTATAGTGTGTCAACTTCCTTTCTTCGTATTTATGCTGGTTTTTTGTCGTTAATTTGTTCCTTTTGATCGTCTGAGCTTATTTTATCCTGAAAATCAAAAGTAAACAAAGAAACACACTTTTTCCAATATTAGTACTGAAAAGGGTTGTTTTTTATACCGTACTTGATACAATTTATATGTTACATTTTGTGCATATCAGTTCACTACAATCGAAGCTCTAATACCAATCTGTCACACCCACTTACAGGCGAAAGTGCATGGTGTGATCATAATTAGTTCTCATTGCATACATACGATGTAAGTAAACATACTAAATGAAATAAATACGTATGGTGTTCATCCATTGCGTTGATATAAAAGAAGTTTACAAGTCACAAGTTTTTCATATATGACACCACAAAGTTATATTGTATAACCAAAAGATTTGTTTACAAAATAAAGTTTAACAAATTGAGGGTTTGCATTCCATCTTTCGTTCGAAGGCGGGAGATGTGAACCAAATCCTCCAAAAAGGATAACATTGCTTTCTTGACATACCTGATTCTTGATTCGTGCCGTGAAAGGATCCACTAATTGCCAAAAATACATGTACGTTTGAAAAGTCAACATAATGTTCGTGAATACATGAGTTTGTTTTTGTATCAAATGAATGCTTAAAACATTTGAAAGTTCTTTTATAGAAAACTGGTATGTAAAGCGTCTATGAAATCATTGATCATTAATGTTTTGCAAGGACATTAATAACGTGTGTGCAGACAAAGGAAGCAACCCAACCCTTGACGATTTTGTGTCGATTACCCTCGACTGGGATACAAAAGCACTCTAACGGTCTCGCGGACCATGAGTGGGGCTCGCCAAAACCCAATAGATCTACTGCTTTCATTCCTCGGTCTTTATGTATGATTAATGGTGCTTAAGTTCCACCCTATGCACACATGATCTATGTGTGACATTTGTATCTTTTGAACATTGTACAACACCGAACAATACGATTATCAATGAAACATTGTCTTTTTATCCCAATATTTGTTTATTTATGTTTGACATTTGCACGTTTTAATTCTTGTTCGGTTTCGAACTCCTAAACAATTTCTGGAAAGTTATACGCAAACTGTTACTTAAATGTAATCAGTTTAACATGACGTACACTCCGGAACAATGACATAAGCTAAACATACCCTAAATACACTTAACATAACTTAGAAATAAGTTTTGGAAGGTTAGATATGGGAAAAACATGTTATTTCATGCACAGGGACTAAATGCGTCAAAACTGCGAAAGTATGCCAATTCGGGTATATTATGCATTCAGACCATATACGCACATCCAAAAATTTTCGTAATCATTAAATTATTGTATTTTAGTGATGGGAATGCAAAAATACCATTCGTTACGCAATTTGGATTGTTTTCTCATTCGTTAAATCATTCGTCGTAATTAAGCGTAAATCACGACCGTACAATCAAACAAACCGACATCCATGATATTTCCAAGCATATTTCAAGTCCCCTATGATTTAACATCCTTGTAAAGGCTTAAAATTGGGTTAACGGGGGTTAAATGCATCGAAAACAAGTTTTAGAGGCTGAAGGGACCAAAACTGACAAAAACTGAAACTGCCTTGTTTCTGGCTTGCGGGGCGCGACAGGGAGAGCTCCCTGGGTCGCGGGGCGCGCTGCAGATGACAGAATCTTCTTAACAGCGCTTAATGCTTGTTTCTAACATGGTTTTTGCAATCTTGTGGGTATTTTAAGTGTCCTCCAAGGCTTCAACACCTGTCCACACAGTTGGAATGGTCCTATGAAGCCTAGGGCATTTCACAAACACTTGTCATGATCCTATGATTAAAGGATTAGTATAAATACCCGAGCTCATTCATTCACAACTTGCTCAATTCTTTTCTTTCTCATCACATCTACTCTAGAGGAGTTGCTACCACTTTGTTGGAGGCCTCCCACCTGAGTTTTCTTCATCCTAGAACACATGTAAGTGATCTTACTAGTCTTGTTTATTTATTTTAGCTATTTCAAGCTAAAAGTTAAACAGTTTTTGACTTTCAGTTTAGACCATGAATTTGTCAAGTGTCACACCCCAACCGATGGCGGAAACATCGGAGTGAGACGAAGAAACATTGCTCATCACACATAACGCTAATTGTGACAATAGATATGAAAGTAAATTGATTTCATTCATAAGAAAGTTTTACGATACATGGAACTTGAAACACAACATTGTTTAATACAAGAAAACATTACAACAAACAAATACAAAATTGGTACAACACATTAAATCCGAAGACGTCTAAGTGTGTATCTATGCATCATCACTACTTTATTTTCAAAGCATCTTCATCCTCAACCGGTAACATGTTTAAAATAAAGTTCAATGCCAAAGCAAAGGCGAGTATTCAAGTTTTCGTACGTACAAAGCATAAAGTGAGTTTAAACAATTCCACATGGCAAGATTTTGATACAAGATAAACAATAATTCGGATTGTGTTCGACTAATCAACCTAATGATGAAACGCAATAAGCTCATGACATAACCTCAGGTTTACGGGTGGTGCGTTAATCCTATAACACTGTATATGTCAAGGATAGGCTTGTATGAAGTTATGATAAGTCTAACAGAAAACATATAATCCCAAGTTTAATGTATCTAGTAATCGAGTATGCAAGCATGCATAAGGAATGTTTGTGCATTTACGAATAAAGTTTATGTGTAAGTTTCATAGATAAACATGTTACAACCCAAAGGTGGTAAACGAAAAGGGGGTTCAAGTATACTCACAAAATTGCATATGCTTTCCGATTATCCAATTGTTGACGAGTAATGAGATTAGGAGATCAAATGTAAATGGATTGGGGTTCATGGTATGATTAAGGTCTGAAATTCAAGATTAAAGTATAACAAAGTAAATATACAAGAAAGTAATCACTTAGACTTAGCACTCGTTCTTGACACTATGAAAACCCATAGGGTTTGAATGATTTCATGGGTGTAACACCCATTAAAACCGTTAACGAGAAATGTACTTTGGTGATGTAACTTACTAACTTGACAAATAACCATTTGGTTATCATCAAGTGTTAGGTTTCTTACATGTATTATATATCTTATATAGTTTATATTACAAGTTATTAGTCCAAGATTATCACAACGATGTCATAGAAGTCATGTAGGAGGTAGAAAGATAAATCTTCCATTTAGGAACCTCTTAAGTTGTCACCAATACACAAGTTGTCATAAGACAACAAGGATGGTCATAGACATACATACGATAAGGAAATAGAAATACATAATATCTAACTAAGAAATCATCAAGTGATGTGTGGATTGAAGGTAGGATAGCCCAAGCTAATCCAAGTAATCACACAACTTCAAGCTTTAAGCTTGTTCATCACTTGTAGGCTAAAACCTTGTCAAAACAGAATATTTATGAGAATTTAAAGCTCTGGATTTTATGTCACAACCTTGTTTTTAAGTCCAACTAACCATAGAAGTGATTATGAGCATAAGGACATAGGAATGTGTATGAGAAACCTCAAGTTAAGTTGGTTTAGTAAATGTTTAATCAAAATAGAAAGTTTGGAGCCTTATTTGGTGATATTCCAGCCTTGGTTTTCAATGAAAAGCATGTTGGAAACATACCTAAGGTTGTTCCAAGCAGTTAGGAATAAGAATCATGGAAAAAGATTATGAAATGAGGAAGTTATGCTTGTTTTTGTAACTTGGAACGAATCTGTCTTCTTACTGATTTGCAGCTGAATAGAGAGTGTTTTGAGAGTGAATTTGTGAGTTTGTAAAGTGGATGAACTGTGGAGAATGCTTGGGTTTTATAGGGGATGGTTAGGTTAAGTTGGTTGTGAGTTATAAATGCAAGAAACACACTTTACAACTCAATAAAACACAAAATGGTGCCCAGTCCGCGAGCTGGAATAGGGAAACTGCGGATCCAACTTGCTGGCGAGCCGCGATACATATCCTGGGCTGGGTCGCAGGCTGCGACTCGGGATGGGGGCTGGGTTTAAGTTTCGGATATTGACAGTTTGGCCCCTTATGTTTATATTTGAAGGTTTTAAGTGTATTTTAAGGGTATTTTAAGTAAATAAAGCATATAATAAGGGGTTCTAACATAAGAACAAGTGTGGATAAGTATGATCAAGTATGAATAAGTTTCTGTAAGTGTCAAAGACGTATAACTATGCGTAAAAACGTATAAATGGTGTATGTATGATACGCATCCGTACGTTTATTATATGATTTCAAGAATTGCACATAATGAATCAAAGCATAATGAATCAAAAGCATGTAGGTGTAATTAAAATAATAGGGTATAATTTTGGATAAAACGATGGATTTTACTACGATTTAAGTCTTGGATTTACGATGATAAGACAAAATACGATTATGAGAGGAACAGGTTTACAAAAATAGATTTACAAGACAAGCTTGCTAGTTTAGGAAAGTTACGAAAAAGCGGAGCCTTACAGTCTCCCCTCCTCTAGGAAATTTCATCCCGAAATTTATTCAAGAGGAAGACTTGAAAAGGAATTTTGGCAAAAGTAGATTGACTCAAATCGAGACTTGGAAGTTTTGAAATGCTTTGAAAAGTATGAAGTCTCGAGGAACGAAATGATAGGTTTGTAAAAAGAATTCGTTTGACTAAAATGATCCGAGGCATTAAAACCTGCATGTGTGTGTACAGGCTAGCGAACTTAAACAAATTTGAATAACTCAAAATGGAGAGGTATTTTAAAATATGCTATCTTAAGAAAACGTTTTCGTATAAAACGGTATGTATTTTGGGAAAAAGTGTGGCCGCACTGTAGGTTGTAAGAAAAGTTTCTTTGGCTTTAAAGAGCATTGATCAATCTCAGTTTAGTAGAAAAATTGTTTATTGATGAGAAACGGGAAAGCTAGGTATTTTAAATAAAACGGTTTTAGAGGTAACGACCAATTAAGTGTTTTTGCACATGAACAAGAATGGAAGATAGTTTTAAAAGCAAGAAAGTGTTTTAGGATTTGAACGTTTAACCCGATTGATTGTAAACGTAGTTTGTTTAAAAGACAAAGGGTAACGAGGAATAATGGAGGTATGAGAGTGAATGATTGATCTAATAAACGAATGGGAATACAAGGATGATACATCTATGGGACAAATGATAGAGATGTGTTAAGAATGAAATCTTGTCGTGGATAATCAGATATAATGCGTTTGTGAGTAGTTAAAGTTTGTATCAGGTCTAAACATGGTCTGCAAAACACCGAATTTCTCCTGGCACGTCTCACGAAAGTTTGGTAACATGGTGAAAACACTTATATATAGGAAGTACCAGCGGCGTATCCACCATGTTTTAACCATGCTATGTCTGTTTCGTATTTGGTGTCATGTTACGTTCCGTGTCTTACCATGCACAGTAGTACACTCCATGATTCTCATGCGCCTATCACTATAATCCCGTGTGCACCCGCGATTATTTTGATTTTCGCATGATCCGCATAGCTTGTACTAATTGTGTATGAATCAGGGTATTCATAAATTTGAAAATAAGAATGAGTACGTATAAGAATGTCGTATATAAGCATGTTTATGTTTAAGTATGTATGGGACCCACGTAAGCGAATCCCTCAGGTTACGCTCACGTATAGGTACGAATGTATGAATATGAGTATGAATAAAAGCATGAGCGTAAGTATAAGTTTAAGTATGAATATGCATGTAAGTATAAGTATAAACATAAAACGTATGAGTAGTATGAGTATAAGTATAAGCATAAAACGTATTGTTATGAATATGAGTATGAGTATGAGTGTAAGTATAAATAGTAATGATTGCGTATATAGTATTAATCGAAGCATAACGAATTTAAGCATATAAAACAATCAAAAGGTTGAGTATGTAAAAATGAATGGTATAAATGTAATTGTCGCGAGATATCGACTAAAACGTATACGATGATATGAGGATTTTAGTTGGTGCTTGTAAAAAGAGTATAAGGTATTTACTGGTTATGCGTGACGTATTTTGTAAAGAACAGAAATGCTACTTTTGTTTTAGAGGAATTCAGGTAAGTCGAAAATGGTCGGTCCCTATGAAGTTTTCTTTGTGACAACTGGCACTTTTCCATGCATTCCGTACAATAATTAAACAGTAATCTGTGCTTTAATGACTGTGCATGATTTAGTCTACAAGACGAATGAATTTCTGATTACTGTTATATACATACAATGGCATTTCATGTTGCAAGACTTTTATCATTACTACATGCAACACAATATAGTTCTATTAATGCACAGAGCAGAGTTAGCACAGTTATCAGACAAACTAGAAGTACTGACGGGAGTTCAGTACTTAGACAGACATGATGTTAAGACACAAAATAAGCCCCAGGACCAAGTGTTACACTAGTATAGTGTGTAGGAAAGTAGGGATTACAAAACTGCCTTCCTAGTGATGACATAGGTACCGGAAAGTGCCAGAAACACACTAAAACTGCAAAATTCTGCAGAAGATAAATAAATTCAGCAAAAATTCAGCCTTTAACATCTAAATATAATGCAGAAAAGTGGTTAAATGGTCCAGAATACTTTCCTAAGTATCGGGAATCAAAACTGTCATAAAAGGGAACATAAAGCACACTAAACTGCGCAATTTAGCATTTTAACGAACAGTAACGAAACGAACAACCGGACACTACGTGAAACATCAAATTCTTACTAGAAGCATTGTTTTCGTGTTACAAAGCTAGTTATGGTCACCGAACATCATAACACATCCTATAAACATATAACACATATAACCCTAACTAGTATACTTGAAATCTAACTATAACACTTAGCTTACCATTAGAATGTTACACTTTAGCCCCCCTTGATGGCCAGTTAGGGGACATGGGTCCCACATATGATTTTATTTGATTATTTTTGATACTTTGTTGAAGAATATACCAACATATATGCCTTATGCTACCTAAATGTTGGAAGAAAGTTCCTTATAACCATTAGTCTTGAACTCATTATCATTCATCACCCTCAAACTTCACCACTCACCTCCTTCTCCTTCTCTACTCATGGCTCAACCTCCATCACCATCATCTCCATTTTCTAGCAACTTTCCAAGCATTCTAATGGCTCTCTAAGGTGTAAGAATCTTAATGAAGAAGTGTGGAAGCATTGAAACTTGAAGGACCTCTCCCAAGTGCTATTAACCACCTCATCTTCATCTTGTGATCATCCCTAGCCTTGAGCTAGTAGTAAGATCATCTACATCCGTTTTTACATCTTATTTAGTTGGTTAAAGAATGATATAAGTAACTAATCTTGAAGAACACCATGAATCAAGAACATGAAACTTAAACATAAGCTTAAAAGTTATAAGAAATCATGTTGTTAAGTGTTATTATGCTTCTTGATGATTGATTATTTGTGTTTATGATGTTAAACATCATATGGTCTTGCTAGATAGTAATTAAAGATATAATCTAGCAAGATGAGAGGATGATTATGTTTAGATCAAAGTAATCATCCATATGTAGATCATGAACTTGAAGTGAAAATTGTTTTTCTTGTAAAATGATGATTAAAGTAAGTGTAAAGTCTTGTAAATCTATGATTTCAAGAATGATTTTTCAAGAAACCAAGTTAAAAATACAAAGTTTACTTAAGCTTGGTTCTTAAAGGAATTAACCACATTTTTAGTGGTTAAACAAGTGTAGAAATATGTATGTAATAAGAAAAACTCAAGAAGAAACATTTTTAGAAAAATGATTTACAAGTTGTAAACATCTAACTTCTTTAAAAATGATGTTTTTAAATAAACAATCACACTTTAAAGGGTAACTAAGCTTACTAAACACACTAGCAAGTTACTACAAATTTTTGTAAATTTTCAAGTTCATGAAGTAGTAATTTATACTTGATTTTGGCAAATTGGTAAGTGTTGATTGGTTTATTGTTGACTGTGGTGATTTATAAAAGAAAATGATATGCTTTGAAAGCATGGAAACCTCCATTTTTAAGGGGAAACTATGACAAAATTTTTCTAAAAATATAACACTTAGAAAAATTATTTTTAAAACTAATAATTACAAGTATATTTTAAACCATGAAATTTTATATAAAGTTTGCCATAAATTTTGTTACAAGATTATAAATATTGGAGGTTGGTTTTTGTAAATAAAAGTGACTAAATATGTATTTAGGAAATATATATTTAGATGTCACCATGTGTGTGATTATTTGTATATTATGTGTATTAGTTATATTATTTTAGGACTTAAAATAATATAACTCACCAAAATACCAAGAAAATTACAATCCAAGATATTACCAAAATTCCAAGAGAATGAATATACAAAATATATCCAAAATATCGGAAGAAACCGAGCAAGGAATATAACTCCCAAAAATATTCCGGAAATAAATTCATAAGTATATTTTGGTAATTAGTATTTTGGACACCAAGAAAACCAAAAATATGATTTTTACAATAATTAGAAAATATATCATATTTTTGACAAAGAGAAAATATATTATTTTTGGTAAGTAAAAATATATATTTTCTTGGAATTACTAGAAGATATATTATTTCTGGGAGAAAATATATATTTTCTTAAATAAACTTTGGACATATTATTTTTGGGTGAAAAATAGATTTATATATATATTTTCTAAGTTAGACTAGAAAATATATTATTTTTGAGACTTATATGAAAAGTATAAATATTTTTGCCAAGGAAAAATTATAAATAATTTTTCTATGTAATATTTCTTAAAATATATATTTTGTGAATATATATTGATGTATTTTATTAGAGATATTATTCCGGAAAAGTTAATACAAAAATTAAGTATGAGATACTTAATAAACACAATAAAAATATGTATTCTCGTACGTATAATTACACACCTGAATACGCCATCGATACTTGGCAAAAATATAGAAGGATAAGAATACGAATACAAATACACCCGTCCTCGGGAAGTTATACAAGTACAAATACATAAACTTGACAAGTTAAAATGTATTATTTTAACTAATATTCCAAAATTCATAAATATAATTTAAGTTAAAATAACTATTATTTTAACAAATATTTATATACTTTGGAATATTATAATATACATCAATGATGTAACTCAGAATACACCAAGATTTCCAAAACAAGTCCTAATGAACAACTAAGACAAAGAGTCGTTACACAACCTAAACGTCTAATAAAAAAACACGGCACTTGTGTAGGTAGTTGTACGACTCGTAGTAGGACCTTTGAATATACGAGACAGCTGGACGCAAACTTGTGAGTTCATGTCCCCCTTTTCTCTTAACTGTTTTTGGCTTTATAACTCTCGGGGGTGGAATACGTGTCACAAATGTTTAAATGGTATGATTTGGCTATGAAATGAACTATTAGATCATGTGAGCATAGATTGAATTTGAAATGCCATTAACTCTCATATTAACTATGGACGAAGGTTAGATCTAACGGGTACGGCCGAGCCCCACTCATGGCCCTTATGTGACCACTTGAGTGCTTTGGTGTCCCAGTCGAGGTAATTCGACAACGATCAAGGGTAATTTTGACACAGTCAAGGTGAATTTGACACAGTCGAGGGGAAATTCGACACAGTCGAGGGAAATCGGCGATGGTATAAGCCTACTCATATTGAGTGCTCCCTATGTCTTCACATTCATTAATGTCCTTGCAAAACATTAATTTGATATGTTCATAGATTCTTTTCATACCTGTTTTCAATGGAGTCTCTCAAATGCTTACAAGCTTATCAGTACTCATACAAAACGCATGAACTCGCTCAACTTTTGTTGATGTTTTTCAAAATTGCATGTATTTTAGGTAACAAGTTGGATCTTGGGCGCTGGTGTAGTTTCTAGAAGTAAATTCCAAGTTTAGATGTCATCCACTTTTGTTGATTTGTAACTTAGTCGAAGGTTGTGTTGTTTGAAACTTAAATAACTGGTGTTTGTAATACTTTAAACTTAATGAATGGATGAACATCGTTTTGATCATATAGTTGTTTATTCTGATTGAATGCAATGGTATTGAACAAGTCACACATCATACGCTTTCGCAAAGTCAGGGTGTGACATTCTTGCACGTATTGAGTGGTGTATGTATAAAAGGATTTTGAAAATAATAGGTTTGCATCATTTTAAAGGATCTTGCATTAAAACAGGAAATTTGAAATTTGGAGGTTCTCGTGAAAACGTTGATTCTTAAAAAGAGATTTAGCATAATGAACTTAGTGAGCGTTGAAAAGTGTTTTTAGTAAAATGATTTATTGATTTTGAAAAGAGTTTTAGTAAAATGATCTTATAATATCTATGAGATCTTATAGGCATGTGAGGAAGGTTGGTTTGATTTTCGATTGTGAATAAAAGTCCTTAGTACAATGATATAATGTGAGCGTGTTTTAGTGATTACGTTAAGCATGAAATTTGTGGGCATGATATTTAGGAGACCGATTAAGTTGATGGGTAGTATTTCGTCAAATTTTTGAAAATTGGGAAACAAAACGTTTAGGGTATGACTAAGTATTTCGTGTATGTGGTTTATGTGAAATAAATTAGGGGGTAAGATATACGTTTAATAAAAAATTGAATTTTGAAATTTAAATGAGTAGGGATTTTGACAAATGAAAAACGACTTAGATATAAAACTTGATCGTGTTGTATAATGAAGTCTCTTTTGAAAGAAAATTTTGGTAATGATCACCTAGGTAAGGGAATCACCCCTAACTCTTCGGTGAGGTCGTTTTAAGAAAAGAAGGGGTGGAGTTAATCGTCAAGGTAAGGAAATCACTCCTATCTCGATGATATGTCTCCATTTTGGGGCTACAAGGAATGTAAATCAAAGCGAGTGACATTTTTTTTTTAAATCATGCATGTGAATGATGTATGGATGTAAGAAGGATTTAGCATGATGGGTATATAAGAAAACAATCTCAAAAGAAATTTGAATTTGAAAAGGGAGAATTGTATAATATAATGTTGATAATAGTAAAACGTAGGTTCGATTAAAACTTGGATTGTTCCAAAACGGAACTTTGACTAAACCAAAGTGGTCGAAAATTCTTTTGAATTTGAGAAACATGCTTTGGCCTAATAGGTGAAACACTCTCGCCGAAATTTTGGTTAACGGTATTCACCTTTCCAGTTACTACATGTTCCAAATCAATCGAAAATTCGAGACTTGGCGGGATTTTGAAAATCAAGGAGTGAACTAGTCGATAAGGTGCGGGTTTCACCCCTAACTTGACGATTTCGTTCCCTAAGTGTGGTTGGTACTCGTCGGGTCAAAACTTAATTTTGTCACTTTGACGAGGGTCCACTAGAATTCGAAATGGAAATTCTCCATCAAGGTGAGGATTTCACTCCTAACTTGATGGCGAATTTCGTGTAAAAGAATAGGTGGATTGAGAGTCGTTCACCAAATTGTGGGTTTCACGCCTATTTTGGTGAAGTCGTCTCGTTTGTATAATACGAGTGTTTTCGAGTTTAGTATGATCGAGTAAAATGTTTTAGGAAAGGCGTATGTTCGAAAAAATAATAACAAGTATGAGCACATAAAGCATGTCAATAAATTAACATGTAAGAGATGTTTAAAGAAATTAGCATATGAACCAAGTATGGTTGAATTTGGTACTTAACAATAGACTAGGTCAAAAGCATGGCAATTTTCCTAATTCCCTATCGTTATGGCTCTGATACCAATTTGTCACACCCCAACCAATGGCTGAAACATCGGAGTGAGACGAAGAAAGATTGCTCATCACACATAACACTAATTGTGACAACAGATTTAAAATTAAATTGATTTCATTCATAACAAAGTGTTATAATACATGGAACTTGAAACACAACATTGTTTAATACAAGAAAACATTACAACAAACAAATACAAAATTGGTACAACATATTAAATCTTAAGACGTCTAAGTATGTATCTATGCATCATCACTAGTTCAATTTCAAAGCATCGTCATCCTCAACCTGTAACATGTTTAAAATAAAGTTCAATGCCAAAGCAAAGGCGAGTATACAAGTTTTCATACGTACATGGCATAAAGTGAGTTTAAACAATTCCACAAGGCAAGCTTTTGATACAAGATAAACAATAAAATCGGCATGTGTTTGACTAATCAACCCAATGATGAAACGCAATAAGCTCATGACATAACCTCAAGTTTACGGGTGGTGCATTAATCCTATAGAGCTATATATGTCAAGGATAGGCTCATACGAAGTTAATGATAAGTCTAACACAAAACATAAACCCCAAGTTTAATGTATCTAGTAATCGAGTATGCAAGCATGTATAAGGAATGTTTGTGCATTTACGAATAAGGTTTATGTGTAAGTTTCATAGATAAACATGTTACACCCCAAAGGTGGTAAACGAAAAGGAGGTTTAAGTATACTCACAAAATTGCATATGCTTTCCGATTATCCAATTGTTGACGAGTAATGAGATTAAGAGATCGAATGTAAATGCATTGGGGTTTATGGTATGCTTAAGGTCGGAAATTTGAGATTAAAGTATAACAAAGTAATCATACAAGAAAGTAATCACTTAGACTTAGCACACGTTCTTGACACTATGAAAACCCAAAGGGTTTGAATGATTTCATGGGTGTAACACCCATTAGAATCGTTAACGAGAAATCTAAGTACTTAGGTGATGTAACTTACTAACTTGACAAATAACCGTTTGGTTATCATCAAGTGTTAGGTTTCTTACATGTATTATATATCTTATATAGTTTATATTACAAGTTATTAGTCCAAGATCATCACAAGGATGTCATAGAAATTATGTAGGAGGTAGGAAGATAAATCGTCCAAATAGGAACCTCTTAAGTTGTCACCAATACACAAGTTGTCATAAGACAACAAGGATGGTCATAGATATACATACAATAAGGAAATAGAAATACATAATATCTAACTAAGAAATCATCAAGTGATGTGTGGATTGAAGGTATGATAGCCCAAGCTAATCCAAGTAATCACACAACCTCAAGCTTTAAGCCTGTTCATCACTTGTAGGCTAAAAACTTGTCAAAACAGAATGTTTATGAGGATTTAAACCTCTGGATTTTATGTCACAACCATGTTTTTAAGCCCAACTAACCATAGAAGTGATTATGAGCATAAGGACATATGAATGTGTATGAGAAACCTCAAGTTAAGTGAGTTTAGTAAATGTTTAATCAAAACAGAAAGTTTGGAGCCTTATTTGGTGATGTTCCAGCCTTGGTTTTCCATGGAAAACCTGTTGGAAACATACCTAAGGTTGTTCCAAGCATTTAGGAAGAAGAATCATGGAAAAAGATTAAGAAATGAGGAAGTTATGCTTGTTTTTGTAACTTGGAACGAATATGTCTTCTTACTGATTTGCAGCTGAATTGATAGTGTTTTGAGAGTGAATTTGTGAGTTTTTAAAGTGGATGAAGTGTGGAGAATGCTTGGGTTTTATAGGGGATGGTTAGGTTAAGTTGGTTGTGAGTTATAAATGCAAAATGGTGCCCAATCCGCGAGCTGGAATAGGGAAACTGCGAATCCAACTTGCTGGCGGGCCGCGAGACATCTCTTGGGCTGGGTCACGAGCCGCGACCCGGGGTGGGGGCTGGGTTTAAGTTTCGGATATTGATAGTTTGGCCCCTTATGTTTATATTTGAAGGTTTTAAGTGTATTTTAAGGGTATTTTAAGTAAATAAAGCATATAATAAGGGGTTCTAACATAAGAACAAGTGTGGATAAGTATGATCAAGTATGAATAAGTTTCATAAGTGTCAAAGACGTATAAATATGCGTAAAACGTATAAATGGTGTATGAATGATACGCATCCGTACGTTTATTATATGATTACAAGAATTACAGATAATGAATCAAAGCATAATGAATCAAAATCATGTAAGTATAATTGAAATAATAGGGTATAACTTGAGATAAAACGATTGATTTTACTATGATTTAAGTCTTGGATTTACGATGATAAGACAAAATACGATTATGAAAGGAACAGGTTTACCAATATAGATTTACAAGACAAGCTTGCTAGTTTAGGAAAGTTACAAAAAAGCGGAGTGTTACATCAAGTCAGAGTTCAATTGAACTTTGCAACATGATCATAATCACGATGGTTATAATCCCTTGTGATTATACCTACTGATTACCACGTTGACTAGTCGAAGAGACGAGTCAAAGTTTCGGTCAAAATGCACGTTTATGTGCATTTTACGACGGAACTATTTTCGGGTATCAAAACACTTTGTTTTGATATGAAACCAGTTTTTCAACTAAGTTAAACATGTTTTAACATGTTTAACTCATCACTTCTAGTTTAGTGCTTATTTAGGGTCGTAAGTCGAGCGGTCTTAACCACAACTTAGACTTTCGATTCTGACCCGTTTGGTTGATCTTAGAATCCGACCAAACACATATTTGTACCATAGTTGTATAGGGAATAACCAACTGAGGTTATACCTTATGGTCACTTCATTTGGTTAGTTATTTGTTAAGTCGTTTAAATGCCCTTTAAAAATGACCAAAATGCCCTTTTTGCGCATAAATTCATTTTAAGCATATGTAATCAAACTTTTGACATCTAAACTGATGTAATAACATTTTCAAACATGTTTGGGCATTTAAGACTTAACATAACTAATATCTAACCATCCGAACGCGTTTTTACACAAACGACACGTTAAAGTTGCGTAAACTACCTTAACGAGCCGTAACGGGTCAAAAGCACTTAGGATTACTTTCTAATCAGAATGTTAAGTATATTAAATCATGCCATATGAGTTCCAATACTCATTTGATTTATAGAACTTCATTCTATCCTATCCCATGATTTAAGTCCCGACTTATAAATATAGTATCCTATACTAGGTGCCACTTGACTCCTTGTTCCTTCAAGCATTGTTTGATCTTTACTACAAGACTTAAGCAATCCCAAGTGAGTACATAGACCCCTCTTTTTACACTTTCTAAATGTTTTGAGGTAACTATGTGAGTACATAGTTTTTACAAATCTTTTGGGGTGAAACACTTGTGCCTATAGTTACTTTCATGCTTTCATGACATATACATGCTATGTTCTTCTAGTACACACATAGTACATGATTTCAACTATGTTTTGCATTGTATGTTGACATAGCATGCCTAGCACATTGATTTCAATGATACTTTTGCTGCATATGTTGACTTAGCATATCTAGCACATTGATTTAAATTGCATTTTTGCTTCGTGTGTTGATTTAGCATGCCTAGCACATTGATTTCAAGGATACTTTTGCTACATATGTTGACTTAGCATATTCAGCACATTGATTTCATGGACATTATACTTTGTATGTTGACTTAGCATACCTAGTACATGGTTTTAAAGACATTTTTAGATGACATGCTTACATTGATTATGACATTTGGTATTTTTAATGAGACAAGATACATTCATTAACATTTATCATGCCGACCAGTAGTATGTAATGGTACCATAGGATTGACAATCCTGTTCCCACTTCCTAGGTTTGTTTAGAAGTGACTTTAGGGAACGACAGAATCCGATGAACATTTTGATAAACCTTTGACTTGTTAAGGGTTTATTCGACAGTCGACAAGGCTCGAGTGTATACGATGAACAAACCTGATAAATGTTCCTAGCAATATAAACAATGGTTTTCAAAACATAACTTTTGATTTAAACTTTTTTTTATTCAAAAACATTGTTTTGTACATGACATTTGGTTACACAAGACATTTGGTTATACATGACATTATTACATGTGGTTTGAGTAAAGACTTTTTGCTTGCCATACAAGACATTGGTTATTACTAGACATTTGTTATACAAGACATGGTTTATACTTGACATCATACATGGTATATACAAGACATTTGACATTGGTTTAAACAAGACATTATTTGGTGGTTATTGGTAAGTGATTTAAATAACGAGACGTGTGTAATATGATAAAAGCATGGTGGATACGCCGCTCGTACTTCCTATATATAAGTGGTTTTATTATATTACATATCGTCGCGTTATCTAAACCTCTTCGACAAAGACAAGACATGACATTTTTATACCAGACACGACATCTTTTACACAAGACATGATATTTTATTTCAAGACAAGACATATTTTATACAATTCATTTTCATTGGTTATTTATTTAACCATGCATCATTTCTTTTATATCATTTGATTTTTGTATTGATTTTCATATGATTTTATAAAAGAAAACATTTTATAAGGTTCATGGCTACTTTTCGTTAAACAATTCTTTTAACTTTCAAGTCATGAATCCTCATCAACAAAACCTATGTATCTCACAGGCATTTTTATGCGGACGTACCTATTTTCACATGTGTTTCAGGTGCTAATGTTTTAGGTTGATCATGCTACACTTAGGGCGGACTTGGGCCTTAGTGATTAAAATCAAGAAAGACAAGTTTAATTTATGTTCTGTTTTTGCTTAATCTAAGACAATGCAAAGATTATATCTAATAAAACCAAACTTTAAATTCCATGTGTTATGAAACAATAATTCTATTACACGACTCCCCGACGTTTCCACCGCGGTTTGTTGTTTTACGCGGTTGGGGTGTGATAGAAGAGTTGGTATCAGAGCTCATGGTTATAAGGAATTAGGTTATTAGTAATGCTTTGACCTAGACTATAACCTTTCTAGGACCCTAGCACAAGTTATCTTGTGTTTAGATCTTAAAACAATAAACATCACCTATCCTTAGGTGATTACCAAAACAAGTACACAAATTTCAAAACGATTTTGAAAATCTATCTTTAGATGATTCGTTTTTGGTTTAATGCCTTCAAAGTTTTCAAAATCTCGTCAAAGTTTGGGTCTAAATAATGCAAACACGTGCAATCTGGAAGGGTGGGTGCCTGTACCCTGAGTTTTCTGTATAAGGCTAGAGTGTTCATACAAATCCACATAATCGGATCAGTCACTCTTACCTGGGAACTCTTGGGGTGATTGTCCACTTATAGGCTAAAGAATGTCTTCGCGATACATTATAAACACCCATTTACTTTGATTAGTCACTGTGTATGATTTCTTTGTTTTGAGTAACAAACGAATGACCACCATCTTTACTTTTCGTCAATATTTATAACATCTCATTATGATTATTCAACATATCATCTCAATCGTTTTTCTCATGTTTTCCTCTTTTAGAATGCCTCCTCGATGAAACGTACAACCTGACGCCGAACTGGCGGCTGTCATAGTTTAGCAGATGGCTACTGTACTACCAAATCTCATTACTCAAATTAACCAAGCCAACAACAACATTAATACACCTGCTTTGTGAAACTTTAAACAATTTAACTCGGCTAAACTACTCAAGTTTAGTGGTACTGAAGGAGTAACTAGGCTCCTATAGTGGTTCGAGAGTCTTGAGAGTACCTTTTTGCCATGCTCAGTGTCCAAACAATCGTAAACTTGAGTTTGCTTCTAGTGTGTTTCAAAAGAAGGCGCTCACATGGTGGAAAGGAGTGGTGAGAGATCAAGGTGTTGATGTTGCTATGGGTCAGACATGGGAGGAACTCAGTGCTCTAATGATGAAAGAGTTCTGCCCTCGTCACGAGTAGAGGGCACTTGAAGATGAGTTCCATGACCTAAAGCAAGATAGTGGTGAACATCGTGCTTATACTGACCGGTATGAAGAGTTAAGCCTGCTATGTCCAACAATGGTCACGTCTTTGGACAAGGCGATTGAAAGGTACATCGACGGTCTACCAGACCCTGTTCAGGATATCGTCACTGGTAGCAACCCTACAACAGTCCGACATGCCATTGAGCTAGCTACAACCTTGACTGAATCTCAAGTCAAGAAAGGTAAACTCCACCGGAAGGGTGACAAGAAAACATCTGTTAAGACAACTCAGAAGAAACAAAAGGGTAAGAAAGCTGAGTCTTCAAAGAAGTCTAGGAAGCGTAAGGCTTCCAAGAATTTCTCCGTTGTGGCACAAACAAACCAAGCTACACCAAATCAGCCCGCATAACCACCTGCTAAGAAACAGTACGCTGGCAATGCACCTTTGTGCAACAGGTGTAACAGTCACCATTAACCGCATTTACAATCCCGTATTTGTACCAACTATGGAAATTCGGGTCATCATGCCAACACTTGTCGTTTTTCTCCTACCCAGAATCAAGCAGCTCAAAACCCTGCTCAACAACCAGCACAAGCTGCACGGCCTCACTACCCACCTGGGTCTTGCTACAACTGTGGAGATCTGACCCACTACAGGAACAATTGCCCGAGGTTGGCAAATGAAAACCAGGCTCGAGGATGAGTCTTCAATGTGAATGCAAACGAGGCACGTGCAGATAATGAAGTGGTGAACGGTATGTTCTTTGTTAACAACCAGCCTTCTTTTATTATTTCTGATTCGGGTGTCGATAAAAGTTTTGTATCCTTAGATTTTGAGCCTTTTATTTCCATGACTAGAACAAATCTAGGGAAGCCCTTGACAGAAGAAGTAGCTAGTGGTGAACCCGTTGTACTCGATTCTGTCATCCGAAATTGCCAGTTGAACCTTAATAACCATCTTTTTCCCATTGACCTCACGCCAATGCAACTTGGAAGCTTTGATGTTATAGTAGGAATGGATTGGTTAGCCAAGTACCGCGCAGAGGTGGTTTGTTTTGACAAGATTGTTCGTATGCCGCTTTCGACTGGTGAAATTTTAGAGGTTCATGGTGAAAAACCTGTTGGTAGCCTCAAACTCATGACATGTACCCTAGCCCAAAAGTACCTACGAAAGAATTATGTGGCCTTCTTGGCACATGTCATAGTGGAAAAAAGCAAAGGTAAGACTATTCAAGACATCCCTGTTGTTCGGGATTATCCTGAGGTATTTCCTGAAGAATTACCCGGTTTACCCCCAGTAAGCCAAGTTGAGTTTCGAATTGATCTTGTACCTGGTGCTAACCCTATTGCTAAATTTCCATATCGTCTTGCACTGTCTGAGATGCAAGAGTTATCTAAATAGCTTCAGGAACTTTCTGACAAAGGATTCATCCGTCCAAGCTTCTCACCTTGGGGCACACCTGTCCTATTTGTGAAAAAGAAATATGGATCTTTCTGAATGTGTATCGATTACCGTGATCTCAACAATATCATGATCAAGAATCGATATCCCCTACCTCGCATTGATGATCTCTTTGATCAGTTACAGGGTGCTACTTACTTTTTGAAGATTAATCTACGTTCAGGGTATCATCAGCTTTGTGTACTCGAAGAAGATATTCCTAAGACAACTTTTCGCACAAGATATGGTCATTATGAGTTCACCATTATGCCCTTCGGTTAAACAAATGCTCCTGCTGTTTTCATGGACTTGATGAATAGGGTTTGTAAGCCTTATTTGGACAAGTTCATTGTGTTTATTGATGATATTTTGATCTATTCTAAGACACGAGCTGATCATGAACAACATCTCCGTCTAACGATGGAACTCCTAAAGAAGGAACAACTTTTCTCTAAGTTCTCCAAGTGCGAATTTTGGTTTAAGGAAGTTCAATTTTTGGGACACATTGTCAAGGAACAAGGTATACATGTAGATACTGCCAAAATCAGTGCGATTAAGGATTGGGATACACCTACTACTCCTACCGAGGTTCGTTCATTTCTTGGTCTCGCGGGTTATTACCGCCGTTTTATTGCAAACTTCTCCAACATTGCGGTTCCTCTCACTACTTTAACTCAAAAGAATAAACCTTTTGAGTGAGGACCCAAACAGGAAGAAGCTTTTCAGACCTTGAAACAGAAACTCTGTGATGCACCTATCTTATCTTTACCTGATGGCAACGACGACTTTGTCGTATATTGTCACACATCAAACATAGGCCTTGGCTGTGTTCTCATGCAAAGAAACAAAGTCATAGCCTATGCATCGAGACAGTTAAAGATCCACGAGAAGAACTACACGATTCATGATCTTGAGTTAGGCGCTGTAGTTTTTGCTCTCAAGATTTGGAGACACTACCATTACGGTACTAAATGTGTGGTTTTCACTGACAAAAAAAGTCTCTTGCACATTTTCAATAAAAAAGAACTAAATATGAGGCAACGACGTTGGGTGGATCTTTTAAACGACTATAACTGTGAAATTCGCTACCATCCTGGTAAGGCGAATGTTGTGGCCGATGCATTGAGTCGTAAAGAACGCGTCAAACTTCATTGTGTACAAGTTCGATCTGATATTTAAACCCGCATCTTTCAAGCTCAACGTGCTTGTGTTACACAAGACTTGATGGGTAAGGAATTACCACATCATCTTGAGCTTCAACTTGAAACGAAAGACAATGGATTATTTTATTACATGAACCGTTTATGTTTCCCAAGTCAAGACAATCTCCGCACCTTGTTAATGGATGAAGCTCACAAGTCTCATTATTCAATTCATCCTGGTGCAGACAAAATGTATAAGGATCTTCGAACCCAGTATTGGTGGCCGGGTATGAAGCAAGACCTTGCCTTATACGTATCCAAATGGCTTACTTGTCTCAAGGTTAAGGCGGAATATCAACATCCCTCTGGATTATTGGAGCAACCAGAGATACCAGTTTGGAAATGGGAAAACATTGCTATGTATCTCATTACCAAGCTGCCACACACTAATAGAGGTCATGATGCCATTTGGGTAGTCGTTGATCGTCTAACAAAGTCAGCACACTTTTTGCCGATCCATCAGGATCTATCTGCTGACAAACTTTCCAAAATTTATGTCGATGAGATTGTATCCCGAAATGGTGTTCCTTTGAACATTATATCTGACAGAGATGCTTGATTCTCATCTCACTTTTGGAGAACCATGCAATCTGCCATGGGAACACAACCTAATTTGAGCACTGCTTATCATCCTCAAATGGATGGTCAATCTGAAAGAACAATCCAGACACTGGAGGATATGCGTAGAGCTTGTGTGATCGATTTTGGTGGTAGTTGGGATTCGCATCCACCATTGATCGAATTCTCCTACAACAATAGTTATCACTCCAGCATCAACATGGCTCCTTTCGAAGCTTTATACAGTAAAAAATGTCGTTCACTGGTCTGCTGGAATGAGGTTGGTGAAGCTCAGCTCACTAGACCTGAACTTATTATAGAGACTACTGTAACATCTCGTAAAAATCATGTCCAATGATGTGTTGACACGTGTAATGAACCCTAATAAAGTCAAACGTTGACTATGAGGGACTAATTTCGTCAAAAATTGAAAACCTTGATTATAGAAGGACTGAAAGTGTCAACATGCCTAAACTAGGCCTCTGAGTGACCTTATACGATGTCCGTATTCTTAAACGAGCCACTTGTTGGACGAGGGGAGCCGTTTGCGTAATTATTTGATAGTTTACGCGATAAAGGGTTAAAAGTGTCAACATGTTAATTCTTACCTCTGAATGACCTTTTAACAAACCAAGAGCTTCATTATGTTTCATCATATTCTCGGGAATGCCAAATATTGGCTATGCAAGGCTTTTATGCCAATAAGTGAAGTTACGCGCAAGTTTGTAAGTTAGAGGGGTTAAAAGCGTCAACATGTTTAATTACACCTCTGAATGACCTTTTGACGAACCCAAAGCACTGCGATGTGCAATCATACTCTCGAGAATGCCTAATATGTGCTACATAGGGCTTTGATGCTATTAAACATCGATACGCGCAAGTTTACGCGTTAGAGGGACCAAAAGCGTCAACCTTGGATAATACACCTTTGAGTGACCTTTTAAGTGAATTGGAGCATCATAATATTTTAGCATACGCTCGGGATGCCTCATATGAGCCATAGAAGGCTTTAATGTCAATAAATGGTATTATGCGTCACTTTACGCGTTAAAGGGGCTAAACGCGTCAACGGGTGAAACTACGCGTTTGAAGATCTTTTAAATGAACCGGGAACTCCGAAATGATTAATCGTACTTCTGAGCATGTCTAAGAATTTTCACTTATGATAATTATACTTTATATTATCATAACACATAATATACATGAAGTTTTGGGCCGTTTGTGTCACACTTGGAAGTTTAAAACGATTCAGAAAGAGACAGGGCTTGGGATATGGTATTATAATAATACCACTTGGTCGGGTATGAAATCATTTAATCGGATTGTGATTAATAAATTGCATAACCCGTTTTAATCTGTCTTGTTTGATAACATGAACATTGGGGGTTAATTCGACTGTGTCCTGGATATCCTCGGCTCATTTCATTTGAAAATGGCCACGACCTATGCACGGGGTGTAGGCATACACCTGACAGATGCAAATGCTAATATAACCCACATGTTGGGGATAACTCCTTTGTGGGTTCTTTAAGTGGTGAGTCGGTTAATCATAACCGGCTTCCAAACCGGCCCCATATGTAAGACAAACATGTAAAACTGTATACAAGATTATTTAAATAATTGTCCCAAGTATAAATGGTTTGTGCCTTGTGCACTTAAATTAATTTTCATAAACTCTTTTCAAATGAGTCGGTTAATTGTATTTACCAGTGAAAACTGAGGTATTTTCCAAAGACTAAGTGGCAGGTACTACTCGTAATAGGTTGGGGGATTGCTCGGTGTCGAAATAGAGGATCTTGCAAATCCTTAAAGATGCCTTAAAGTCTGCTAAACTTCATTTTATACATTCTGTAAAGATCCACCTATGGATTTGATATTACAGGCTCGTCTATAATAAATACTTTGATATTTTCAGACATTTGAGTTTGTAATAATATTTTATATTCCAAGACTTCCGCTGTGCTATTCTGTGTATGTTTGACCATGATGATATCAACTACGTCACGATACTCCCCACCGGGCCCATCGGTAATATGTGGAAATATCGGGGTGTGACAGGTTGGTATCAGAGCCAACATTGAGTGAATTAAACACTAGTCTTTTGTGTTTAATCTCAATGACACAATAGCATATTCCTTAGACCTTTTGAGTCTAGACTTAACATAGGAATGCTCTCATCCCTATTAATTAAACATTGTTTTCGATTTTATGTATTTTAAATAAGTCGCCAAGCAAGGAAGCCGTTGATAGAGATTCTCCTCGTCCGAAGCCAAGGAATGCCAAGCTTTATAATACGGCTAGAATAAGCGTGCGACTAGTTTGGAGGAAAGACCTTCATGAGCTCATTCCTAAAACCAAATCTATTGAATAGCAATCAGACTTTAGAGTCCATACCGGAGGTCCCTGAGGCTCAAAATTTTAAAGTCTGTGCCAGTGGAGTCCATACCATGTTTTCCCTGAGACTCCCGTTTTGAAAATAATGCTTGTGAATGCTGATGATCCTTATTTCTTACCTCCAAGTTTTGGAATCCCAGACTTGGATTATATAAGTTAAAACCCAATCCGTGATCAATATCATTCCTTAACCATTGAATCCTTGAATTCTACTTCTATAACGGATCCTGATTGGAATACTTACTTTATTCACTGAGGTCTTCAGTGTCCCTACCGTATATGGTAAACAAAGAAGAGAAACAATCAAAGTGGAGCAAGGAAGGCATTAAAGAATCCTTCTTTCATAATATTCGTTGTCTTTAAGTCCTTATAAGGACCTATCTCTTCTATATAGTCCCTGTGTGGACATACCTTTTGACTTAAGACCCTATATGGGCATTTGCTATTTAGTCCTTTCATGGACATTATATTTCAATATAGTCCCTTGTGGACATTATATTCCAATAAAGTCCCTGGGAGGACATACGATTTCAATATAGTCCTTTCATGGACGTGTGATTTTATTAAAAATCCCTTTTGTGAATTCATTATTTTTAAGATAGTCCTATCGTGGACTTGATATTTCAATATAGTCCTCTCATGGACATTATATTTCATCATAGTCCTTCCAGGGACATAGTATTTCATTAAAAGTCTTTTCGTAGACATATTATTTTATCAAAGTCCCTTGGCAGATATGATAATTCATTATTGTCCTTTCAAGGACATATCATTTCATCATAGTCCTTTCATGGACATGCGGATTCATCGAAGTCCCTTTTTATAATTATCACATTAAGATCCCTTGTGGACATGATGTCTTATTATAAGTCCCTTTACGGACTTATATTTTCTTTTAGTCCCTGTGCGGACTAAAGCAGCTTTAAGTCCCTGTGAGGACATCTGTACAGCAAAGCCCTTTTGTGTGCACGCTATACCAATATAGTCCTTTTATGGACATGTTATTTCATTAAAATCCCTTTGGGGATACGTTATTTCGAAATAGTCCCTTTGAGGACATGATATTTCATTATAACCCCTATATGGACTTATAATAATTATAGTCCTTATACAGACTTATATTTTTCCTCTTAGTCCTCTGTGGACAAATATATTACTAAAAGTCCTGATTAAGGCGCTATTGTAAATTTCTAATAACTTAGGAAAGTTTTGAAAATTTTATGTAGGTATTCATTTCGTCCTTTATCCAAAGATAGTACTGAATTTTACTCGAACTTTATCGATCAGCTGAAAGTTTCAAAAGATCTTCTTAATGGTATAACCTAGCCTATATGTCTATGAACATGGCTATGATGGTAAAACCCTCTTAAGATAATTAATCTTTGTTAACATCTGAGAACATGTTAACACTCCTGGCAGTGTGGCGTGAGAAACCACACCAGCCGTCAAGGTATTGGTTTACGACCAAGCCTTAAAGCCTATATGATCAGAGTAGATCATGGCAAATATCATCAATACGATGATCATGCTATTTAACATCCTTTAGTGATGTTTCGCCTACGGGCCATATTATATTGTCCATTTATGACAAAGACATTGTGATCTTTACGATCCCCTGTTTAAGGTAGTGAGCTGTGCTCAAGCCTAATAGTCTATATGATCAATACGATCATGACTAAAATCATCAGTATGATGATTAAAATTTAACATCCTTAATGATGTTTTGCCTAAAGGCTATATTATATTATCCAATTGAGGCAAGGCAATTGTAATCCTTTGTGATTCTTTGCCCAAGGGGGTGAGCTATGCTCAAATCCCATAGTCTATATGATCATTGCGATCCTGACTAGTATCATCAATATGATGATCATAATATTAACATTCCTCGTGATGAAATACCTACGGGCTACACTTTATTCTATTATCGATAAGACAAAGTTAGGGGTGGTCTTTATGATCCCCTGTTCAAAATGGTGGGTTATACCCAACCTTAACAGTCTATATGATCAGTGTGATCATGACTAATGTCATCAAATGCAATGATGATTTATGAACATCCATTAGTGATGTCAATTGGTTTACCTTTGTGCCAAATAAGTCGTCTTTAGAGACAAAGATAGTTGTAGTCCATGACTCCCTGTCCAAAGGTGAAGAACTATGTTCAAACCTGGAAGCCCCTAATCCAATAAGATTGCGGCTTATAAATAAATGTCCTTGGTGACAAATCAATGAGTTATGTTTTAAAGTCATTCATGACAAGCCAGTGTGCTATAATTTGTCATCCGTGTCAAGTTAACATACTAAATGTTAACATCCTTTGTGACAGGCCTTTTGTGCCATATCTAAATGTTATTTGCGACAAGGCCTTCTCGCCATATGATTTTGTGTGTCCTTCATGACTGGGCATTATGCCATACCTTTCTGCGTCCCTCAGAACGGGCCTCTGTACCATATGTATATATAAATAATCATAAAGGTCATACGAGGCTAGCCTTCGAGCTATTCATAATCGTCCTTGTGACAAAGACAGTTGTGATATTATGATCCCCTGTCAAACAGATAATGGACTTGCTCCAAACCTTAAACGCCATTGATGGTCCTTTTATTACCTAGGCTAAATGTAATGGATATACATTCAAATAACATTCATTAGGAATGTTTGGAACAAAATAGCCTATACGGTTTATGGATGCCATGGCCTGTCTTTGTCAAGTTATCAGGAGGATGACTAACAATTGTATAATTTGGTGGTTAGTACCAAGTTTCGAGTATGGTAAACTCGGATGAGATAGACAACAGTCGCGATACTATTAAGGCGACAAAAGATAATAATGCTACAAACGTAAACCTCAATATTAATGGAGTTAATCTCCAAGCTGTGATTGACGCAGAAGTTTGAAAGGCCATGGAAGAGGACATGAAACAGTTTAAAGAGCCGAATGCTTCTCGCTCTAAATTTCATTCAAAACCACATTAAATTGCTCATGAAAAGAGCTTTGTTCACACTTCGAATGTGAAGGATGAACCAAAGGAGGAGGATAACTCCCAGAAATTTAAGAAAAAGAACAAGTACAGGCTAGTTAAGAACCAACAAAAAGTTCAGTAAGAAGCCTGTATGTAAGAACAACTATAAAAGACACTGGGGACTGTGTCGGATAGATCAAAGACCAAAGCGGTATGGCAACTACAAAGGAACTGGTCATAAGTCCCATGAATGTAGGGACATAAAGAATGCAGTCTGTTACGGCTGTAATAAGAAAGGCCACATCAGAACTAAATGCCATAAGCTTCCAAAGAAGGTGCAGCTAAGCCTCGAAAGGGTAAGAAAGGAAATACCTGAATTCGCCTGATGAATGCCGAGAGGCAAAACATGATATCGTCAAGTACATCCCTTGTCATTTGACAATGATAATTTTTGTTAAGCGTCCTGTCTTAATACAAGCAATAATAAGTTTTCTTAGACCATAAGCTTAGTAAACTTTTATATTACTCCCAAGGTATAATTTACCAAGGAAACCATAGTAACCGATTCTTCTTTTATCGGCGATGAATCCTTCTGAAAAATCTAAGAGTACTCTTTCTTTGAATAGAGTACGACCATATATGTTATTTTAATTATTTTCCTCATTGATTTTATCAACTGCGAGTGCCAACTATGTTGATAAAAGCACCATATGAGGATTGGCGTAACCTAGTGCGTCCCATAGATTGCTTCCATGCCTGATCAGTATGGAGGTTTAATGCATGGAACCACTAAGATATACCAATGGTAATATTATACTAAAGTCAGCTAGTGGTATTCAAAGAAGATATCCATAATGGAAATGCCTAAGTAGGCGTCTCTACTTAAGGCATCCGTGCACTCGTAGAATAGATGTGTCATTTGTATGGCCCAAGTGTTGGTAATAAGACCAAGGTCGAAGATTGAAGCTACCTCTATCATGTGTGGATAACTTGATTCCTTCTAAGTAGAACTACCCTGTTTTACCTTCTGAAAGGTAAAAATGGAATTTTGATTGACATCCTATTAAGAGCTGTATCTATTACGGAAGCTCTATATCGGTTAGCATTAACGGAAATAGAAGAACTGAGAGCTAACCAGATGAATTTTTAAAGGAGAGGCTTGTACAACCTAGCTTATCGTCTTAGGAGCTCCGATTATGGTTGATGAAAGCGGGATGCAATACGCTTGTACATTGATTACTGAAACCTAACTAGGTGACGATTAGGAATCGTTATTAGCTGCCCAGGATCGTCGATTTGTTCGACTAACCATGAGGGTAGTTAACTCCTTAAGATTGATTCGAGTAATAGTTGGAATAACTATCTCACCCTAATTAAGTTCTCCTATAACTGATAGCATTATATAAGCATCAAGACTGCTCCTTTGGAGACCTTGTCTGGGAGAAATAGCCAACACCCATTTGTTGGGCAGGAAATTGGGAAAGCCCAATTATCAGGATCGGAGATTTGTCTTAAGGACGACGGATAAGATAATATGAATTCGTAATTGTTTGAAAGCTATCAGTAATCGGCAAAAGAGCAATGCGAACAAGAGGCGCAAATCTCTTAAAGTTCCAAATGGGGAACAAGACTCTATTGAAAATACCAACATGGAAGGGTACCATACGTTTCAGTGTAAAGGGAAAATTAAGCCCTGGATATATAAAATCATTCGAGATCATTGAATGTGTCGGCAACAAAGCATATAAGCTAAACTTGCCTAAGGAGCTTAGTGGAATTCACAATGTGTTCCACACCTTTAACCTAAAGAAATGCCTAGCTGATAAATTGCTAGCTATGTCTTGTAAGGACGTATAGACTGATGAAAGCCTGAGGTTTATTGAAAGACCTATATCGATCAAGGATCGACAGGTTAAGAAACTCCGAAAAGGAGCATGTATCTATTGAATAGGTCAACTGGAATACCCGTAAAGGTCCCTAAATTACTGTGGAAGTTAAGTCCATTACACGACAGAAAGTACTTCCATCTTTTTGAGCAAATCTCGGGGTCGAGATTTCTTTTAAGGGGGTGAGGATGTAACATCTCGTAAAAATCGTGTCCAATGATGTGTTGACACGTGTAATGAACCCTAATAAAGTCAAACGTTGACTATGAGGGACTAATTTCGTCAAAAATCGAAAACCTTGATTATAGAAGGACTGAAAGTGTCAACATGCCTAAAATAGGCCTCTGAGTGACCTTATACGATGTCCGTATTCTCAAACGAGCCACTTGTTGGACGAGAGGAGCCGTTTGCGTAATTATTTGATAGTTTGCGCGATAAAGGGTTAAAAGTGTCAACATGTTAATTCTTACCTCTGAATGACCTTTTAACAAACCAAGAGCTTCATTACGTTTCATCATATTCTCGGGAATGCCAAATATTGGCTATGCAAGGCTTTTATGCCAATAAGTGAAGTTACACGCAAGTTTGTAAGTTAGAGGGGTTAAAAACGTCAACATGTTTAATTACACCTATGAATGACCTTTTGACGAACCCAAAGCATTTCGATGTGCAATCATACTCTCGAGAATGCCTAATATGTGCTACATAGGGCTTTGATGCTATTAAATATCGATACGCGCAAGTTTACGCGTTAGAGGGACCAAAAGCGTCAACCTTGGATAATACAACTTTGAGTGACCTTTTAAGTGAACTGGAGCATCGTAATATTTGAGCATACGCTCGGGATGCCTCATATGAGCCATAGAAGGCTTTAATATCAATAAATGGTATTATGCGTCACTTTACGCGTTAAAGGGACTAAACGCGTCAACGGGTGAAACTACGCATTTGAAGGTCTTTTAAATGAACTGGGAACTCCGAAATGATTAATCGTACTTCCGGGCATGCCTAATAATTTTCACTTATGATAATTATACTTTATATTATCATAACACATAATATACATGAAGTTTTGGGCCGTTTGTGTCACACTTGGAAGTTTAAAACGATTCAGAAAGAGAGAGGGACTGTTATTGTAAAAATCTGAAACATGCTTGGGCTGGCTGGGCTTAAACACAGGCCATAAGCCCAATGGGCTGCCACTTTTGTGGGCTATTTAAGCAATCAGCAACATATGTCGTTGTTTAAGAAACAATTTCAAGAACACAGGGACCAGTTCTACATTTTCGCCAAACTTTAAAGCTGGGCCAGACCCTCATACGGGCCGCGTAAGATCTGGGCCGCCCCTTACGCGGGACGCGTAGCCCAGATCTGCACATATAATTTTTTTTATTTGTTGTTCTTGCTTGCTTACCACTCAAATCCAATTCTTAATCATTAAGCTCGACTTTCTTGGACCCCAAGCTGAATATACCAGCTGTTAAGACACCTGTGATGATCTGAGGGATTCATTTAACACATGTCTTGATCCAATTCTTAACCAAAAACTATAAATAGGAAGCATGTTCATTCATTTCAACACACCTTTTCATTCTATCTTCTCATCTTCTAAATCTGGAGCTTCCAAAGCTGAAGTGGAACTTAATTTTTGTAGAAAAGATAGCTAGGACCCTATGTAAGTGTCTTAGCCCTCTCATTAGTTCAGTTTTAAGTTTTAAAAACCGAAAAGTCAAGTTATCGTAAATTAACTTTGACTTTCAGTTTAAACTCTAATGGTCCAGCCACTGATCAAAATGAATATGGGTATGTGACCATAGTTAGGTAGGTGATTAACCCTTAAAAGGCCACCTCCTAATTCCTTCGTTTGCTTAGTTAATTGTCGGGTCAACCGTTTAGGTAAAAAACAAACTTGGCAAAAATTATGAATAATAATCAAAACCATAGATGCAGAGGTTATAAATTATATTTTAACACTCTGATAGCTTGGTAATTATTATTAGAACATGTCTAAGCACGTTCAACCCGACAATTCTGAGTTTAGGGTCGGTTCGCAACCGAAAGTCGCAAAAGCTTGACTTTTGCTTTGATTTCCAGTTCTGACCCAATCTAGCTTAAATCCTTTATGTTTTAAGCTTCCATTAGGACCGTATTATGTTGTAGTATAACCCCCTAAGGTTGTATTACCTGGTCCTTAGTAGTTTGAATTATATGCACGTTCCGTTATTATGCTTATAAATGCCATAATTTCCCTTTTGACATATAAGTGAGAATTTTGAAAATGTGAGAGGACAAAAACCTTTATTACTGATATATAAGTATGTCCAGAAAATTTCACATCAGTTCTTCGTCTCAAACATGAGTTATGCTCGATATCGTAATTAGAAGCTTTTTATTAATCAATTTGCGATATCTTGCATAAGGCATGTTTAAACTTGGATTTTGACCCAAAACTCATTACCTACTATTAAAATATTATTTTTAGGGATTTTTTGAAATTTTGATCAGATTATAATCTGATCGTATCATGGAGTTCTTGTGTAAATTCGGTAAATGACGATAATACCCTTTTCATGCATAAAATGAGATTAACAATTGATTTGAATGCCAAACCTTTTCCTACTGATTTCATACATTAAGTAAATTATTATGGGCATTCAAAACTGATCAAAATCTCAGATTTCCATAATACACCTTAATTATCGTCAGTTAGCGATTTTACGCTATTTAGGCGCATAGTATGGTTTTAAACCATATTTAACACCTAAGACTTATTACCTACTGAACTTTTATAATTAAATTTTAATATCATTACAGTATGTATAAGTTGTGAACTCAGACTTTCAAAAATGTCCGTAAAAGCATATGTGAAATGACCAAAATACCCTTTCGAGGCATAGTTTGGCCATAAATGGTAAACCTCACATATGTATGATATCTTACTGATGTAATGTGATAAAATAAATAATTTTATTGATTATCAAAGGCCAGAACCTCAGTTTGCGTTAAAACCTCTTTTATAAAGGGTAAAATGACCAAAATGCCCCTACGGGACTTAATTTGGTTTTAAATACTTTTTGGACATATATCTTAACATCCTACTGATGTATTAACATATTTTAAGCATAATAACATAAGGGACTTGTATATGGTTCATTTGGTTGCCTGTTACGCATTTACGCGTTCGGATCGGTTTATGTAACTAGTTTACGTAAGTTTGCCGAAACGGGTTTAACCTTATCGTTTTTATCTCAAAATCCGGAATGTGTTTAGATTACCCATAATATACAAGTCTTCATACTTGTTGGGTCTAAATAACATTCTATTCCGGTCATCGCTTAATCTAGCGTATCGTACCGCTTTAGATACTTTAAGCTAGCCGGTCTAAGTCTACGACTTAAATAAGACCATTAGCATTCTGAATTGGTTATATATTACCATCACTCCAGACTAGAGCCACCCGGTAAAAGCTACCTGCATTTAGATAGATTGGATACGACTGAGTTATTTTGCTGTGAATCAAGTATTAGCTCAGGTAAATACTTTTAACTTATTTTCCCTTATACGGGCTTGGGATATGGTATTATAATAATACCACTTGGTCGGGTATGAAATCATTTAATCAGATTGTGATTAATAAATTGCATAACCCGTTTTAATCTGTCTTGTTTGATAACATGAACATTGGGGGTTAATTCGACCGTGTCCTGGATATCCTTGGCTCATTTCATTTGAAAATGGCCACGACCTATGCACGGGGTGTAGGCATACACCTGACAGATGCAAATGCTAATATAACCCACATGTTGGGGATAACTCCTTTGTGGGTTCTTTAAGTGGTGAGTCGGTTAATCATGACCGGCTTCCAAACCGGCCCCATATGTAAGGCAAACATGTAAAACTGTATACAAGATTATTTAAATAATTGTCCCAAGTATAAATGGTTTGTGCCTTGTGCACTTAAATTAATTTTCATAAACTCTTTTCAAATGAGTCGGTTAATTGTATTTACCAGTGAAAACTGACGTATTTTCCAAAGACTAAGTGGCATGTACTACTCGTAATAGGCTGGGGGATTGCTCGGTGTCAAAATAGAGGATCTTGCAAATCCTTAAAGATGCCTTAAAGTCTGCTAAACTTCATTTTATACATTCTGTAAAGATCCACCTGTGGATTTGATATTACAGGCTCGTCTATAATAAATTCAGACATTTGAGTTTGTAATAATATTTTATATTCCAAGACTTCCGCTGTGCTATTAGGTGTATGTTTGGCCATGATGATATCAACTACGTCACGATACTCCCCACCGGGCCCATCGGTAATATGTGGAAATATCGGGGTGTGACAACTACAGACAAAGTCAAGAAAATTCGCGATAACCTTCTGACAGCTAGAAGCCTTCAAAAGAGTTATGCGGATAGACGACGCAAGCCCTTGGAATTTCAAGTCAGTGATCACGTCCTACTCAAGGTATCCCCTTGGAAAGGTGTAATCAGATTTGGAAAGAAAGGAAAACTTGCACCAAGATATGTTGGACCATTCAAGATCGTTGAAAGAATAGGAAAAGTGGCCTACAGACTTGAGATACCTCCTGAACTTGGAAATGTTCATCCAACCTTCCACGTGTCCAATCTTGATGAGATTCATGTAGATAACACAATGCACTTGGTCGAGAAACCAGTGGAAAATTTGGACCGTGAAGTCAAGAAGCTAAAAAACAAGCGCATACCGATTGTCAAAGTTCGCTGGGAATCCAAACGTGGCCCAGAATTTACTTGAGAATGAGAGGATCAAATGAAAGCAAAATATCCACATATATTCTCACAAGTTTCCTATAAATAAATTTCGGGATGAAATTTCCTAAAGTAGGGGAGACTGTGACATTTGTGTCTTTTGAACACTGTACAACACTGAATAATTAGATTATTAATGAAACATTGTGTTTTGATCACAAGATTTGTTTATTTATGTTTAACATTTGCACGTTTTAATTCTTGTTCGATTTCGAACTCTTAAACAATTTCTGGAAAGTTAACAGCAAACTGTTACATAAACGTAACCAGTTTAATGCGATGTACACTCTGGAACAATGACATAAGCTAAACATACCCTAAATACCCTTAACATAACTTAGAAATAAGTTTTGGAGGGTTCGGTATGGCAAAAAAACATGTTATTTCATGCACAAGGACTAAATGCGTCAAAACTGGGTAAGTATGCCAATTCGCGTATATTCTGCATTCAGACCATATACACACATCCAAATTTTTTTGTAATCATTAAATATTGTATTTTAGTGATGGGAATGCAAAAATACCCTTCGCTACGCAATTTGGATCGTTTTCACATTCGTTAAATCATTCGTCATAATTAAGCGTAAATCGCGACCGTACGATCAAACGAACTGACATCCATGATATTTCCAAGAATATTTCATGTACTCTATGCTTTAACATCCTTGTAAAGCCTTAAAATTGGGTTAACGGGGGTTAAATGCATCGAAAGCAATTTTTAGAGGTTGAATGGACCAAAACTGACAAAACCTGAAACTGCCTTGTTTCTGGATAGAGGGGCGCGACAGGGAGAGCTCCCTGGGTCGCAGGGCGCGAGAGCCTGCAGATGAAAGAATCTTCTTGATAGCTTCCCAGTTGTTTCCTGCTTGTTTCTAACATGTTTTTTGCAATCTTGTGGGTATTTTAAGTGTCCCCCAAGGCTTCAACACCTGTCCACGCACTTGGAATGATCATATGAAGCCTTGGGCATTACACAAACACTTGTCATGATCCTATGATTCAAGGATTAGTATAAATACCCAAGCTCATTCATTCACAACTTGCTCAATTCTTTTCTTTCTCATCACATCTGCTCTAGAGGAGTTGCTACCACTTTGTTGGAGGCCTCCCACCTGAGTTTTCTTCATCCTAGAACACAAGTAAGTGTTCTTACTAGTTTTGTTTATTTATTTTACCTATTTCAAGCTAAAAGTCAAACAATGTTTAACTTTTAGTTTAGAGCATGAATTGGTCAAGTCAAAGTTCAATTGAACTTTGCAACGTGATCGTTATCACGATGGTTATAATCCCTTGCGATTATACCTACTGATTACCACGTTGGCTAGTCGAAGTGACGAGTCAAAGTTTCGGTCAAAATGCACGTTTATGTGCATTTTACAACGGAACTATTTTCGGGTATCAAAACACTTTGTTTTGATATCAAACTAGTTTTTCAACTAAGTTAAACATGTTTTAACATTTTTAACTCGTCACTTCTTGTTTAGTGCTTATTTAGGGTCGTAAGTCAAGCGGTCTTAACCACCGCTTAGACTTTCGAATCCGACATGTTTGGTCGATCTTAGGATCCGACCAAACACATATTTGTAACCATAGTTCTATAGAGAATAACCTACTGAGGTTATACCTTATTGTCACTTCGTTTGGTTAGTT
Organism: Helianthus tuberosus; assembly: GCA_030545235.1. Taxonomy (NCBI): domain Eukaryota; kingdom Viridiplantae; phylum Streptophyta; class Magnoliopsida; order Asterales; family Asteraceae; genus Helianthus; species Helianthus tuberosus. The sequence goes on from JARYGA010059779.1 coordinate 1,610,087, forward strand.
ATTTGTTAAGTCGTTTATATGCCCTTTAAAACTGACCAAAATGCCCTTTTGGCGCATAAATTCATTTTAAGCATATGTAATCAAACTTTTGACATATAAACTGATGTAATAACATTTTCAAACATGTTTGGGCATTTAAGACTTATCATAGCTAATATCTAACCATCCGAACGCGTTTTTACGCAAACAACACGTTAAAGTAGCGTAAACTACCGTAATGAGTTATAACGGGTCAAAAGCACTTAGGATAACTTTCTAATCAGAATGTTAAGTATATTAAATCATGCAATATGAGTTCCAATACTCATTTGATTTATAGAACTTCATTCTATCCTATCCCCCGATTTAAGTCCCGACTTATAAACATAGTATCCTATACTAGGTGCCACTTGACTCCTTGTTCCTTCAAGCATTGTTTGATCTTAATTACAAGACGTAAGAAATCCCAAGTGAGTACACAGACCCCTCTTTTTAAACTTTCTAAATGTTTTAAGGTAACTATGTGAGTACATAGTCCCCTCTTTTACTTTTTGCAAATCTTTTGGGGTGAAACACTTGTGCTTATTGTTACTTTCATGCTTTCATGACATATACATGCTATATTCATCTAGTACACATATAGTACATGATTTCAATTATGTTTTGCTTTATATGTTGACTTAACATGCCTAGCACATTGATTTCAGTGATACTTTTGTTGCATATGTTAACTTAGCATATCTAGCACATTGATTTAAATTGCATTTTTTGCTTCGTATGTTGACTTAGCATGCCTATCACATTGATTTCACGGATACTTTTGCTACATATGTTGACTTAGCATATTTAGCACATTTATTTCATGGACATTATACTTTGTATGTTGACTTAGCATACCTAGTACATGGTTTTAAAGACATTTTTACATGACATGCTTACATTGATTATGACATTTAGTATGTTTAACGAGACAAGATACATTCATAAACATTGGTCACACTGACCGGTAGTATGTAATGGTACCATAGGATTGATAATCCCGTTCCCGCTTCCTAGGTTTATTTGGAAGTGACTTTAGGGAACGACAGAATCCGATGAACATTTTGATAAACCTTTGACTTGTTAAGGGTTTATCCGACAGTCGACAAGGCTTGAGTGTATACGATGAACAAACCCGATAAATGTTTATAGCAATAAAAGCAATGGTTTTCAAAACATAACTTTTGATTTAAACTTTTGTTTATTCAAAAACATTGTTTTGTACATGACATTTGGTTACACAAGACATTTGGTTATACATGACATTATTACATGTGGTTTGAGTAAAGACTTTTTACTTTCCATACAAGACATTGGTTATTACTAGACATTTGTTATCCAAAACATGGTTTATACTTGACATCATTCATGGTATATACATGACATTTGACATTGGTTTAAACAAGACCTTATTTGGTGGTTATTGGTAAGTGATTTAAATAACGAGACGTGTGTAATATGATAAAAGCATGGTGGATACGCCGTTGGTACTTCCTATATATAAGTGCTTTTATTATATTACACATCGTGTCGTTATCTAAACCACTTCGACAAAGACAAGACATGACATTTTTATACAAGACACGACATCTTTTACACAAGACATGAAATTTTATTTCAAGACAAGACATATTTTATACAATTCATTTTCATTGGTTATTTATTTAACCATGCATCATTTCTTTTATATCATTTGATTTTCATATGATTTTATAAAAGAAAACATTTTGTAAGGTTCATGACTACTTTTCGTTAAACAATTCTTTTAACTTTCAAGTCATGAATTCACATCAACAAAACCTATGTATCTCACAGGCATTTTTATGCTGGTGTACCTATTTTCACATGTGTTTCAGGTGCTAATGTTTGAGGTTGATCATGCTACACTTAGGGAGGACTTGGGCCTTAGTGACTAAAATCAAGAAAGACAAGTTTAATTTATGTTCTGTTTTTGCTTAATCTAAGACAATGTAAACATTATATCTAATAAAACCAAACTTTAAATTCCATGTGTTATGAAAAAATAATTCTGTTACACGACTCCCCGACATTTCCGCCATGGTTTGTTGTTTTACGCGGTCGGGGTGTGACACTATGTGACAACTGGCACAAAACCGGTAATTTCTGTGACACCTGTGCTTGCGTAATCATTATTTGAACTCTGAACAGTTCAATTATCAATGAAACATTGTATTTTGATCCCTATATTTGTTTATTTATGTTTGACAATTTCTCATTTCAATCCTTGTTTGATTTCAAACTCTAAATCGCTTTCTAGAAAGTTATACGCAAACTGATGCGTAAACGTAATCAGTTTAACGCAAAAAAACACTCCAGAACATCAACAATAGCCTAACATACCTTAAATAACCTTTTCATAACTTAGAAATAAGTTTTGGAGGGTTTGGTGTGCTGTAATCAAGTTTATTCGATCACAGGGACTATTTGCGTCAAACTGCGAAAGTCTGCCGATTCGTATAGTAACGTACCTTCCGGAATATGATCATAAGTTAAACATACCCTAAATATCCTTTACATATCTTGGAAATAGGTTTGAGGGGTTCGGTATGCTAAAATAAACTTATTTGATCAATAGGGACTAAAAACGTCAAAAAGTGCATAAGTTTGCATTTTCGCGCATATCTTACGTTCTGAACATATCCGGACATCCAAAAATTTTTTTAGTCATTAAAATATTTTATTTTAGTGATTGGCATGATAAAATTCTATTCGTCGTGTAATTTGGATCGTTTTTCGCGTCCGTTCGTGTTTCGTCGTAATTAACCGAACAACGCAACCGTACGACCAAACGAACCGACATCCGAGATATTTTCAAGCATGTTTCAAGTTTCCTATACTTAAACTTCATTATTGAGCCTTGAAAATGGGTTAACGGGGTTTAAACGCCTCGAAAATAGCTAAAAATGTGTGCAGGGGCCTGTTTTGCCAATTTTGAAACTTCAGACTTAAGCCGTCGCGTCCGGCGACAGCCTGAGGCTTTTGCTGTCACTCGATGCGATGCCTACACCTGGGCATAATTCATTTTTCAGCAACTGGGTTGTTTTTCAGGGGCTTTTATGTAAATTTCTCAATACCGTATGCTGGTTTTGGACACCCCTAGTATCCCAAATCAGTGTGCCTTACTTGTAAGGTCCAGATTAAAGCTCAATATTCGAGAAACGATCCTAACGGTTTTGAAAAATCTATATAAACCCACCATCTTCATCACCTTCACTTGCACATTCAAAATTTTCTCTCATTTCTGCTTTGGAGCTATCCCTTATCTGGTTGAAGGCTCCAATCTTCTGGTTTTCTTATTCTATCTTCCTTGCTTGGACCTCTTGTAAGCTTCTTTCATGCTTTTATGTGTTTTAAGCATGAAAGTCAAACAGTGTTTGATTTTCTGCTTTAACCAGTCTTTGGTCAACACAAAGTTCGTTTGAACTTTGCAACGTGAGCGTAATCACGATGGTTATAGTCCCTTGTGACTATGCCTACTGATTACCACGTTGATTAGGCGTAGTGACGAGTTATAGTTTTGGTCAAAGTACGTGTTTATGCGTATTTTGCAACGAAACTATCTTTGGGTATCAAAACACTTTGTTTTGATATCAAACTTGTTTTCTAACTTAGTTAAACATGTTTTAACATGTTTAACTCGTCACTTTTAGTTTAGTGCTTATATAGGGTCGTAAGATAAGCGGTCTAAACAACCGCTTAGACTTTCGAACCTGACCCGTTTGGTCGATCATTAGGATCCAACCAAAAACATTTTGTGACCATAGTTTTATAGGGAATAACCTTCCGAGGTTATACCTTATGGTCACTTCGTTTAGTTAGTTGTATGATTGGTAGTTTATATGCCTTAGGTAAATGACCAAAATGCCCTTTTCGCGCATAAATTCATTTTAAGCATATGTAACTAAAATTTTGACCTCTAAACTGATTAGACAACATTATTAGACATGTTAAGGCATATAATACTTGTCATAGGACTAGTTAGGCGGTCCGAACGCGTTTTACGCGAACGACGCGTTAAAGTAGCGTAAACTACCTTAACGAGTCGTAATGGGTCGTAAGCACTTAGGATAGGTTCCGATTTAGAATGTAGGCTTTATTAAACCATATTACATGAGTTCCAATACTCATTTGGTTTACCAAACCTCATTTTATCCGATCTTCTGATTTAGGTCCGGTTTATTAAAATAGTTACCTATATTAGGTGCCGATTGATTCCGTGATCCTTCAAGCGTTATTTGATTGTTATTCCAAGACTTCTAAGCTATATCAAGTGAGTACATAGTCCCCTCTTTTACTGTTTTCAAATATTTTGGGGTGATTCACATGTGCCTACTTGTTACTTTCGTGCTTTTCATGCTTTTATAACATATGCTTGCTATGTTCATTAGTACACATATAGTACATGATTTCATCTATGTTTATGCTATGTATGTTTAAATTAACATGCTAGCACATTGATTTCATAAACACATTTGTTTCATATGTTTATTTTAGCATATGTACACATTGATTTACATCACGTTTTTGCTACGTATGTTCATTTAGCATACTTAGTACATTGTTTTCACATAAACATGCTTACATTTGGTATGACATTTGGTTTGTTTAACGGATCATAAATACGTTCATTAACATTGATCACGCCGCTCGGTAGTATGTAGTGGTACCATAGGACTTGACAACTCCCATTCTTGAAATCCTAGGTTTGTTTGGACGTAAGGAATGACAGAATCCGAAAACATATTGATAAACCTTTAACTTGTTAAGGGTTTATCCTTCAGTCTCAAGGCTTGGATGTATACGTAAAACATACCACATAAATGTTCTTATCAATAAAGCATTTATCTTACAAAACATAACTTTTGACTTAAACTATGATTTATTCAAATACATTGTTTTGTGCATTTTACCTATGGTTTTAGTTCACACTTTTCGCTTGCCATACATAACATTTGATTATACATTACATGATTTACATTTGACATTCGACATTGTTTACACATAAACATTTTGACATTTGTTTAAACAAGGTATTTTGGTGGTTTGTTTGGGTAAGTGATTTAAATAACGAGGCGTGTGTAATATGATAAAAGCATGGTGGATACGCCGCTGGTACTTCCTATATATAAGTGCTTTTATGATATTACATATCGTAGTGTTATTTAAACCATTTCAATTTAGACATATTACATTTTACACAAATAACATATCTTCACAAAACATTGCTTTACAAACAACATGTTTTATACAAACTCATTTTACTTGGTTATTCATTCAACCATACATCTTTCTTTTTTTTATCATCTGATTTCTTATCGATTTTCGTATGATTTATAAAAGAAAACACTTTACAAGATTCATGACTAACTTTTGTTAAACATTTCTCTAAACTTACAAGTCATGAATCCCATTTTAACAAAACCTATGTATCTCACATGCATTTTTATGCTGACGTACCTATTTTCACATGTGTTTCAGGTGTTGTTGTTAGATGATCACGATGCAAACATAGGATTGGACGAGGGCCTTAGTGACTTAAAAATATGAAAGACAGTTTAATTCTTGTTATGCTTCTGTAATTTCCTAGACAATATAAACATTTTAATCAATAAAACAAAACTTCAATTACCATGTGTTATGAAACAATGATTCTGTTACTCCAGTCCCCGACGTTTCCGCCGCGATTTGTTGTTTTACGCGGTCGGGGTGTGACAATTTCCCTACTATTTTAATAATTATTTTTTATCTGCAATTATGTGCTTAAACGTCAACATTATGTGCTTATTTTCTTTACATATGAATTCAGCAAAAACAATATTTAAACAATAAAATAACATGCATAATTTAGGTTTTAGTGTCCAGAATAACTTGTAAAGTGTTGGGAATGAAAACTGTCACAACAGGTGATTCATACCTAGTAAAACTGCCCAATTTAGCACTTTAACGAATCGGTAACCGAACGAATAACCGGACACTACCCAAAAGATCAAAACTAGACTAGAAGCATTGTTTTTATGATATAAAGCTAGTATTGGTGATAAAACACCTTAAAAATCATAAAAACATATAACCACACTTAATCTAAACATAAACCTTCTACTTTACATTTTCCACCCACAACTTCCAATTTTTACATTTTACCCCCCTTTCTTTGGTAACTGGCCCAACATGGCCCCACAACCTTTTGATTATAAAAGTTCCTAATGTTGGCTAGATATTAAACATAAAATCCATTGGTTAAGCTTATATTGAGTGAAGTTATTATAAAAGACTTTTAGATGAGAACTTTATCATTTCAACACTTACAACATCATCTTCCTCTCTTTTTTCTCTCCCATTCTCGGCCAAACATAGCCACCCACACACCGTCCATTTTCTTCATCATCCAAGGCAATCTGAGGTGATTCAAAGGTGAAGGAAGGTTATCTAAGGAAGCTACAAGTGGGAAAAGAGGAAGGACCTTGCTAAGGAGCTTTTAACCACCCATCTTCATCATTCTTCATCTGCATCTTGTTTGTGCCTCTTCCCTAGCCACTAGAGCTAGTAGTAAGCATGCTAAACTCTATTTTACTTCATGTTAGTGTTATGTACAAGTCACACCATCCAAGAAACTAAACTTTAAAGGATGAAGATATGAAGATCTAACCTAATCTAAAGAAAAACAAGTGTTTTTAGTGATGTTTGATGTATGTGATGAAGTTGTTGAATCTTGTGTTTATGTTTAGATCCATCATGTTAAAGCTTGTTAGAAGCTTAGATCTAACAAGTTTAAGCATGGATCTTGAAAGATCCACGGTTAAACTTGAAGATGAACTTGAAAAGTCTTTATGTGAACTTGAAAAATAGTTTTAAAGTAAGTTCTTGTATTCTTGAAGTGACTAAGTTTATGTAAAGTTAACTTAGGAAACTAAACTTCATAAAAAGTTTGTAAAAAGTTCGTCAAGAAGCTTACTTTTGAAAGATTCAAGTATGTTAAGCATGGATCTTGAAAGATCCATGATGAAACTTGATGATGAACATAAAGATCTTTTAAACGAGCATAAAAATGGTTTTAGAATATGTTTTTCAAGGATTGAAACCCTAAAACTCATGAATGGTTTAGTTAGTAAGTTAAAGTTTCATAAAAAGTTTGTTTAAAGTTAACAAGAACACTTTTTTTTGAAAGATCCTTGTATGTAAAGTGTGGATCTAAAAGACTACACATTTTTAACAAAAATCAAGTTCATCATAAGGTTTTTCATGGTGATTTTAGTGTATGTTGTTTGTGAAATTGGTTGGAAATTGATTTTGATGATGAAAAGAAAATAGACACATGTTTTAAAAACATGGGAAACCTTCATTTTTAGAGGAAACTATGTCAAAATATTTATAAAATTTAGACACTTAGAAAAAAATATTAGTTTTGGTGAAACTTATTCCCCAAATATTCACCTAAAAATATTTATCAAGGTTTCCTAATTTTTGCACAAAATTACAAGCCAAGAAATAAGGATTTCTTCAAGTTAAAAATCAATATTAAGTATGTATATTTTTAGGAAAAATATATATATTTAGTGATCACCAAATTTTGTGCTAGGTGTATATTATGTGTATTATATGTAGTAGTGTATTAGGATCATGAAAATACACTAAATACTCCCAAGGAGTATCACCAACAAAATACACATAAAAATACATAACCAACACCCCAGAATACTCATACAAATAACCCATGAAAGGGTATATTGACAAATACAAGAAAGTATATTTATATAAATATATTCCTTAACACATCTTGGACTTGGACAATTTATGGACAATTTTGGACTTAAATATATATTTGGACAAATATATATAATTATGACCAAGTAATGAGAATTATATAAAAATCAGAAAATAACAAAAATAAATATATGTATTTTACAAGTGTAACAAAATATATATATTACACACAAGTCTTAAAAATATACTATTTTTAAGAAATATAATTCCGGAATGTATTAAAAATCAAAGTATTGATTTTTGGCAAATAATGTAAAATACACAAGTATTTACATGAAAATACAAGTATACTTTCCTAAGTATAATTGCACAAAAATAATATTGGAAATATTATTTAACGAATTAACTATAAACAATTTTAGAAAATTTTATATAAGTAACATAATTGGAATAAGTTAAAAATATGAATTATTTTAACAACTATCGTTTGTTAAATACTACATAAACAAATATATATGTTTGAAAGTAAAATATATATTTACATGTAAGCAGTACATATTCAAAATACAAGAACACGACGAACGGGCAAGACCCGACAAACAAGGGCACGACCCTCACACATGATGAACATACACAAAACAAATACTTAACCTAAGATGGTGACTTGTACATAGAATGTTACAAGTCTAGTGATTAACGCATATAGAATACTTATAGGTTGCGACGCCTACGAGACAAACCGGTGAAGTTTACGACGCAAGATACGCAAACCTGTGAGTTCATGTCCCCACTTTTAAACTTTTACTTGTTTTCTAAACTTGGGGAAAATACATGTACTATGGTATGTAGAACACAAAACTAAGGAATGACACACAGATCATGTGACGAATAGGGTGTCATAAGCACCATTAATCAACTATATACCTAGACCACGGAACAAAAGGTTAGATCTAATTGGTTTCAGGCAGCCACACTCTTGGCCACTTTGTTACCGAGAGTGCTTTTGTGTCTCTAGTTGTGAACCGACAAGTAAAATGCCAATGGTTTGGATGCTTCCTATGTCGTGACATTTGTTAATGTCGTAGCTAAACATTAGTGATCTCGTATTCCTTACATTTGCAGAACACAGTTTATAGATACATTTTACAAATTACATACCATGTTTTCATATAAGTATATTCAAACATTCTATACAAAAACTGCATGAATTCACACCAACTTTTGTTGACGATTTTCCAAAACTTACATGTATTTCAGGGAACTAAGTGGATGTATGCGCGGTCTCCTTGCTCAAGATGGTTATTTGTGTTTCAAGTTATTTTGTGTCGATGCTCCTTTGCCACTTTGTAGGATTTGTTTGTTATCTCCCGCCTCTTGCGGAGATATAATTAACAAAACCTTGATATTTGTTTTTGAAATGAAGTTGTAGACTTTTCAAACAATTATCTTATATGTGTTGTAAAAACTTTAAACCTAACTTTTGTTTTGGATGATTAACTATGAATGGCAATATGGAGTTAATTTATAATCATGTTGAATGTTTACCTCTCGTATGTAATGAGAACCTTTCAGGATCACACCTCGTGCTTCCGCCTTAGAAAGGGGTGTGACAGATTGGTATCAAAGTTACGATTGTAGTGAACCAGGATTCCTTCTCGAGTCTAGACTACAATCCTTAGGATCCTCTCACGAAAACAATTTTACAAAAGTTTTTCATTGCATAAAAGTTTCGTGACATCCACTACCTGAACTTGCTTTTCAAAAGTCAAGTAAGGACATTACGAGACTTAGGGTGCACAGAAGTAGCACTTAGCTTCAACTAGGGACTACTTGCAACAATGTGTGTAACTATACATATATTTGTATATTAAGTAGAATTTATTAATATGTATGTATATATATATATATATATATGGCGTAGCATTTCTTTACAAGCTATCATGTCTTCCTCCATAAGTAGCGGGATATATGACGAGAATGATCCCATGGAGCTCGTCTCTGAGGATGACGGGGTAGGGCAAGCTGAGAAGTGATGTGTGTAAAATGCAACAAATGAATTACATCAAATGAGGCATAAAACTAACCCTTTTTAGTACTAATGTTGGAAAAAGTGTGCTTTTGTCTTCCTTTTGTATTTTCAGGATTAAATGAGCGTAATTGAACAAAAGGAACAAATATGCAGCAAAATCTAATATAAATACAAGAAAAGGAATAAACGTGGCATGCCCGACCCCTCGACAACATCTTCCCAAGCAAAAACAAAGAAACAGAAGGCTGACCACGGCCCTGTGCCCAGCGAACACGGGGGCGTGGCCAGGTGACTGCAGAAAAGACAAAGCCATAGAAGCTTCTATTCCTAGCACGGGGGCGTGCCCAGCTCCACACGGGCCGTGGTCAACGCTAAGATTCGCAGAATCTTGCAAATCTTGATAGTACAGATACGCTTCTGAACACGGGGCCGTGCCCAGCTAACACGGGGGCGTGTGGAGCTAATGCAGTCAAATTGTAATTAATGAAAAAAGAGAAAGATGATGGACACGGGGCCGTGTCCGGGCTTTTGTGCAGGCTATAAATAGGGGTGCTTGGTTCACTTAAAAGGCATCCCTTGGCAAACCACCTCTCTCCCACTTCACCACCACTCCACCACCCCTACAACCCACATCCACCACCATCATCCATCATCCATCTTAGAGTGTGTGTAGTAGTCTCGGGATCCAAGATTGATAGTAAGAGTTCTTGACAATCAAAGGCCATGTTTGCCTAAGTCTCTTACATCACTTGGTGAAGACAAGCATTTAATGTAATACTTTTTATTTTTAATCTTTTTGCACTTTTTCTTTGGTTTTGTATTAATGACTTTAATAACTAGTTTCTTATGTTGAAGGTGAAACTTCTTTATCATTTGTCCGTGGTGTGTTGGCGTTATTTTACTGTCTATATAAAATAAAAGATTTTCACCATTCATATCTCTACGGTCTACATAGAGATATGTTGGCTCCCTGGTCGGGGGTTAAGGGAATGGTTTGGTAAGGTTCTTGCTTGTTCAGTGTATAGATCCTGCAAGGGCCTGGGTCAAGCTTACTAGGACCTTCTTCAATACCCACTGGTATTGGATGGCGGGGGTGCGAATGTCTTGATCCCCTCATATGTAAACTACTATTAATACATTAACCCGGCTACTTGGGATTGTATCCCTGCTGACTCAAACCACTTAGCCGAGGGTAACGTCACCTTCAAAAGAGGGGCCTACCACATTACGCATTAATAACTTAATTAATTATCTTTCAATATTCTGACCCTTTGGGATTGTGTCCTTGCTGACTCAAACCACTGGGTTGAGGGTAACGTCACATTCAAAAGAGGGGCCTACTACTATAACTAAGATAATCTCTTAAGAAGTGAAAAAGTGCGGAAATCATCAAAGGTTACATTAAAGGCGAGTCGGATCCAAGTGATTCATCTTGTCTATCTGTGACAACCCTCGTAATTACATGTATCCGTACGATTAATTAATATTAAATTGTGCTTAATGATTGTGCAGAAAATTGACTAAATGGTCCTGAATGTCTTCCTAAGTGTTAGGAATTAAAAGTGTTACAAATAGATACATAAAAGACATTATACGGAACAACTTAGCACTTTAACGAACCGGTATCTAACCGAACAATCGGACATTACCCGGGACACCAAAATATTGCAAGAAACATTGTCTAATTATTTCTTGGCTAGTTATGATCCCCGTACACCATAACACCCACTAGAACATCTAGTAACTAACACTAGCAACCATATACTTGGATTTTTATTATTAACTAACTAGTTACCATTCAAGTTACACATAACCCCCCCCCCCCTCATGTGCACGGTTATGAAGGTGTGGCCCACCTAGATTTTGTGTGATCTTCCATAATCTTCATGAGATTTCAATATATCTCACAAGATCTTGCCTAGATTATGAAAGATCTTGTAGTATACAATTTGGATGAAAGTTACACTTGGACCCCCTCCCCCATATATATATTTTCGGTCACAAGGGACCCACCCAATCACCAACAAATCTCACTAGATTTCTTCTCATATTTTATTAGATATTACTTGATTGAATGGACAAAATATTGTAGGATGAAGATTATAAGTATGGTGGTTTAGATCTTCATCACATCTTTCTTATCTCACACCTTACTTCACCACCCCACTCCCTCATTCTCACTCTCTCCCTCTCGGCTCCATCAAGAACCGCCACCACCACCACCTTACAACCCTCATCAATCCATTTTCAAGCCTTATTCAAGTACTAGAAGGTGATTCCTTGGAGCTTGTAGCTTGTGGATCATCAAGGAGCTTCATCACTTGCTTTTTCACACCACTTCCATCATCTTTTTCACTAGAGATCTTCCCTAGCATTTGAGCTAGTTGTAAGTTCTTGATGTACTCTTGTTTACTTCTCTTTTGTTGGTTAAAAGGTTGTAGTATGTTGATTATATCAAGAACACTAAAGAACATGAACTAAAAGATTTAACATAAAGCTTACATAAAGAGTAAACATGATGAAATAATGTTAGTATGAAGTTGTTTTGATTATGTTGTTGATTACTTGATGATTGCTTGTTAATGTTGATGTTAAATGTCGTTGTTGATCACTAAGCATGTTAACGGAACAAATAGAACTTGCGTTAGAGCGCTATAAGCTAAAAACAGGAAACTGTCAAACTCTTAGCTTAACGAAAAATTGATTTTCTTGAGTCTATAACATGTTATTTCAAAATACGGTTCTAATGGCACTGGAATCATAATTTTTGGACTTCGTTTGCTATTTTTAAAGGGGTCGTTTTTCACAGCAGCAAAAGATGTGTTTTTACTGCTGAAAATGTGTGTTATGTTTTTCTTCATAACTTGAAATCTGTGAAGAATTAGCTCATGAAATTTGTACGGTATATGACCACCGATGTCGTTGTAATGCTCCCACTGGAATTTCGTCAATCGGACTTACGATAAATTTTTAATAAATTATTCTATGGACTGCAGTCAGAAAGTGATGAATCTGATTGCAGTCCGGTAAATTATTTTTTTATAAAATATTGGTAATGAATTGGATCCTGATATTTTTACACAGTAATATATGGATTGTTTAGGACATTTTGTAAAAGCTTTGGAATTTTTGGAATAAGTTAACTATTTTATTAAAATGCCCGAAAACAGCCCAGTTTTGGATGTTAAAGCTGAAATGACATAGGTAGTAATTTGCATGTCTAAATGTCGGGTATGTTATCTGAGGATGATCTAACATATTATATGTCAATGAAAGTGTTATGTGCAATATCGTATGCTTGCTCTTGAGTAGCTATAAGTGGAATGTTTATATGGGCGTGAACTATTAAAGTGAGTGCATGTTATGTGGTAGATGTGTGTAGGAACTTCGTGCTTATTTGAAGTCACTAATAAACTAAGTGGTAATCATACTAGGACGTGATTGACCAACACCGATTGTTAGCTATTTTATAGAGTCAAACCGAGCAACCAAAGGTGAGTTCACACTCTTTCTAAGGCATGGGATTCCCGGTGGTTCGGAATGGGTTAAAGAACTAAAACGGAACCTACATATCCTCCTTGGGTAGGATATGTACCGCCATCCTCCATGGGTAGGATGCCAATATAAATTCTGCGTATTCTCCTTGGGTAGAATACGTACGTTCGTCCTCCTTGGGTAGGACAACAACCTTAACTTACTAGACAAAACTCTATCATTAAGTCCCTCATTTTATATCGACTTAATCGCCGAGGCCGATGGCGAGCGGGTCATTAGTTAATAGCGCTATTAGGTTTAACAAACCTCACACCGTGCCGTTCAGAAGGGCGTATACTAATGGACTATGGCAAACTGTCAATGATGATAGACATTGACGTAGGGCACAACTTACTTTCGTTAGTAGTCGATATCGTAACGGTCTAGTGGTTCACATGGGGAAGCCCCCACTAATTATGGTTTGGGAAAAGAGGAATCGGTTAAACATATTTTCAACTATGGGGTAACCCCCACGGCAAGTAAGCCAGCTAATGAAAAACCTTGTTTTTGAAACAACCTAAAACGAACACCCAACTGTGAACTCACTCAACTTTGTTGTTGACTCCTTGTTACATGCCTTGCAGGTCGTTAGGTATCTATGGAGCTTGCCCGGGAAGGTGTGGTCGTTGTGGGACATGGACTGTTGAGTCCCATGTCAAACTGTTAAACTTTATGAACTTATTACTTATGTTTTGGATTTTACCTTTAATGCTTCCGCTGTTTAATTTAAACTTGGTTAACTAGCTTTTGATCACCAATTATATTGCGTGGTTGGACTTTAACTATTTTGAATACATTGTTCAATATGATTGGTGGCTCGATCCTGGTCATGTCACGCCTCCAAGCGGTGATACTCCGCGTGTGGATTTTGGGGGTGTGACAGATTGGTATCAGAGCCATTGGTTATAGTGAACTTGGTTTTAAAAAGGGAAAAGCTTTTTGATAAAACCAGACTATAACCTGTACAGTGCTCAACGATCCACAACGATACTTCGCTCCACGTGCAAGACTCAACACTATAGGTAATATGGTTTATGTTTGTATTGCCTGCCTATTAGACTAAGTAGTGCATTGTTTATGGTATGCTTAGTTAAAGTAGCAACTGTTGTTTGAACTATGTATGCTTACTCTTTTCTGTCACTCCACACATGCACACTTTCGCGACAACTTTCTCACTTATGCCCTCTTTGATGTGAAGATCATGGGTAGACGCTTGAACTTGACTCAAGCCCAGCTGATGGCTCTAATCAACGAACGAGTGGCTGAGGCACTCGCAGCTGTCCCTGCAGGAGGTATAACCTGCCATATCAACCCATCTTAGGACGTTTAGATCCTAATCTCGCGAACCAACTCTTGTGCTTAACTTTGTCTTTTATTCCCGCGCCACAGGACGACATGCTCAGCCTCCCGTATGTATGTTCAAAACGTTCATGGATTGCCGACCTAGTACTTTCAGCGGCACAGAAGGAGCTGTAGGCCTTCTTCACTGGTTCGAGAAGCTCGAGTCTGTCTTCGAAATGTGTGAATGCCCTGAAGATCGTAGGGTGAAATTTGCTACTGGAACACTCAAGGGTGTTGTGTTAACCTGGTGGAAAGCACAGGTTCAACTGCTAGTGCTGGCGGTTGCTAATGCCACCCCATGGAATGACTTCAAAGAGTTGATCAAAGAAGAGTACTGTAGTCGTGACGACATCCACAAGCTAGAGGTGGATTTTTTCAATTTGAAGATGACGGGGTCTGAAAATCGAGGCTTACACAAAGAGATCGAACGAGTTAGCTATCTTGTGTCCTACTATGGTGGATCCTCCTATCAAACGTATTGTGCTGTACCTCAAGGGTCTTGTACCAGAAATTCAGAGTCATGTGACTTCAGCTAACCTGGGTACCATTTAGCAAATCATCCGGTTGGCTCATCGTCTCACTGATCAGGCAGTTGAGCAGAACAAGCTGCCCAAGCGTATTAGCGCTACTACCACTGATGCTCCCAGTGATAACAAGCGCAAGTGGGATGGAAATTCGGGCAAGGGTTCCACTTCAGTTCAGTCTCAGTCCCAGTAGCGAAAGACTGATAACTACCAGAGTCCTGGTCAGCAATATTCTGGTGGTTAAGGACAGGGTGGATACCGAGGGAATCACCCCAAGTGCAACCGGTGCAACAAGCATCATAGCGGGCAGTACCACAAGGGTCGTTGTCTGAGGTGCAACAAGTTTGGTCATGAAGCAAAGGATTGTAGGAGCGCAGGACCAGCAAATCAGAATCGCCAACAACAGCAACAAGCCCCACAGAACCACCACCAGCAGCAACGGCAAGGAAATAAAGGATGCTTTCAGTGTGGCACTGAAGGCCACTTTAAGAGGAACTGCCCTCAGCTGAACCAGAATCAGAACAACAACAACCATGGAAACGGGAACAACAATGGAGGAAACAATGGAGGCAACAACGGGGGTAACAATAATGGCAATGGCGCCCGAGGTTGTGCCTTCGTGATTGGTCAGGGTGATGCAAGGAACGATCCCAACGTGGTGATGGGTAAGTTTCTTCTGGACGACTTCTTTGTTGCTGTCTTATTTGATTCGGGTGCCGATACTAGTTATGTGTCCTTAAAAGTTAGCCAAATGCTTAAGCGCACTCCAACACTTTTGAACACCAAACACACGGTAGAACTAGCAAACGGTAAAAGTCTTGAAGCCACACACATAGTTAAGGGCTGTAACCTCGTCTTAGCTGGTCAGACCTTCCCTATCGATCTTATTCCTGTCATTCTGGGTAGTTTCGACGTTGTTATTGGAATGGATTGGTTATCTCATCAGCAAGCGGAAATTCTTTGTAACGAGAAGATTGTCCGCTTCCCTCGTTCTGGTGAAGAACCCCTCGTGATTCGTGGCGACAAGAGTGGTGCTGTTGTGGGCATTATCTCTTTCCTTAAGGCCCAGAAGTGTTTGCAAAAGGGCCACACTGCCATTCTAGCACTCGTTACTGACGCATCAATGGAAGAGAAGATAATTGAAGACATTCCTATTGTGCGCGATTTTCCTGAGGTATTTCCTGAGGAATTACCTGGTCTTCCGCCTCATCGACAAGTCGAGTTTCAAATCGAGCTAGCTCCTGGAGCAGCACCAATAGCTCGTGCACCTTATCGACTAGCTCCGTCAGAACTTGAAAACTGTCCACGCAATTACAAGAACTCTTGGAAAAGGGTTTCATAAGTCCTAGCTCTTCGCCCTGGGGAGCTCCGGTCTTGTTTGTGAAGAAGAAAGACGGTACTTTCAGAATGTGTATTGACTATCGCGAACTCAACAAGGTGACCGTGAAGAATCGTTATCATTTTCCACGTATTGACGACTTGTTCGACCAGTTGCAAGAGTCGAGCTATTACTCTAAGATTGATTTGAGATCGGGATACCATCAGCTGAGAGACCGAGAGGAGGACGTCTCCAAGACAGCATTCAGAACTCGTTATGGGCATTACGAGTTTCTGGTCATGCCTTTCGGGTTGACAAACGCACCTGCGGTCTTCATGGACCTCATGAACCGAGTGTGCAAACCCTACCTGGATAAGTTCGTTATCGTTTTCATCGACGATATCCTGATCTATTCGAAGAGTCAGGAAGAACACGAGCAACACCTGAGGCTTATTTTGAAACTTCTTCGAACAGAGCAGTTGTATGCCAAATTTTCGAAATGTGACTTCTGGCTTCGCGAAGTCCACTTTCTAGGCCACGTAGTAAACAAGGATGGGATTTATGTTGATCCATCCAAGGTTGACTCGATCAAGAACTGGCCTGCACCCCGTACACGAACAGAAATTCACCAATTATTGGGTTTGGCTGGATATTACAGAAGGTTTATCAAGGATTTCTCAAAGATTGCGCAACCTCTCACCTCGCTAACTCAGAAGGGTGTCACCTATCGTTGGGGTGACGCACAGGAATCTGCTTTTCAGCACTTAAAAGACAGACTTTGTAGCGCGCCTATCCTCTCATTGCCTGAAGGCACATATGATTTTGTGGTTTATTGTGACGCTTCCATCCAAGGACTTGGTTGCGTGTTGATGCAACGTGACAAGGTCATTGCCTACGCATCGCGCCAACTTAAAGTTTACGAAAGGAACTACACTATGCACGACTTGGAATTGGGAGCTGTTGTTTTCGCACTTAAGATATGGAGACATTACCTGTACGGTACCAAGTGCACCATTTACACCGATCACAGGAGTCTCGAGCATATCTTCAAGCAAAAGGAATTAAACATGCGACAACGCCGATGGGTCGAGCTCTTGAATGATTATGAATGTGCGATCAAGTACCATCCGGGCAAAGCCAATGTGGTGGCCGACACCCTCAGTCAAAAGGATACTATACCTAAACGTGTGTGAGCGTTACAACTTACCATCCAATCTAGTCTTCCTACCCAGATACGAGATGCTCAGGTTGAAGCGTTAAAAGCAGAGAACATCAGGGCGGAATCCCTACGAGGATCAAGGAAACAGTTAGAGCAAAAGGAAGACGGCGCCTACTATGTAAACGGGCGCATCTGGGTTCCACTCTATGGTAATCTACGTGTGCTTGTGATGGATAAGGCACACAAGTCTCGTTATTCAGTACATCCTGGTTCGGATAAGATGTACCACGAACTCAAGACTACGTACTGGTGGCCTAGCATGAAAGCCAACATAGCAACCTACATCAGTAAATGTTTGACTTGTGCGAGAGTCAAGATTGAATATCAGAAACCATCAGGCCTACTTCAACAACCAGAAATCCGGACATGGAAATGGGAACAAATTTCCATGGATTTCGTTACTGGCCTGCCTAGATCTCAACACGGAAATGACACTATTTGGGTAACAGTGGATCGATTGACTAAGTCTGCACACTTTTTGGCTATCAAGGAAACGGATAAGTTTTCTACTCTAGCAAACGTCTACCTAAAGGAAGTAGTATCAAGGCACGGAGTGCCAACCTCCATCATTTCTGATCGTGATTCACGTTTTACGTCTGAATTGTGGCAAGCTATGCACAAGTCTTTTGGCTCACGTTTAGATATGAGCACCGCTTATCATCCACAGACGGATGGGCAGTCTGAACGTATCATTCAAACCCTTGAAGACATGCTTAGGGCACGTGTGATTGATTTTGGTAACGGCTGGGAGCAACATCTACCTCTAGTAGGGTTTTCGTATAATAATAGCTACCACACCAGTATCCAGGCCGCTCCGTTTGAGGCATTGTACGGACATAAATGCCGATCACCTCTTTGTTGGGCAGAAGTTGGTGACAGTCAAATCACAAGCGCAGAACTTGTAGTAGAAACAACCGAGAGGATTGCTCAGATACGAAAACGAATGGCGGCAGCCCGTGACCGTCAGAAAAGCTACGCTGATAAGCGCAGGAAACCACTCGAGTTCCAGGTTGGGGATCGGGTGCTACTCAAAGTCTCACCTTGGAAAGATGTAGTTTGTTTTGGCAAACAAGGCAAACTCAATCCGTGTTATGTCGGACCGTTCGAAATCATTGAGAAAATTGGCAAAGTCGCCTACAAGTTGAATCTACCTGCAGAACTCAGTGGTGTGCACAACGTATTCCATGTGTCAAATCTGAAGAAGTGTCTGTCAGATGAGACCCTCATAGTTCCTCTCAAGGAGCTCACTATCGACGACCAGTTGCGATTCGTCGAGGAACCAGTTGAAATCACAGACCGAGATGTTAATATTCTCAAGCGTACCAGAATACCTCTTGTTTGAGTTCGTTGGAACTCCCGTCATGGCCCAGAGTTTACATGGGAGCGAGAAGACCAAATGAAACTCAAGTATCCCCAGTTATTTGAGAAAAGTGCAACCACTACTGAGGCTGAAGCTACTGCAGAATTTCGGGACGAAATTCCAAACCAACGGGGGGATGATGTGACACCCCAGGAAAACCAGGAAAACCACGCAACTTAACTAGCTTCCTCAGTAACCACGTGCTAAATTTCGGGACGAAATTTTCTTAACAGGGGGAGAATGTGACAACCCTCGTAATTACATGTATCTGTACGATTAATTAATATTAAATTGTGCTTAATGATTGTGCAAAAAATTGACTAAATGGTCCTGAATGTCTTCCTAAGTGTTAGGAATTAAAAGTGTTACAAATAGATACATAAAAGACACTATACGGAACAACTTAGCACTTTAACGAACCGGTATCTAACCGATCAACCGGACATTACCCGGGACACCAAAATATTGCAAGAAACATTGTCTAATTATTTCTTGGCTAGTTATGATCCCCGTACACCATAACACCCACTAGAACATCTAGTAACTAACACTAGCAACCATATACTTGGATTTTTATTATTAACTAACTAGTTACCATTCAAGTTACACATAACCCCCCCCCCCCTCATGTGCACGGTTATGAAGGTGTGGCCCACCTAGATTTTATGTGATCTTCCATAATCTTCATGAGATTTCAATATATCTCACAAGATCTTGCCTAGATTATGAAAGATCTTGTAGTATACAATTTGGATGAAAGTTACACTTGGACCCCCTCCCCCATATATATATTTTCAGTCACAAGGGACCCACCCAATCACCAACAAATCTCACTAGATTTCTTCTCATATTTTATTAGATATTACTTGATTGAATGGACAAAATATTGTAGGATGAAGATTATAAGTATGGTGGTTTAGATCTTCATCATATCTTTCTTATCTCATACCTTACTTCACCACCCCACTCCCTCATTCTCACTCTCTCCCTCTCGGTTCCATCAAGAACCACCACCACCACCACCTTACAACCCTCATCAATCCATTTTCAAGCCTTATTCAAGTACTAGAAGGTGATTCCTTGGAGCTTGTAGCTTGTAGCTTGTGGATCATCAAGGAGCTTCATCACTTGCTTTTTCACACCACTTCCATCATCTTTTTCACTAGAGATCTTCCCTAGCCGTTGAGCTAGTTGTAAGTTCTTGATGTACTCTTGTTTACTTCTCTTTTGTTGGTTAAAAGGTTGTAGTATGTTGATTATATCAAGAACACTAAAGAACATGAACTAAAAGATTTAACATAAAGCTTACATAAAGAGGAAACATGATGAAATAATGTTAGTATGAAGTTGTTTTGATTATGTTGTTGATTACTTGATGATTTCTTGTTAATGTTGATGTTAAATGTCGTTGTTGATCACTAAGCATGTTAACGAAACAAATAGAACTTGCGTTAGAGCGCTATAAGCTGAAAACAGGAAGCTGTCAAACTGTTACAGCTACCTTCAGTCGGCTGTAACTGGGTCATAGCTTAACGAAAAATTGATTTTCTTGAGTCTATAACGTGTTATTTCGAAATACGGTTCTAATGGCACTGGAATCATAATTTTTGGACTTCGTTTGCTATTTTTAAAGGGATCGTTTTTCACAGTAGCAAAAGCTGCGTTTTTACTGCTGAAAATGTGTGTTATGTTTTTCATCATAACTTGAAATATGTGAAGAATTAGCTCATGAAATTTGTACGGTAGATGACCACTGATGTCAAGGAAATGCTCCCACTGGAATTTCGTCAATCGGACTTACGACGAATTTTAAATAAATTATTCCATGGACTGTAGTCAGAAAGTGATGAATCTGATTGCAGTCCGGTAAATGATTTTTTATAAAATATTGGTAATGAATTGGATCCCGATATTTTTACACAGTAATATATGGATTGTTTAGGACACTCTGTAAAAGTTTGGGAATTTTTGGATTAAGTTAACTATTTTATTAAAATACCCGAAAACAGCCCAGTTTTGGATGTTAAAGCTGAAATGACATAAGTAGTAATTTGCATGTCTAAATGTCGGGTATGTTATCTGAGGATGATCTAACATGTTATATGTCAATGAAAGTGTTATGTGCAATATCATATGCTTGCTCTTGAGTAGCTATAAGTGGAATGTTTATATGGGCGTGAACTATTAAAGTGAGTGCATGTTATGTGGTAGATGTGTGTAGGAACTTCGTGCTTATTTGAAGTCACTAATAAACTAAGTGGTAATCATACTAGGACGTGATTGAGCAACACCGATTGTTAGCTATTTTATAGAGTCAAACCGGGCAACCAAAGGTGAGTTCACACTCTTTCTAAGGCATGGGATTCCCGGTGGTTGGGAATGGGTTAAAGAACTAAAACGGAACCTACATATCCTCCTTGGGTAGGATATGTACCGCCATCCTCCATGGGTAGGATGCCAATATAAATTCTGCGTATTCTCCTTGGGTAGAATACGTACATTCATCCTCCTTGGGTAGGACAACAACCTTAACTTACTAGACAAAACTCTATCATTAAGTCCCTCATTTTATATCGACTTAATCGCCGAGGCCGATGGCGAGCGGGTCATTAGTTAATAGCGCTATTAGGTTTAACAAACCTCACACCGTGCCATTCGGACGGGCGTGTACTAATGGACTATGGCAAACTGTCAATGATGATAGACATTGACGTAGGGCACAACTTACTTTCGTTAGTAGTCGATATCGTAACAGTCTAGTGGTTCACATGGGGAAGCCCCCACTAATTATGGTTTGGGAAAAGAGGAATCGGTTAAACATATTTTCAACTATGGGGTAACCCCCACGGCAAGTAAGCCAGCTAATGAAAAACCATGTTTTTGAAACAACCTAAAACGAACACCCAACTGTGAACTCACCCAACTTTGTTGTTGACTCCTTGTTACATGCCTTGCAGGTCGTTAGGTATCTATGGAGCTTGCATGGGGAGGCATGGTCATTATGGGACATGGACTGTCGAGTCCCATGTCAAACTGTTAAACTTTATGAACTTATTACTTATGTTTTGGGTTTTGCCTTTAATGCTTCCGCTATTTAATTTAAACTTAGTTAACTAGCTTTTGATCACCAATTATATTGCGTGGTTGGACTTTAACTATTTTGAATACATTGTTCAATATGATTGGTGGCTCGATCCTGGTCATGTCACCCCTCCAAACGGTGATACTCCGTGTGTGGATTTTGGGGGTGTGACACTATCTGTTTTTATTTTATTTTATTTTTCAGCATTTTTAGTTTTTATTTTTCACGTTTAAAACCTTTTCTAAACTTTTGATTTGATTAGACGTTGAGGATAAACCGATACTAAAAGCTCTTGTGTCCTTGGACGACCTCGGTATCTTACCAACGCTATACTACGCTCACGATGGGTGCACTTGCCCATATGTGTGTTTAGTGTTAGTAGAATATCGTGTTTTATAAATTTAAAACTTGACTAAAGTGTTAAAAAGGGCATAAAATATTAATAAAAATATATCACACTCGACACGCATCAAGTTTTTGGCGCCGTTGCCGGGGACACAAGGATTTTAAGAAAGTTAGGAATCAACGGCCTAATCGTTTTCTTATTTTTTTGTTTTTTTTAAGATTTTTCTAAATTTTTCAGCTTCTGCAGACTGCAGCACGGGGCCGTGCCTGGTCGGACACGGGCTGTGCTCAGCATTCTTACTGGAAGTTTTTATTTTCCGAGTTACAGAGAGCTGAACACGGGCCGTGTTGGTGCAGCACGGGGCCGTGTCTAACTCTCTGGTAACAGGGATCCGGAAAACATTCACTGTAACCACGACCACGGGGCCGTGTTCAGCTGAACACGGGGCCGTGGTGAGACTTTTGACCATCAATCTTTTTGTTTTTATCGCAGGACTTACTACGCAGTGCATGAGCTCCAGTTCTAATAAAGACATAAAAGAACCTCTAGACGAACCCGAACGCTTTCTAAGAAAAAGATTTAAAGCTAAAATCCAAGAGAAAGTTTCGGGGGACCCACTTCCAATGGCGGATCAACATACCCTAATGGATTACCTACGGCCCACGGTAGGTAATCTCGGCGCCGCTATCAATGCACCGAATGTCGATGCCAACAACTTCGAACTTCGGCCACATTTGATTCAAATGCTCCAAAACTCCGCAACTTTCCATGGGCTTGCAGACGAGGATCCCTATTTACATATTACCAACTTTTTGGAAATATGTGATACTTTTCGGATCAACGGAGCATCGAATGACGCCATCCGCCTCAGAATGTTCCCATTTTCACTAAAAGACCGAGCTAAGGCTTGGCTTAACACCCTCCCAGTTGGATCGGTGAACAATTGGGATGAAATAGCCCAAAAGTTTTTGTATAAGTATTTCCCTCCTTCTAAAACGGCTAAATTAATGATTGAAATTAATACATACTCACAAGAGGATGGGGAATCCTTATATGAAACTTGGGAAAGGTTCAAGGAGCTACTAAGGGCATGTTTGGCTAAGCTTATTTAAGTTAAAAAGGACTTATTGACTTTTTGAAAATGAGTTTTTTAAAAAAGTGTTTGGATTAGCTTATGGGGTGGGAAAAGCCAATAAGTCAATAAGTTGTTTTTTAAAAAGTTTTTGGCTTAGCTTATTGATGTAAAATGACTAAAAGCTAATAAGTCAATAAGTTAGTTTAAAAAGTCACAACATTCTAACTTTTCAAAAATGACTTTTTGATGACTTTTTCTCCTTCTCAAAAAGTCATTTTGAAAAGGACTTTTGCATTTGCCAAACACTAAAACTCCTTATTGGCTTTTTGATTAAGTCAATAAGTTGGTTGAAAAAGCTTAGCCAAACATGCTCTAAGAAAGTGCCCTCATCATGGTCTTGCGGTATGGCAACAAGTATCCACTTTCTATAATGGGTTGTTGCCACACACAAGACAAACACTTGACTCTAGCTCCGGGGGACTTCTAGGTAATCGTCGCCCAAATGAAATTTATAATCAAATTGAGGAAATTGCTCAAAACAATTTTCAGTGGCACACTCCCCGAGGCACAAAATCTATTGCCCCGGGCGCCCATAAGGTTGACGAAAGCACTTCTTTATAAGCCCAAATCGAGGCCCTCTCTTCGAAAATCAAAAAGTTAGAAATGGCAAAACGGCCTCTGTTACGGCTTATGAGGGGTGTGGTGGGCCACATGAAAATTCGAGTTGTATGAAAGAAATGGATAATCAAACAGAAACGGTAAACTACATTGATAATAGACCTAGACCGTCAGGTCCTCCGACGGGTACCTACAACCAAGGATGGCATAACCACCCTAACCTTGGTTGGAGAGAACCCGGTAATAGTAGTAACCAACAAAATCAAAACCAATGAACAAACTTTCAACAACCACGAAATGAGTCACAAAATTTCTCTCAACAACAACAAGGTGGACGAGAGAGGCTTGAAGATACTATCTCACGCCTCATCTCCGACACCGAAAAGAAAAACTCGGATCGATTTCAACAAATGGAATCGAACTTTAGAAATCAACAAGCTAGTATTCAAAACATTGAAAAACAACTAAATCAACTAGCTCAAAATTTCCCCCATAGACCACAAGGCGCGTTACCCAGCAATACCGAAACCAACCCAAAGGCGCAAGTGCATCTCATCACATATAGAAATCGTACCGTAGGTCCCGAAGAGGCTCTACTACCTCCAACTGAAAAGAGTCTGTCTAACCAAACCACAACTTCACGAACGCCCCAAAAAGAGACGACTCCTCCGCCAAATCAAGAGCCTACCAAGAATCCTCCGGTACCTTACCCTGGTCGGTTACTTCACCAAAAGACCGATGAGCAATTCACAAAATTCGTAAATTTACTAAAACAATTGCACATCAATCTTCCATTTGTGGAAGTCCTCACTAAAATGCCTAAATATTCAAAATTTATGAGAGACTTTCACACTCACAAAAGGAAAATTGAAACACTGCAATTAGTTAATTTAAGTGAAGAATGCTCCGCCGTACTACTTAACAAACTCCCACAAAAGAAAATTGACCCCGGAAGCTTCACCATCCCTTGTTCCATTGAGGGATCACCCATACGCAATGCGCTAGCCGATCTTGGGGCTAGTGTCACACCCCAACCGATGGCGGAATCATCGGGGCGCGGCACTAGGTGAATCAGATTGCTCAAGAGAATCCATAACAACTAAAGCGACAATATTGATTACATTTGTTATCCCATACTAACAAACAATACAATCACATAAGTTATCACAGATTTCTTGTCCTCTCGAACAATACAAATCCGACAACCTAGATTTTAGGTGAGTTTCTAGACTTCCTAGCTTGATTGATGTAGACTGCGACTAAACCTGCAACATACGTTAAAACAACGTCAATACTAAAGTATTGGCGAGTATACAAGTTTTGATAGTGAAGCGTAAATAGATAAAAGTGCTGCGAATTACCAAATACATAAATGAGATACCTCAACATACATGCATAAGACACATACTACCATCTAAGTCACTCGAGCTGCGATTGCTATTCATCCTAACTAGACCCCGTCGGGTGCTATAGTACTATACTAGTTAAGGCGGGACCTCGCGAGTATAAGTCTTAACACATATGTAACTAGCATCACGTGTAAATATGCATAACAGTCATTCGCAAGTGATAAGTATGTTGATTGAATAATTCGTTTTGATAAGTTCGATTTAATAAGAACGTATGTTACACCCAAAATGCGATAAAAAAGGTTCTAGTATACTCACAGTCGGCGTTCAGCAAGCAAACACAACTTGGTTGGATTGAATAGAGCGCGTCTGAGATTTCCCTGATTACAGATCGATAGCGTGAGCGTTGAATTGTGTGTTAAACCGGAGCAAGGTGTCAATGGATCAGATAGTACTCCAAATTGTTGAAATTAAAGTCAGGTGTGGGACCCTAGGTGAAATCAGTCCGTTCGGATGGCTGTCCTGTCCGTTCAGATGGCAGCCTGTTCGATCGGATGACAGCCTGTTCGATCGGATGCCTGTCCGATCGGATGACTGTCCGATCGGACGGCAATCCGTCCAAACAATCTAGTCGTCCTTGGCACTTGACTAACTTTGAAGGTTTTTGGCGGTTTTGATCGAGACGGTGTTGTGACGTGCTAAACAAGAGAAACCCCATCTGGAACCAAGGGACCCGATCAGACAGGAATCACCCAAATCTGACCGGTTTACTGATTCGTGATGGTCGTTCTTGGTTAACCCTAAATCGGTCGTCTCTTTGTTAGAAATCAGATCTTGAACCAACACGACACTAAGAATGAGTAGAAGGTCGGTATAAGCTCCGATCCTATCGGTTTTGAGTGCGTTGAGTGTAATTGAGTTGAAAGAAAGTTGGAGAACCATCTTTCAATCCTTTTATTCATGGTTATGTGTAGATCTGTGTGAAAATGTTGTTTATTCTTGTGGAAATCCTTCGGATCTGAGTTGTTCTTGGTGGAATGAGGCCAACACTTGAAGTTCATAAGAACTTCGTGATGACATCACCCTAGAACACCTCAAATCCATTGATTTCACGGTTAAAAGTTAAGATTTAGAAGAGAAAATGATGAAGAAGTGCCTGTAGATCATAGAAGTACAAGATTTGAGTTGGAAACTTACAAGAATCGCGAGAAATCGAGAGAAAATAGCCCAAAAGCGTGCTGGTCGAGTGGGAGCTGTCACATCAAGGCAATTGATGTGAGAGTGGGGGTATTTATAGGCAACAGAGGAGAGGAGGTGGTGCAGTGAGTCGGATCGGATGGCTTGTCCGATCGGATGGCTGTCCGATCGGATGGCTGTCCGATCGGAAGGCACTCCGATCGGATGGCCATTCGATCGAAGTTCCATTCGATCGAACGCCTTCGGCGAGCTGAGTTTTGGCGTGCCGTTTCGATTTGTTAAGCGTTGCGATAGTTTGGTTACACATTTTTGTGACACCTGTGTCACTGCGACCATCAAACAAATGCCAAACCAATGAAATATTATATTTCATACTTTGGACTTGTATAAATATGTGTATCTTTTGCACATATCAACTCTTGTTCGATTCCAAACTTTAAATCGCTTTCTGGAAGGTTATACGCGCACTGATGCGTAAATATAACCAGTTTAATTCAACGAACACTCCAGAATAGTGAAATATACTTAACATACCTTAAATAACCTTTACATAACTTAGAAATAAGTTTTAAAGGCTTTGGTATGGCAAAAACAAGTTAATTCGCTTACAGGGACTAAACTTGACAAACTGCGAAAGTATGCCAATTCGTACTGGAACAGACATTCCGGAACATGACCATAAGTTAAACATACCATAAATATCCTTTACATAGCTTATAAATAGGCTTTGAGGGGTTCGGTGTGCTAAAATAAACTTTTGGGGTCATTCAGGGACAAAAAGCGTCAAAAAGTGCACAAGTTTGCATTTTCGCGCATAACTTACGTTCTGAATACATTCGGACATCCAAAAATTTATGTAAGCACTAAAATATTTTATTTTAGTGTTTGGCATAAGAAAAATCCATTCGTCACGCCATTTGGATCATTTTTCGCGCTTACGCGCATTCCGTCGTAATTAACCGAACAACGTAACCGTACGGCTAAACGAACCGACACCCGAGATATTTTTGAACACATTTTAAGTTCCCTATACTTTAACTTCATTTTAGAGCTTTGAAATGGGGTTAACGGGGCTTAAACGTGTAAAAAAAACGCATCGAAAACCAAGTTTTGAGGTTGCAGGGACTGAAACTGTAAATCTGCCAAACTAGGTCCCTAAGTAGGGTCTAGATGCAGCAAAATGTCTTTTTACAGCTGTTAACAGCTGTTAACCACTCCCTAACCCCTTGCCACATGTTGATCTCTTATGGTGAGTGGCCATTTTGGGTACCATAAGGTTCCCACACATGTACGGATGTGATTAAGGCACGATATTCGACAAACGATCCTAACGGTGGACCATTTACTATAAATACCCACCTCCACCCTTCCCTTTTCCTCACAAGAATCTGATCCAAAAGACTCTAAGTTGGAACCATTGTTTCATACCTGAGTTATTTGGATCTAGATTAGCATTCGAGGACCCTTTGTAAGTGTTCCTTCGTTATTTTATTGCTTTTCGAGTCCGAAAGCCAAACCTTGTTTGACTTTCTGCATTGACCAGTTTATGGTCAATGCGAAGTTCGTTAGAACTTCGCAACGTGATTGTAATCACGATGGTTATAGTCCTTGTGACTATGCCCACTGATTACCACGTTGTCTAGGGTCGTAAGGGTAAGCGACTTGATCAGTCGCTTATGCTTTTGAACCCGACCCATTTGGTCGATCATTAGGATCCGACCAAACATATTAGGTGACCATAGTATATAGGGAATAACCTTCCGAGGTTATACCTTATGGTCGCTTCGTTTAAGTAGTTGTATGATAGGTAGTTTATATGCCTTAGGTAAATTACCAAAATGCCCTTTTTACGCCAAAATTCATTTTAAGCATATGTAACATAAATTTTGGTATCTAAACTAATATGGCAACAATATTAGACATGTTAAGGCATATTTTACTTATCATAGGACTAGTTATGCGTTCCGAACGCGTTTTACGCGAACGACGCGTTAAAGTAGCATAAGCTACCTAAACGGGTCGAAATGGGTCGTAAGCACTTAGGTTAGGTTTCATTTAGTATGTAGGCCTTATTAAACCATACTACATGAGTTCCCATACTCATTTGGTTTATGAGCCCTCATTCTATCCGATTCTCCGATATAGGTCCGGTTTATTAACATAGTTACCTATATTAGGTGCCGTTTGATTCCGTGATCTCTAGCTTTGCTTGGTGGTTATCTTAGGACTTCTGAGCAATCTCAAGTGAGTACATAGACCCCTCTTTTACTGTTTTCCAAACTGTTTTGGGGTGAAACACATGTGCCTACTTGTTACTTTCATGCTTTCCTGTTTTCACATCATATACTGCTATGTTCGTTAGTACATTATAGTACATGATTTCATTACACTTCATGCTAGGTGTGCCCATTGTGTGCATTACTTAGTACATCGTTTTACATGACATTTCACGCTATGTATGTTCATTTGATTACATACTTAGTGCATTGTTTTCACATGCTTACATTTTGATATGACGTTGGGTTTGTTTAAATGAATTTTTCACAATACCGCATAGATGTTTATATCAGTATAAGATGCATTTATTACACAAAACATAACCTTGATTTAAACCATGTTTTACTTCAATACCTTGTTTTTGTGCATTTTACATATGGTTTAGCTGATACATTCCACTTGCCATACATGACATTTGACAAAGACAATTGACAAAGACATTTGACATGGACATTTGACATAGACATTTTGACATGATTTACATTTGACACATAAACATGTTTGACATTTGTTTTACACTACATGATTTACATCTTGACATAAACACTTTGACATATTATCCAATACATTTGACAATTGGTCTAGACATAGACATCATACATTGTTGGTTTGGTTTGATTAAGTGATTAAGTAACGATGCGTGTGTAATATGATACAAGCATGGTGGATACGCCGCTGGTACTTCCTATATATAAATGTTTGTATGGTATTACATATCGTAGCGTTATTTGAATCATTTCAGTTTGATACATATAACATTTTATACAAATAACATACTTTTCACAATACATTATTTTACAAACAACTTATCTTATACAAACTCAGTTTACAATAGTTATTCATTTAACCATACATTATTCTCTTATTTATACATATCATCTGATCTTATCGTTTTTCAAATGATTTACAAAACAAAGCAAACTACAAGGTTCATGACTAAACATTTTCTCAAACATAAGTCATGAAACCTATTTTCACAAAACCTATGTATCTCACAGGCATTTTTATGCTGACGTACCTATTTTCACATGTGTTTTCAGGAGATGATGCGTAGGACTTATCAAGACTTACTTAGGCGGACCTGTGCCTTAGTGACTTAAAACGAGACAAGAACTAGTTAATTTATGTTATGTACTCTTTGTTTCTTATTTAAAGCAATGTAAACTCTCATGTTTAATTATAAAACGAAACTTCAATTGCCATGGATTTGAAACATTAATTCTGTTACAACACTCCCCGACGTTTCCGCCACGTCTTGTAGTTTTTACGTGGTCGGGGTGTGACAGAAAAGATGGTATCAGAGGCAATGTTTATAGGGAATTAGGTTATTAGTAATGCTTTGACCTAGTCTATAACCTTCTTAGGACCCTAACGCGAGTTTACTTGCGTTTAGTCATAAAACAATACCGTCACCTATCCTTAGGCGACGACCACAACAAGGACATAAATTTCAAAACCGCTTTGAAAACTAATCATCTGTTCTAGGATGATTAATTACTAGGTTTTGAACCCTCTATTGTAAGGTTTTGAACTCTCTATTATATGGTTTTGAACCCCTTTGAGTTTTCAAAATCTCGTCAAGGTTTTGGGTTTTAAATAATGTGAACACGTGCAAACTGGAAGGGTGAATGCCTGTATTCTGGGTTTTCTGTCTAGGCAAGCACTTCGTATATATCTCATCAGACGCGAGACCAGTTGTGCTTACCTGGGAATTCTTGGGATGAGTGTTCACTTATAGGCGAGCATGTCTTCGCGATACATTATTTTTGATCCATTTACTTTAATTCAGTCACTGTGTGTCGTTTGTTGCTTTGCAGTAACAAACAAATGACCACTATCCTGGCTTTCATCAGATTTGTTTCATCTCATTCTTTTCGTTTAATTCTCTCACTCGTTTCCTTTCATGTTTCCTCTTTTAGAATGCCTCCACGACGCGAAAATCCGATATCTATTGACGATCTGGCAGCTGTCATTACACAGCAAATGACTGCTGCAATCCCGAACGTCGTTGCTCAATGTTACCAAGCTATCAACAACAATAATGCCCTTTGCAACTTCAAGACGTTCAACTCGGCTAAGCCATCAAAGTTTTCCGGGTCTCAAGGAGCGACTGCACTTCTACAATGGTTCGAGAGTTTAGAGAGCACCTTCAGGCATGTACAATGTCCAAACGAGCGAAAGGTAGATTTCGCATCTAGTGTCTTTGAGAAACGAGCTCTGACGTGGTGGAACGGTGTGGTGAGAGATAGGGGTGCCGAAGTGGCACTGGCCCAAACTTGGGAAGAACTTCGAGCACTGATGATGAAGGAATTCTGTCCTCGTCACGAGATCAGGGCATTGGAAAGGGAATTCGACAATCTTAAGCAAGACAGCGGTGAACATCGAGCATACACTGATCGATATGAGGAGCTGAGCCTGTTGTGCCCTACCATGGTTACGCCTTTGGATAAGGCGATCAAGAAATACATTGATGGTCTCCCTGACTCAGTCCAGGACATTGTTACTGGTAGTAACCCCACTACGGTTAGGCAGGCCATTGAGCTATCTGCAACCTTGACTGAATCTCAGATCAGAAAGCATAAACTTTTCCGGAAAGGTGACAAGAAACCGGTCGAGGAATCAAAACCAGTCGAGGAATCAAAGATCATGGATGAACAGACTGGATCCCATAAGGAGTCAAAGAAGCGTAAGGCTTCGCAGAATTTTGCGATTGCTGCTCAACCCAACCAAAACACCCGCAACCAACCAACTCAACCTCCTGCAAAGAAACCTTATGCCGGTACTGCACCGATATGCGACAAATGTAATGCACATCACTTAGCTCACCTACAGTGTCGTTTATGTGCACCATGTGGGCGACTCGGTCACCTGGCAAATGCTTGTCGATTTACCCCAAACCAAGGTGGTCCAAACCAACCTCAAGTAAATCCTGCTCAAGCTCGTCTTCCACCAGGTCCTTGCTTCAACTGTGGCGAGATGAGCCATTTCCGAAGAAATTGCCCAAGGCTTGCTAATGCGAATCCGGCTCAGGGATGAGCATCAGACCAACTAGAAGACAATATTGTTTAGAAATAATCAAGCCTTATGTATTATTTCTTTTGTTGTCAAGGTCCATGAAACAGTTGTTATCATTGTTAATAAATAAATCTTTTTATTTACATTGCAATGTACAAATGTGATGGTTTGTATAAACAACGTATCCTCTACAATACCGACAATCAAGGGACCGTATTCCTTGAAGAACGGACTACCCCGTAATTTCTTCCATTTTATTATCTCTTGCGTTTTCCACGGAAATCCAAAATACCCGTTTCTTCCAAGGAAACGAAGTACAAGGCGCAAGTTACAACTCTGTACGAATACCCAAAGTACCATTATAAATTCTTAATAGGGTACCTAAGGGTATTTTCGTATATTCAAAAGTTATTACACCTTAATTCGAATATTGCGTTTTCTTGAAAACGAAATCGAATTTTTGGACGATCTTTCTATCTTTATAGTTAGATTCTTGCTAATGTTTAAAGTACCAAATGAAATCCATGAAATGGATTCCTAGTGTACTTTAAATTCTTAATTAACTAAACAAAGCTTACAAAGTATAGATCAAGTTAAACAATGTTGTGGTTATGTAACTATGTGTTTATGCATTTTGTGTTTTTGTATACACTGGATATTCTTGTCATTCAGAATCCTCATAGAATCTTTTCTTCATATGAAGGATTCGTAGTAGGATATTCGAAAAAGGTACTATCTTAAATCCTTAATGGACTTCTACGTTGTAGTTAAGTCCCTTGGATTATAAAGTACTATTCAAAAAGTTAAATACATCCTACGTCGGTGTAGTTAAATGTTTCTCTTAGGTAGTTGAGTTAAAGAGATCCTACGTCGATCTAAAGTTAAATACATCCTACGTCGGTGTGGTTAAATGTTTCTCTTAGGTAGTTGAGTTAAAGAGATCCTACGTCGATCTAAAGTTAAATACATCCTACGTCGGTGTAGTTAAATGTTTCTCTTAGGTAGTTGAGTTAAAGAGATCCTACGTCGATCTAAAGTTAAATACATCCTACGTCGGTGTGGTTAAATGTTTCTCTTAGGTAGTTGAGTTAAAGAGATCCTACGTCGATCTAAAGTTAAATACATCCTACGTCGGTGTAGTTAAATGTTTCTCTTAGGTTGTTGAGTTAAAGAGATCCTACGTCGATCTAAAGTTAAATATATCCTACGTCGGTGTAGTTAAATGTTTCTCTTAGGTAGTTTAGTTAAAGAGATCCTACGCCGATCTAAATTAAATAGATTGGTTCGACAATGTAGTTAAATACATCCTACGTCGGTGTAGTTAAATATTTCTCTTGGGTAGTTTAGCTGAAGAGATTGTTCGTTTATCTAATCCTTTGGTGACTTAGTTAAAGAGACTCTATTACAGTCAAGTTAAATCACCATAGGATTATTCGTTTGATTTCCATACGCATTATGAAATGAACTGTGCGGACTGTGCAAGGAAGTACGTAATTATGGAGGCCTACATAATTATGGAATTCAGTGCACAGAAACCACAGGAAGTTTTGTCATGTGTAAAGACCAATAGTGGCAAGAGTAATGATACGGGAGAAGTCTTTGACTTTGACCGATGTCGTATTATCTTACACTTCCCAATCCTGAATTCAAGTTTCCTATGATGAGTCTTCATAAGAAACATTCTTCTGTCCGTAGTTCGAAACTCCATGTTTTGTTACTACAAGGACTTTACATTGATAGTCGACAATTTCGCTAAGAATCCTAACATGACCCAGAGTTTTACTTAAGGGTCAATGGATTTATTAGAAAGCGAAACTGTCACAGCTGTCTTCACAAGTTTCCTCTAGAAATTAATTTCGGGACGAAATTTCCTAAAGTAGGGGAGACTGTGACACCTGTGTCACTGCGACCATCAAACAAATGCCAAACCAATGAAATATTGTATTTCATACTTTGGACTTGTATAAATATGTGTATCTTTTGCACATATCAACTCTTGTTCGATTCCAAACTTTAAATCGCTTTCTGGAAGGTTATACGCGCACTGATGCGTAAATATAACCAGTTTAATTCAACGAACACTCCAGAATAGTGAAATATACTTAACATACCTTAAATAACCTTTACATAACTTAGAAATAAGTTTTGAAGGCTTTGGTATGGCAAAAACAAGTTAATTCGCTTACAGGGACTAAACTTGACAAACTGCGAAAGTATGCCAATTCGTACTGGAACAGACATTCCGGAACATGACCATAAGTTAAACATACCATAAATATCCTTTACATAGCTTATAAATAGGCTTTGAGGGGTTCGGTGTGCTAAAATAAACTTTTGGGGTCATTCAGGGACAAAAAGCGTCAAAAAGTGCACAAGTTTGCATTTTCGCGCATAACTTACGTTCTGAATACATTCGGACATCCAAAAATTTATGTAAGCACTAAAATATTTTATTTTAGTGTTTGGCATAAGAAAAATCCATTCGTCACGCCATTTGGATCAT
The DNA here is from genome assembly GCA_030545235.1 of Helianthus tuberosus. NCBI lineage: Eukaryota > Viridiplantae > Streptophyta > Magnoliopsida > Asterales > Asteraceae > Helianthus > Helianthus tuberosus. The sequence continues at coordinate 1,644,614 of JARYGA010059779.1, forward strand.
TTTTCGCGCTTACGCGCATTCCGTCGTAATTAACCGAACAACGTAACCGTACGGCTAAACGAACCGACACCCGAGATATTTTTGAACACATTTTAAGTTCCCTATACTTTAACTTCATTTTAGAGCTTTGAAATGGGGTTAACGGGGCTTAAACGTGTAAAAAAAACGCATCGAAAACCAAGTTTTGAGGTTGTAGGGACTGAAACTGTAAATCTGCCAAACTAGGTCCCTAAGTAGGGGCTAGATGCAGCAAAATGTCTTTTTACAGCTGTTAACCACTCCCTAACCCCTTGCCACATGTTGATCTCTTATGGTGAGTGGCCATTTTGGGTACCATAAGGTTCCGACACATGTACGGATGTGATTAAGGCACGATATTCGACAAACGATCCTAACGGTGGACCATTTACTATAAATACCCACCTCCACCCTTCGCTTTTCCTCACAAGAATCTGATCCAAAAGACTCTAAGTTGGAACCATTGTTTCATACCTGAGTTATTTGGATCTAGATTAGCATTCGGGGACCCTTTGTAAGTGTTCCTTCGTTCTTTTATTGCTTTTTGAGTCCGAAAGCCAAACCTTGTTTGACTTTCTGCATTGACCAGTTTATGGTCAATGCGAAGTTCGTTAGAACTTCGCAACGTGATTGTAATCACGATGGTTATAGTCCTTGTGACTATGCCTACTGATTACCACGTTGTCTAGGGTCGTAAGGGTAAGCGACTTGATCAGTCGCTTATGCTTTCGAACCCGACGCATTTGGTCGATCATTAGGATCCGACCAAACATATTAGGTGACCATAGTATATAGGGAATAACCTTCCGAGGTTATACCTTATGGTCGCTTCGTTTAAGTAGTTGTATGATAGGTAGTTTATATGCCTTAGGTAAATTACCAAAATGCCCTTTTTACGCCAAAATTCATTTTAAGCATATGTAACATAAATTTTGGTATCTAAACTGATATGGCAACAATATTAGACATGTTAAGGCATATTTTACTTATCATAGGACTAGTTATGCGTTCCGAACGCGTTTTACGCGAACGACGCGTTAAAGTAGCATAAGCTACCTAAACGGGTCGTAATGGGTCGTAAGCACTTAGGTTAGGTTTCATTTAGTATGTAGGCTTTGTTAAACCATGTTACATGAGTTCCTACACTCATTTGGTTTACAAACCCTCATGCTACCCGATCTTCCGATTATAGGTCCGGTTTATTAATATAGTTACCTATATTAGGTGTCGTTTGATTCCGTGATCTCTAGCATTGCTTGGTGGTTATCTTAGGACTTCTGAGCAATCTCAAGTGAGTACATAGACCCCTCTTTTACTGTTTTCCAAACTGTTTTGGGGTGAAACACATGTGACTACTTGTTACTTTCATGCTTTCCTGTTTTCACATCATATACTGCTATGTTCGTTAGTACATTATAGTACATGATTTCATTACACTTCATGCTAGGTGTGCCCATTGTGTGCATTACTTAGTACATCGTTTTACATGACATTTCACGCTATGTATGTTCATTTGATTACATACTTAGTGCATTGTTTTCACATGCTTACATTTTGATATGACGTTGGGTTTGTTTAAATGAATTTTTCACAATACCGCATAGATGTTTATATCAGTATAACATGCATTTATTACACAAAACATAACCTTGATTTAAACCATGTTTTACTTCAATACCTTGTTTTTGTGCATTTTACATATGGTTTAGCTGATACATTCCACTTGCCATACATGACATTTGACAAAGACAATTGACAAAGACATTTGACATGGACATTTGACATAGACATTTTGACATGATTTACATTTGACACATAAACATGTTTGACATTTGTTTTACACTACATGATTTACATCTTGACATAAACACTTTGACATATTATCCAATACATTTGACAATTGGTCTAGACATAGACATCATACATTGTTGGTTTGGTTTGATTAAGTGATTAAGTAACGATGCGTGTGTAATATGATACAAGCATGGTGGATACGCCGCTGGTACTTCCTATATATAAATGTTTGTATGGTATTACATATCGTAGCGTTATTTGAATCATTTCAGTTTGATACATATAACATTTTATACAAATAACATACTTTTCACAATACATTATTTTACAAACAACTTATCTTATACAAACTCAGTTTACAATAGTTATTCATTTAACCATACATTATTCTCTTATTTATACATATCATCTGATCTTATCGTTTTTCAAATGATTTACAAAACAAAGCAAACTACAAGGTTCATGACTAAACATTTTCTCAAACATAAGTCATGAAACCTATTTTCACAAAACCTATGTATCTCACAGGCATTTTTATGCTGACGTACCTATTTTCACATGTGTTTTCAGGAGATGATGCGTAGGACTTATCAAGACTTACTTAGGCGGACCTGTGCCTTAGTGACTTAAAACGAGACAAGAACTAGTTAATTTATGTTATGTACTCTTTGTTTCTTATTTAAAGCAATGTAAACTCTCATGTTTAATTATAAAACGAAACTTCAATTGCCATGGATTTGAAACATTAATTCTGTTACAACACTCCCCGACGTTTCCGCCACGTCTTGTTGTTTTTACGTGGTCGGGGTGTGACAATTTTCATCCTCATTTTCGTATATTCATTATAATTAGTCTCATAGGGTCGTATAGGTATCCATATTTCAAAGTTGCGATACAATAACTGGGTTTCGTTTCGAATATGTGTTACTTTGCGACGCTTCACGGCCGTCGCGGAGGGTAGAATAGGTCCTCACTCAACGTCATCATGAGCGTTGGTGTGTGCGATGCGATGTGTTATAGCGATAAAGTACGCGTAATATGCGATAATACTGCGAAATAGCGAGGTATGCGATAAAACTACATTATGATCCGAATCTCTGGTGCTAGGCGTAACGAGTATAACGAGTAGTAACAACGCACGAACGTGCGGGTTGTTACAGCTAGCATTAATCTCATGCCCGCATCAATGTTTGATCGACTCGGACTAGGTAAAACAAGCCCCAAAAAGATGAGCATACAACTTGCTGATAGGTCTATCAAATATCTACAAGGTGTCGCCGAAAATCTATTGGTAAAAGTCGGAGACATTGAGGGTTGGGGACAAGGAGATGGAGTTTGGGGTTGGGGTTGGGGTTGGGAAAAGAGTAGAAGACGACGACCCGGTAAACTACATGAAAGTCATAGACTCAAGCTTGGATGATGCTCTCCGACGGTGCAACATAGGATGCAAAACATCCCACCTTTTTACACATTCAATCAACCTAAAAACTTATTTTTGGGACACATTGAGGACAATGTGTAATTTAAGTGGGGGGGGGGGGATGCTAAACCTTGAATTTTGCAAGTCCTAAAACAAGTCTTACACAAAACTCTATTGGAACCGCTAATCACCCCAAATTTTTTCAAAAACTTTTTATTTTTTTTACTTGTCTTGGTTTAATTTTGGAATAACAAGTTCTAAAAAGGTTATATTTTTACAAATTTACAACCGATAGCATCGTGATAAAAAGAACCAACATAATAAAATTATGAAACAGCTTGATAAATCTAGTTAAAATTTGATTATATATACTTGATCACATTATAAACCCATTCCCACAAAAAGTGAGTTTTGAGCCTTTATTGAGCATACAAGCACACATCTTTAAAATGAATGCTCATTTTTCGTTTCTTGTGTGAATAGCCGCTTGGTTTCTTACGACTCTAGAACTTGCCATGACGATACATTCCCGGTCCTTACCAACTTAAACCCAAGTAAGTAAATGATGGAGGCATTAGGACTAACCCATTTTCCTTTCAACACCATTATTTTTCACTTTTTTATCACCTACCCAAAAATCCCCCTAGTTAACCTCTTTTGAGCCTAAACCTTTTCGTTTCTAAACCCACAAAACAAACACCATTTACCCACCAAAACCCTTTTTCTTTTAAACCTTTATTTTAGTAAAAAGCTCGGTTTTCTTGTGACATTCCTTATCAAAAAAAAAAAAAAATGAAGTCTAGCAATAAACAAACAAGTTCCTCAAAGAAACTTTGTTTGAAAATGCTTTGTTTAAATAAAAGTCACAAAAATAAAAAGTTTTATGACGACCGATGCTTTTTACGATTTTAGCCCTTTTTACTAACCACTAACCCAAAACTACCTAGCTTTAACCCAAGCCTAACCCTTCCCCAAGTCCTCTTGATACTTACAAAGGTTTATAGTTAAAAAGGAGGAGGATTGATTGCTTGGCAAGCATATGGTAGAAATAAGTTCCATGCCGGTCTCGAGTGTTTCACAAAAATACATCTTCGGTCGAGTGTTGAGTGATATCCCGTGAGGTATGTGAACTTGTATATAAATGGAATTTTAAAAAAAGGCATGTTATGCCGAAATAAGTAATTTCTCTTATGAAACGTTCTAAATAAATCATGACGAATAGGATTGTAAATAACATAAAAATAAAACCTAATAAAGAGCTTGGATTCCCGACACTCTAGACAAGCCCAAAACTTCTCTTCTACCCATTCCATTTGGGTGTGTAAGCCACATTATAAAGAGTTTTGCTTGAGGACAAGCAAAGATTCAAGTGTGGGGGTATTTGATGTGTGAAAAATGCAACATATAAATTACATCAAATGAGGCATAAAACTAACCTTTTTTTAGTACTAATGTTGGAAAAAGTGTGCTTTTGTCTTCCTTTTGTATTTTCAGGATTAAATGAGCGTAATTGAACAAAAGGAACAAATATTCAGCAAAATCTAACATAAATACAAGAAAAGGAATAAACGTGGCATGCCCGACCCCTCGACAGCATCTTCCCAAGCATAACCAAAGAAACAGAAGGCTGACCACGGCCCCGTGCCCAGCGGACACGGGGGCGTGGCCAGGTGCCTGCAGAAAAGACAAAGCCATAGAAGCTTCTATTCCTAGCACGGGGGCATGCAGAAAAGACAAAGCCATAGAAGCTTCTAATCTCAACGCTAAGATTCGTAGAATCTTGCAAATCTTGATAGTACAGATACGCTTCTACACATGGGGCCGTGCCCAGCTAACACGGGGGCGTGTGGAGCTAATGCAGACAAATTTTAATTAATGAAGAAATAGAAAGAGGATGGACACGGGGTCATGCCCAATGGACACGGGGCCGTGTCCGGGCTTCTGTGCATGCTATAAATAGGGGTGCTTGGTTCACTTCAAAGGCATCCATTGGCAAACCACCTCTCTCCCACTTCACCACCACTCCACCACCACTACAACCCACATCCACCACCATCATCCATCATCCATCTTAGAGTGTGTTTAGTAGTCTCGGGATCCAAGATTGATAGTAAGAGTTCTTGACAATCAAAGTCCATGTTTGCCTAAGTCTCTTACATCACTTGGTGAAGACAAGCATTTAATGTAATACTTTTGATTTTTAATCTTTTCGCACTTTTTATTTGGTTTTGTATTAATGACTTTAATAACTAGTTTCTTATGTTGAAGGTGAAACTTCCTTATCATTTGTCCGTGGTGTCTTGACGTTATTTAACTGTCTATATAAAAAAAAAGATTTTCACCATTCATATCTCTACGGTCTATATAGAGATATGTTGGCTACCTGGTCGGGGTTAAGGGAATGGTTTGGTAAGGTTCTTGCCTTGTTCAGTGTATAGATCCTGCAAGGACCTGGGTTAAGCATACTAGGACCTCCTTCAATACCCACTAGTATTGGATGGCGGGGGTGCGAATGGCTTGATCCCCTCATATGTAAACTGCTATTAATACATTAACCCGACTACTTGGGATTGTATCCCTGCTGACTCAAACCACTTAGCCGAGGGTAACATCACCTTCAAAAGAGGGGCCTACCACATTACGCATTAATAACTTAATTAATTATCTTTCAATATTCCAACCCTTTGGGATTGTATCCTTGTTGACTCAAACCACTGGGTTGAGGGTAACGTCACCTTCAAAAGAGGGGCCTACTACTATAACTAAGATAATCTCTTAAAAAGTGCAAAAGTGCGGAAATCATCAAAGGTTATATTGAAGGCTAGTCGGATCCAAGTGATTCATCTTGTCTATCTGTTTTTATTTTATTTTATTTTTCAGTATTTTTAGTTTTTATTTTTCATGTTTAAAACCTTTTCTAAACTTTTGATTTGATTAGACAATGAGGATAAACTGCTACTAAAAGCTCTTGTGTCGTTGGACGACCTCGGTATCTTACCAACGCTATACTACGCTCACGATGGGTGCACCTGCCCATATGTGTGTTTAGTGTTAGTAGAATATCGTGTTTTATAAATTTAAAACTTGACTAAAGTGTTAAAAAGGGCTTAAAATATTAATTAAAATATATCACACTCGACACGCATCAGAAGGTTTTCACCTCCGATTCGGACGAAGATCCTGATTTCATGTCTGACGATGACATCCCTTCGGAAGATGACGTTCTTACCCCTACCTATCCACAACCAGCTCATCATTGGACATCCCGATGGTGAGCATATCGTTGAGCCTATCCCTTTCCACGCTATTCCCCTTGCTGCCATCCCTGCTGAGGATGAGCCTTTTGTTGTTGAATGGGATGATGATGTTGACGTTCCTGTGTTTGAGGTGGTGTGACACCCGGCTCTCAAGCCGTACCGTACAATAGTAATATGTGTAGTGAACATGTAAAATGGCTATTTGTGACTGATTGTGATGTTAATATACGATATTTGATGTGTTGGTAAATTTAGATGTATATAAAAATTTTGTTGGCAACGGTAAAACAAACGCTTATCGCGTAACGATTAAAATGCGAAACGAATGTCGGTGACCACCCGATCAGTGTTAAAATCCTAAAAATAGTCTGTTATGATTAGAATAATAATTCTAGTCATATCCGTGTGGAAAAATAATTTAAAACGCTATGAAACTCTATTTTTCGAGTTTAAGCGCGCACCGCGCGATACTGCGCGAATTAAACAAAATACTGTCAACGCAGCCAGTCAAGGCAACTGGAAATTATTTCAGTAATAATTTTAAGTAATTAGTTTTATAGAATGATAAAAATAATTTAAAACGCACTAAAACAGGATTAAAACGCTAGATAAAATACCCGGTATCCAGTAAAATACTTGTTTTTGAGCTAATATACATATAATATATGTATGTATAGGTGGTGTGTGTGTGGAGAGTGAAATGTGGCAGCCCTATGGCAGCCCACCTCTTTCAATTTATGCCAATCATATGCCAAGTGTTATCTTGGAAATGATAACCATCATTTAAAAACATTCTCTTACACATAACCATTCATAATTCAAGATCAAAAACTCCTCTCTCTCTCTCTCTTCTTGAACACCTACGGCCGAAACCCCCATCACACATCCATATTTCATTTTCAAAATCAAATCATGAAGATTCAAGGGCTAATCAAGGTGATTCCAAGCTTGTAAGAAGGTTTGCAAGTGATTTTAAGCAAGATTCAATCAAGAACAAGTCTCATATCACCATGTTTTATAAAAAACCCACTAAAAATCTTGAAGGTATAAAATATTTTCTTTAAATATTGTTCTTGATTCATAGTGACAAAGAAGATAGTGAAAGTTTCTCTTGATTCTTGAATCTAAACATCAACTTGAAACTAACCAACAAATGAGTTTTGAACAAAATGAAAATGGGTGTATGCATGTATGTATGTATGGCCGAGAGTGGGTGTGTGTATGTGTGTATAAAACTTCGTATATATATGTATGTATATGTGTATGCATGCATATAAAAGTTGTTGTATAATCTTAAATGTGAAGGATCTAGGTATGAATGAACATGAATGATTTGAAGGATTAAAGTGTTATGTGAACTATTTGAAAGAATATTATGTTAGTGAAGTTTTGATGCATATTGAGATCATGTTAGATGATAATGTTATGATATGGATGTATTAGATGCATATACTTAGACATGCATGAGGATATGTGATCTTAAAAAGGTGATTTGTGTATGATTTAGTAAAAATCAGATATGAGCAGATTATAAACACTAAAATGAAGTTATTTTAAAGTGTTTAGTGACTTATAACTTTGTCATAGTGTTTGCTAGCTTTGCATGTTGTACTTGGTGCATTAAAAGTTGTAAAATACGTGAAATCACATGATTTATGTGACTTATACAAAAACTGCACTAATCTGATTATAACCACTATTTTAATCAGTAAATAACATGTTTGTGTTAAAATATCAATTCGTTTCGAGCTGGGATGATTATAGTAATGTTTAACGCAAAACTATGCGTTAAAATGGTAAAAAATCGGCTTTTCGAGTGATTTCTATAAAACTAATTTAGATCAGTAAGTAAACTGATGTTTTTAGTTTAAAAATAAGTATTTTGACTAATTTTAAGTTTACTTGGTGTTTGGTTGGTCATACGTGACTTCCGACGCCCGAAAATGTTACCGAATCGCTAAAATACGCACTTTTCAATATACAATAGTGTGGGTAAAATTTTGGGTAAACCTTATGTGATAAAATGTGTTATATGATTTAAACATGAGAATGTTAAAATATGTTAAGTTTTTAACATGATGTTAGAAATCTAGCTTACGCATGTATGCTTGTACATTTTGTGCGGTAGAAACGGTAAAAATTGCGTTAAACGTGAAACTTGTTTGTCGAGCACGAAATTTGATACATATAAGATATTTTATGTATATTTTCTTTAAAAATGAGAAAATAGATAAGTTAACAGGATTTCACGTGTTTCGGTGTTAAATTATATGAACGTTTATGTATATATATTACGACGCGGAAATCGTAGATATATTGCGTATAAACGGGAGAGTTAACGGATTTACACAATAATGGTCATCAATAAAATCGTTCAAGTCGTAAAAGCATATATATATATATATATATATATATATATATATATATATATGAACTCATATATATATTAACGTGCCAACATAATAAAAAATGATAACTTTTCGAGAAAATCTCAAAGTTATGTGACAATTCTAAGAAAACAGAGAAACTTAGGATTTTGTGATGAATATTGATTTAAAAACCGTTCCTATATATATGTCACACCTCGACCGCGTAAAACAACAAATCGCGACGGAATCATAGGGGAGTGTTGTAACAAAATCATTGTTTCATAACACACGGAAATTTGAAGTTTCGTTATATTTAAAGATTAACCATTTACATTGTCTTGAAATTTAAACAAACAAGTTAAACATAGTCTATCATTGTTATTAAGTCACTAAGGCCTCATCCAGTCCTATGTGAGCATGCATCCTAGCAATCAACATCATTCAACAACACCTGAAACATATGTAAAAACAAAGTCAGCAAAGAAATGCGGGCGAGCACATAGGTTTATGAGAGTGTAGGATTCATGGCTAGTTTATATGTTGCAATACCTAATTTAAAAACCTTGTTTTGAAAAGTATAGTATTGCGACATAATTAACCAACTCAAATCAAGTTGGTTATAATTTATAAAATCTCGTAGCCATGATTCTTAACCCCAAAATATTTATTTAATTAAATCAAATTGTAAAACATCTCGTAAAAACTCGTTAATAAAACTCGTATGGTTTATATTATTCAGAAAACATCATTGTGTGACATCGTTTCAAAATCGTTTACCCAAGTGAACTAAATAACGCCACGGTATGTAATATGATGAAAACACTTATATATAAGAAGTACCAGCGGCGTATCTACCATGTTTTCATCACATTACACCCGTCCCGTTATCTAAACATTAACCAAAAACCAATCATTTACCCAAATCGTTTAACTCGTTAAAATCGCTTCAGTCGTTTAAATCATTCTCGTTTTAATTGTGAAAACCACTTTTGGTCGTCTCGCTAATAACATCCAAACCTTCGTGACTCGACTATCTCGAAACTCGCATTAATAAACCACAAAAGGGTAAATTAACAATCACAGATTCAATCGTTACCCACCTAACCCACACATAACCATGGGTGCAGCCTGATAACGGGATTTGTAAGATCCTATAGTACCATAACCTAATACTGGTCGGTTCGGCCAAAACTAATGAATGTTATTCGTTATGTAATTACAACCAACAAGTTTATCCAAATTATCGAAATCGTTATTAATTTAATATAATCCATTTTAATCATTTTCGAAACCATCGTTAAAAACATCGAAATCTTTTAACACATATGAATCACCCCAAAACAATCGAAAACAGTAAAATAGGGGAACTATGTACTTACTTAAGAATGCTTAGAAGTCTTGAATAACAACCAAGCAAAGCTAGAGGGATCACGGAAATCAATCGGCACCTAATATAAATAACTATGTAAATAAACCGGACCTAAATCGGAAGATCGGATAGGATGAGGTTTCGTAAACCAAATGAGTATTGGAACTCATATGACATGGTTTAACAAAGCCTATGTAGTAAATCGAAACCTAACCTAAGTGCTTTCGACCCATTACGACCCATTAAGGTAGCTTATGCTACTATAACGCGTCGTTCATGCAAACGCGCGTTCGAGGCGTCTAACTAGTCCTATGACAAGTATTATATGCCTATACATGTTTAAATATGTTGCATAATCAGTTAAGTGACAAAATTTTATGTTACATATGCCAAAAATCCAATTATGCATAAAAAGGGTATTTTGGTCATTTTTCCTAAGGCATATAAACTACCTATCATACAACTACTTAAACTAAGTGACCATAAGGTATACCCTCAGAAGGTTATTCCCTATACAACTATGGTCACTAAACATGCTTGGTCGAATCTTAATGATCAACCAAACGGGTCTAGTTCGAAAGTCTAAGCGGTGGTTTAGACCACTTGACTTACAACTCTACACAAGCACTAAACTAAAAGTGACGAGCTAAACATGTTAAAACATGTTTAGTTAAGTTAGAAAACAGGTTTTTGATATCAAAACAAAGGGTTTTGATACCCAAGAATAGTTTGGTTGCAAAATATGCATGAACGCGCATTTTGACCGAAACTATGACTCGTCACTACACCTAATCAACGTGGTAATCAGTAGTTATAGTCACTAGGGACTATAACCATCGTGATTACGCTCACGTTGCAAAGTTCAAACGAACTTTGTGTTGACCAAAGACTGGTCAAAGCAGAAAGTCAAACACTGTTTGACTTTCGTGCTAAAAACGCATAAAAGCACGAAAGAATACTTACAAAGGGTCCAAGCAAGGAAATCTTGATTCAAATTGCTCAGGTATGAAGTGCCAGACTCCAACTTAGAGCTATTTGAATCAGATTGTGAGGAAAGAATGAAAATGAGTTGGGTATTTATAGAAAACCCACAACCGTTAGGATCGTTCCTCACAAAACATGCTTCGATCTTGACTCTCCATGTGGGCACATGGTATTGTAATACAAGGGGCACACTAAAAACCATCAAAATTAGCCCAAAGTATCCCAAATCAGATGCTAAAACCATCAAAAACAGGCTGGAAAGCCAGATTCAATGTTTTTGTCTGATGGGCTCTCATGGGCCGCGTAAGAAATAAGCTTGGGTTACGCGGGCCGCCTAAGCAAGTTTGGCAGATTTACACTTTTAGCCCCTGCACGCCCAAAACTTGATATTTGATGCATTTTTGGCACGTTTAAGCCCCGTTAACCCCATTTCAAGGCTCTAAAATGAAGTTAAAGTATAGGGAACTCAAAATATGCTCAAAAATATCTCGGATGTCGGTTCGTTTGGTCGTACGGTTGCGTTATTCGGTTAATTACGACGGAAGTCGTAACGAACGCAAAAACGATCCAAATTAAGCGGCGAATGGAATTTTATCATGCCAATCACTAAAATAAAATATTTTAATGACTACATAAATTTTTGGATGTTCGGATATATTCAAAACGTAAGATATGCGCGAAAATGCAAACTTATGCACTTTTTGACGCTTTTAGTCCCTATTGATCAAATAAGTTTATTTTAGAATACCGAACCCCTCAAAGCCTATTTCTAAGCTATGTAAAGGATATTTAGGGCATGTTTAACTTATGATCAAGTTCCAGAATGTTCGTTACAGTACGAATCGGCATACTTTCGCAGTTTGTCAAAATTAGTCCTTATAAGCGAATAAACTTGATTTCGACACACCAAACCATCCAAAACTTATTTATAAGTTATGTAAAGGTTAATTAAGGTATGCTAAGCCTATGTCACTATCCCGGAGTGTTTTTCGTGTTAAACTGATTACGTTTACGCATTAGTTCGCGTATAACTTTCCAGAAAGCGATTTTGAGCTTGAAATCGAACGAGAATTTATATATGCAAACGATACACATATTTATACAAATCCCAAGTATGAAACACAATATTTCATTGATTCGGTATTTGTTTGATGGCCGTGGAGGCATAGATGTCACAGTCTCCCCTACTTCAGGAAATTTCGTCCCGAAATTTAATTAGAGGAAACTTGTGAGAGCTCGAAACAAGAAGTCAAAAAGATAAGACAATACTAGTTAGGGTTCTGAACTACTAGTAACTTTAATAACATTGTGCCTGCAATGTAAGAGGGACACTTATATACAAGTATATGAAGCACCATTGGTGCGTCCACTGTACCTCCATTACATTGTTCACGTTTTGTTATTTTTGCCACTATAGGTTCTTACACATGATAAATATTACTGAGGTTCCTGTGCACTGAATTTCATAATTATGTACGTGTCCATAATTACGTAATTCCTTGCACAGTCCGCACATTGCATTTTATAATGTGTAGGGGAAAACCAAATGAACAAACCTGTGATGAGTGTGACTAGACCACCATAGGGTCCTTTTAATTAAATCAACAAATGATCTCTTTAAATAGACCACCAAGGAGTCTTTTCAGCTATATCATCACATGACATTCTCAACCAGATTTTGAATTAATCTTTTTAACCAGACCACTCAAGGGGTCTCTTTTGAATCTTGGAATGGTACTATATAATCCAAGGGTCTTAACTATTACGTAGAAGCCCATTAAGGATTTAAGATAGTACCTTTTGAGTTATCCTACTATGAATCCCTCATATGAAGATTTGGAAGATTCTACGAGGATTTGGATAACGAAAATTGAATCACACAAAAACATAAAAGAAAACACATAAACACATAATCACATAATTGCATAATTTTTTAACTTGACCTTTAATTTGTTATCTTTGGACACGGTATTTAAAGCACACCAGGAATCCAATCTGTGGATTTCATTTGGCACTTTAAACATTTTCAAGAATCTAACTATAAAGATAGGAAAATCTTAATAGGAATTCGGCTTGTCCTTATTGAATTGTAATGTACGTATTAAGGCATACAAGGAATCCAATCAAGGGCTCCGATTTGAGCGATAAACTTCCATAAGGATCTAATTGTGAAGATAAGAAGATCCCATATGGATTTTAGAATTCGAAGAGTGGGAGACGCTTCGAAACCTTGCACTAGACGTGCTTAAGTCGATACACGAGGTAGAATGCTTATGAAGTTGAGGTGCTAGATATGCCAAGGCGACATATGAAGCAGAATTTGAAGGTTGGGTAATATGAGCAGAATGCTTTTCGTAAACTATGCATGGGGTTCTTTAGAAATATGTTAAATGTTTTTGAAATCCTACATAATATTTTTGAAATAAAGTAGGTGTATTAGGTAAGTATATTTAAAAAAAATGTTTTGAAATCATGCGAGATGAATTTTGTAATTATGTATAAGGTTTTTGAAAACATGAATAATGCTTTTTGAAACCATGTACTTGACACATTTAAGTAAATATACTGTGTTAAAATCGTTTTCAAACTATATGAAATATTTTGAAATCATGAAGGTTGTGTTTTGAAATACATATACTATGTATGTTGTTATAAAAACTTAGAATGCAATGATATGGGTATGAGATCGAAGAATATCCTTAGTTATCAAACCAAGGATTTAAAGTGATTACTCAAAATGTCACTTATTTTTTTTGTACTTCGTTTCTTAGAATGAAACGAGCACTTAGAATTTTCGAGGAAATCATGAGCGATCACATGAACGAGAGAACTATAAATATGGTTCTTTGGTGTAGGTATCGTAGGGGTATGTCATACACACATGTAACTACATTTGTACATCAGAATTGCAAACAACGATTTTATTTATAAACAAAACCGATTGTTCTCAGAGTTCAAGAAAAACAAAAGAAACTAACGCATAAGATTCAGATTATTCAAAGCGACAGCTTCTTCTAATCATCCAAATGCTCATCCGTGGGTCAGATTTGCATTGAAAATCTTTGGGCTTTTGTTCCTGAGATAACTCGTCTCGCCATAGGTGTAGCAAGTACCAGGAGGAAAATGAGCTCGTGCTGGATCTGCTTGTGCAGCAGTAGGATCTGCAACAGTTTTGCTTTGGATAGCAAAACGACACACATTAACCAGATGTCCCCATCATCCACAGTAGGTACATTTTAAGCAGGGTATGTGATTCGGATGATAACGGTTGCATCTATTGCACCATGGAGCATCTCGGCAAACCCTAGCTGTATGACCTATAAATCCACAAATTAGGCATTTGCGGCACTTCACACTGGCATGATGATGAAGGTTACATTGGTTGCACAAGGGTTCTGTTCCTTTGTAAGGCTTCCTGGCTGGTGGTGCTGCCACCTGGCTAGGTTCTGCTTGATTTGGTGCAACGGCTATGGGATCCTTTGAAGCTTTACGCTTCTTTGATTTTGGTGAAGGCTTGGCTTCTCTTTCCTTTGATGCTCCTTGGATGGCTTCATTATTGAGACGAGACATGGCGACGACTAATTCAGCAGTCTTCAGGATTACTTCACCTATTCGCTGGGAAAATTTGGTAGTCTGCTCGGACATCTGGGCGTCGCTGCGATGAAGAGACATTCTAGAGGAAAGGGAAGACATAGGAAGAAACGAGTGAAATGTTATCGGATAATCAAAACAGAATGACAACGCATAGAAATTGCGATCATTTGTTTGTTACCTAAGGCAAACAAATGAGATGGTGATTAATTAAAGTAAGCGGGTCATATTAATGTATCGCGAAGACATGCTTTAGCCTATAAGTGGACACTCACCCCAAGAGTTCCCAGGTAAGAGTGACTGATCCGATTATGTGGATTTGTACGAACACTCTAGCCTTAGACAGAAAACTCAAAGTACAGGCATCCACCCTTCCAGATTGCACGTGTTCACATTATAAGACCCAAACTTTGACGAGATTTTGAAAACTTAGAGGGTTCAAAACCTAGTAATCAATCATCCTAGAACAGATGATTGGTTTTCAAAGCGGATTTGAAATTTATGTTCTTGTTGTGGTTGTCACCAAAGGATAAGTGATAGTATTGTTTTAATATCTAAACACGAGAATCTTGTGTTAGGGACCTAGGAAGGTTATAGACTAGGTCAAAGCATTACTAATAACCTAATTCCCTATAACCATGGGCTCTGATACCAACTTTTCTGTCACACCCCGACCGCGTAAAACAACAAATCGCGGTGGAATCGTCGGGGAATGTTGTAACAGAATCATTGTTTCATAACACACGGAAGTTTGAAGTTTCGTTTTATTTAAAGATTAACCATTTACATTGTCTTGAAATTTAAACAAACAAGTTAAACATAGTCTATCATTGTTATTAAGTCACTAAGGCCTCGTCCAGTCCTATGTGAGCATGCATCCTAGCAATCAACATCATTCAACAACACCTGAAACATATGTAAAAACAAAGTCAGCAAAGAAATGCTGGCGAGCACATAGGTTTATGAGAGTGTCGGATTCATGGCTAGTATATATGTTGCAATACCTAATTTAAAAACCTTGTTTTGAAAAGTATAGTATTGCGACATAATTAACCAACTCAAATCAAGTTGGTTATAATTTATAAAATCTCGTAGCCATGATTCTTAACCCCAAAACATTTATTTAATTAAATCAAATTGTAAAACATCTCGTAAAAACTCGTTAATAAAACTCGTATGGTTTATATTATTCAGAAAACACCATTGTGTGACATCGTTTCAAAATCGTTTACCCAAGTGAACTATATAACGCCACGGTATGTAATATGATGAAAACACTTATATATAAGAAGTACCAGCGGCGTATCTACCATGTTTTCATCACATTACCCCCGTCCCGTTATCTAAACATTAACCAAAAACCAATCATTTACCCAAATCGTTTAACTCGTTAAAATCACTTCAGTCGTTTAAATCATTCTCGTTTTAATTGTGAAAACCACTTTTGGTCGTCTCGCTAATAACATCCAACCCTTCGTGACTCGACTATCTCGAAACTCGCATAAATAAACCACAATATGGTAAATTAACAATCACAGATTCAGTCGTTACCCACCTAACCCACACATAACCATGGGTGCAGCCTGATAACGGGATTTGTCAGATCCTATGGTACCATAACCTAATACTGGTCGGTTCGGCCAAAACTAATGAATGTTATTTGTTATGTAATTACAACCAACAAGTTTATCCACATTATCAAAATCGTTATTAATTTAATATAAACCATTTTAATCATTTTCGAAACCATCGTTAAAAACATCGAAATCATTTAACACATATGAATCACCCCAAAACAACCGAAAACAGTAAAATAGGGGAACTATGTACTCACTTAAGAATGCTTAGAAGTCTTGAATTACAACCAAGCAAAGCTAGAGGGATCACGGAAATCAATCGGCACCTAATATAAATAACTATGTAAATAAACCGGACCTAAATCGGAAGATCGGATAGGATGAGGTTTCGTAAACCAAATGAGTATTGGAACTCATATGACATGGTTTAACAAAGCCTACATACTAAATCGAAACCTAACCTAAGTGCTTTCGACCCATTACGACCCATTAAGGTAGCTTATGCTACTTTAACGCGTCGTTCGCGCAAACACGCGTTCGAGACGTCTAACTAGTCCTATAACAAGTATTATATGCCTATACATGTTTAAATATGTTGCATAATCAGTTAAGTGACAAAAGTTTATGTTAAATATGCTAAAAATCCAATTATGCATAAATAGGGCATTTTGGTCATTTTTCCTAAGGCATATAAACTACCTATCATACAACTACTTAAACTAAGTGACCATAAGATATAACCTCGGAAGGTTATTCCCTATACAACTATGGTCACTAAACATGCTTGGTCGGATCTTAATGATCGACCAAACGGGTCTAGTTCGAAAGTCTAAGCGGTAGTTTAGACCGCTTGACTTACGACTCTACACAAGCACTAAACTAAAAGTGACGAGCTAAACATGTTAAAACATGTTTAGTTAAGTTAGAAAACAGGTTTTTGATATCAAAACAAAGGGTTTTGATACCCAAGAATAGTTTGGTTGCAAAATACGCATGAACGCGCATTTTGACCGAAACTATGACTCGTCACTACACCTAATCAACGTGGTAATCAGTAGTTATAGTCACTAGGGACTATAACCATCGTGATTACCCTCACGTTGCAAAGTTCAAACGAACTTTGTGTTGACCAAAGACTGGTCAAAGCATAAAGTCAAACACTGTTTGACTTTTGTGCTAAAAACGCATAAAAGCATGAAAGAATACTTACAAAGGGTCCAAGCAAGGAAATCTTGATTCAAATTGCTCAGGTATGAAGTGCTAGACCCCAACTTAGAGCTATTTGAATCAGATTGTGAGAAAAGAATAAAAATGAGTTGGGTATTTTTAGAAAACCCACAACCGTTAGGATCGTTCCTCGCAAAACGTGCTTCGATCTTGACCCTCCATGTGGGCACATGGTATTGTCATACAAGGGGCACACTAAAAACCATCAAAATTAGCCCAAAGTATCCCAAATCAGCTGCTAAAACCATCAAAAACAGGCTGGAAAGCCAGATTCAATGTTTCTGTCTGATGGGCTCTCACGGGCCGCATAAGAAATAAGCTTGGCTTACGCTGGTCGCCTAAGCAAATTTGGCAGATTTACACTTTTAGCCCCTGCAGGCCCAAAACTTGATATTTGAAGCATTTTTGGCATGTTTAAGCCCCGTTAACCCCATTTCAAGGCTCTAAAATGAAGTTAAATTATAGGGAACTCAAAATATGCTCAAAAATATCTCGGATGTCGGTTTGTTTGGTCGTACGGTTGCGTTATTCGGTTAATTACAACAGAAGTCGTAACGAACGCAAAAACGATCCAAATTAAGCGACGAATGGAATTTTATCATGCCAATCACTAAAATAAAATATTTTAATGACTACATAAATTTTTGGATGTCCGGATATATTCAGAACGTAGGATATGCGCGAAAATGCAAACTTATGCACTTTTTGACGCTTTTAGTCCCTATTGATCAAATAAGTTTATTTTAGAATACCGAACCCCTCAAAGCCTATTTCTAAGCTATGTAAAGGATATTTAGGGCATGTTTAACTTATGATCAAGTTCCGGAATGTTCGTTACAGTAAGAATCGGCATACTTTCGCAGTTTGTCGAAATTAGTCCCTGTAAGCGAATAAACTTGATTTCGACACACCAAACCATCCAAAACTTATTTCTAAGTTATGTAAAGGTTACATAAGGTATGTTAAGCCTATATCACTATCCTGGAGTGTTTTTCGCGTTAAACTGATTACGTTTACGCATTAGTTCGCGTATAACTTTCAAGAAAGCGATTTAGAGCTCGAAATCGAACGAGAATTGATATATGCAAACGATACACATATTTATACAAATCCCAAGTATGAAACACAATATTTCATTGATTCGGTATTTTTTTTATGGCCGTGGAGGTACAGATGTCACAATATATATTAGGACGTGTAGAAATCAATATCTGGGATTGCGCTATTTAAAATACGCACCAAAAGGTGAGTGTCACTAAACCCCTCTTTTTACTGCTTTATATATTTTGGGGGTAGAACACGCCTAAAAGGGTTTAATAATGTTTTTGGAATAATACATACCTTTTTGATATAAAATATATATATTTTCATTGAAAATATATATGGAATTGTGAAAATATATGTTTCGGGGATGAAACGGTTTTTGTTGAATATATGTTTCAGGGATGAAACGGTTTTGTTAAATATATTTGTTTCGGGTAGAAACGGGGTTATGCATGGTGTTTGGGGGAAAACGACCATGTAGTTGGGACGAATTTGCTTGATCTCAAGAGAGTAAGTATCGGCATAGGCTTACATTTCGTTGGGGATTTCAGGGGATTCGTACAACATCGTGTATTGAATTGTCATATTGGTAGGATATATATATTGTACGTGAGGCAGACATCATATTGTTCTCGAAGAGGACCCTGCGCCCATGATGTAGTTTAATCATTTAAGTATTGCACGCGAGGAATTGTTGGTAGATCTATCGGGTTGACAACCCCGTTATGATCGGTCGCCCCGTGTCAAGTCAAATGACGAATTGATAATCTGTTTATTGTCTAGCTTTGATTATCCCTGCATGGTTAATATATAGTTCGTATTTTCTTGCTAACATTACGAGTCAGAAAATTTACACAATAATTTAATATACAAAACCTAGGTCAGAATGTTATTGTCGGGTGGGTGAACCGCGACGGGAGGACCCATGGATTTTATTAAGGAAGTAAAATGGACTTTCTAAAAATTATATGGATGTTTTCAAATAAACACATAATCAGAAAGTTTTCCTTTGGAATAATTTGTTTGTATGTGAATATGTGAACTCACCTTCCTTTGTGTGGACACTTGATTTTAGCGTGTTCTACAGGTACTTGAGTTCGGCTTCGGGAATCATGGCGTATCTTGTGTTTGATGATGCATGTTGTTTTGTTTGAAAATATTGGACAACTTTTAAACTTTCTGGGACGTTTGTAATAAGATCCGCGAGGATCAAGACAACTTAACTTATGTGGTTATGTCGTGGTTTCTAAAATGTAATGTTTAATAAGTTATGTTTTAAAATATGTCGAAATGTCCAACAAATGAGTGCATCGTCCAACAAGGTATAAATGGGCACCAACTTCCGTCACCACTACGTTTAATATTCCGCTGCGACGTTTTTGGGGTGTGACAGAAGTTGGTATCAGAGCCATTGGTTGTTAGCAAACTAGATGTTTTCGGGGAAAACACTAGACTTCAACCGGAGAATTTTGAAATGTAAAATCCAAAATTCTCTAAGCCAAGATATTTAAATAAACATAGAAAATATTTTATCATGTGTGAAAACCATTATGTGTTTATGTGCATACGTGATTTACTGTTTATTTGGCCTTATGTGTTACTGTTCACTTTGATTACGCACTTACTTGTACGTTTATATGTGTGTCACAGATGTCGCACGAACATGAGGTCATCGAGATCCACGACTCAGGTTACGAGCCAGATTTTGAGACTTCACCCAGACCTATGCTGCCAGAGACACCTATCACGACTCCACAGATAATTAGTACTACCGAGCCTACCTCATCTTTCCACGTAGACCCTGCTGCTTTTGCCAGCCAGGTAGACCCCCGATGCGCTTTCACTAGCAATGGGTGGATAAATGATGATGATGTACCTCTCTCAATCCATGAGACGGGACGATCATCTGGCATGGTACCAGTTATCGATGACGTGATCAGGGGTGTCCCTACTATCAGAGGATCTTCTAGTATCGCACCAGTGGTGGACGCCACTATCGTCACGGCTCGACCCTTAGAGCCATCAGTCGTCCCACCTGCTACTGTGATCGAGCCTGTTACTGAGATCCCTCCGCTTGTTTTGTCTGAGTCTTCTTTGCCTGTTTTAGAGTCACGCACTTCTTCTACGCCGCTGTTAGTTTATTATCATCGTAGGAAGAGGATTAGGCCTGCTGGGGATATCACATCTACGTTATGTGCTGAGACGGTACCTGTGACACCCGACTTTTCAGGCCGCACCGTACAATTGTAACACGTGTCGTGAATAGGTAACAGGGCTATATTTTACTGGTTATGATGTTTATATGTGAAATTTAATGTGTTGGTAAAATTAAACTTTGATAAAAATTATGTTGGCAACGGTAAGATAAACGCTTATTACGTAACGGTTAAAATGCGAAACGAACATCGGTGACCACCCGATCAGTGTTAAAATCCTAAAAATAGTCTGTTATGATTAGAATAATTATTTTAATCATATTCGTGAGGAAAAATAAATTAAAACGCTAAGAAACTCTATTTTTCAAGTTTAACCGCGTACCGCGCGATGCAGCGCATGTACCGACAAAATACTGTCAACACAACCCGTCAAGGTAACTGAAAATCAATTTAGCAATAATTTGATAATTTTATTCTTATATAATGACAAAAATAAATAAAAACGCTTAAATTCCTATTTTTGTGATTTTAAGTGCGTACCGCGCAGCACAGCGCGCATACTGCCAAATACCGACAACGCAGCCATTCCAGGAAAACAAAATATTGTTCAGTAATATTTTGGCAGGTTTATTATTATATAGCATTAAAAATAATTTAAAACGCACTAAAACGGGTTTAAAACACTAAAAATAATTTAAAACGCCATATATCCTTCTTCTTGCCATGTGTTGGTCATTGGAAACACAAGTAATCATTTAAGCTTACACCACACTCTTCATTTGCAAGAACCAAGATCAAATTCATTCTCTTACTCTCTCTCTCTAAGCTACGGCCAAACACCCCCATCTACACACATATTCAAAAATTTCAAACCTTTCATGAAGATTCAAAGGACTTCCATGGTGATTTCAAGCTAGAAAAGAGGGTTTGGAAGTGATTTCAAGCAAGAACAACCTTCATATTCTCAGCCATTCTCAAACACCCATCTAATAACTTGAAGGTATAAATTTACTTTAAAAACTTTGTCTTGATTCTTGATGATTCTTGATAGTAATGAAAGTTTCTCTTGATCTTGAGTTTAATCATAAACTTAAAACACAAAACAAAAGGGTTTTATTTGAATGAAATAAAATGAATGTGTATATATATATATGTATGTACGGCCGTGTGTGTGTGTATATGTAAGTGTTTGTATTTTTTGATTTTTGTTGAAAGATTCTTTAGTTACATGATTACTTGAAAAGTAGGATGCATGTAAGATCTAATTGTGTCATATGAGAAGGTTCTAAAGATGATTTAATATTTGAAAAGTGACATGATGAAAAGTGAAATTTTGGTGGTATATGTGTGTGTATATATTTCGTATATATATATGTATGTATGTATGTATGCATGCATATAAAAGTTTGTTCTATGTTCTTAAATATGAAGGATATTAGCATTCATGTATGAATGATTGGATGATCATGATGAGGTGTGTTGTGTTTTGTAAGAACATGATATTAATGTGTTCTTGATGTATGATTAGATCATAAATGATGTTGATGAGGTTGTATGAGTGCATTAGATGCACATATGTGGGCATGCATATTAATATGAAAGCATGAAATGATCATTTGAGCATGATTTGATAAAAATTAATTTTGATCAGATTATAAACCTTAAAATAAAGTTATTTTGAAGTGTTTAATGATATATAACTTTGTCATAGTGTTTGCTAGCTTTGCATGTGGTACTTGGTGCATTAAAAGTTGTAAAATACGTGAAATCGCATGATTTATGTGACTTACACAAAAACTGCACTAATCTGATTATAATCACTATTTTAATCAGTAAATAACATGTATTGTGTTTAAATATCAAGTCGTTTCGAGTTGGGATGTTTATGGTAAAGTTTAACGCAAAACTATGCGTTAAAACGGTCAAAAATCGGCTTTTCGGGTGATTTTTATAAAAATGATTTAAATCAGTAAATAAACTGATTTTTATAGTTTAAAAACAATTATTTTAACTAATTTTAAGTTTACTTGGTGTTTGGTTAGTAATACGTGACTTCCGACGCCCGAAAACGTTACCGAATCGCTAAAATACGCATTTTTCAATGAATAGTATGGGTGAATTTTGAGTGAATCTTAGGTGATAAAATGTGTTAAGTGATTTAAACATGTAAATGTGATAATATGTTAAGTGATAATTTGATAGTGGGAAATTTATACTACGCCTGTATGCATGCACGTTTTGTGCGTTAGAAACGGTAAAATTGCGTTAAATGTGTAACTTGTTTGTCGAGCATGAAATTTGGTACATATGAGATGTTTTATGTATAATTGTTTTAAAAATGACAAAATAGATAAGTTAGTAATATTTTGCGTATTCGGTATTAAATTCTGTGAACGTTTATGTATATACAATACGACGCGCAAATCGTAGATATATTACGTATAAACGGGAGAGTTAACGGATTTACACAATAATGGTCACCAATAAAATTGTTCAAGTCGCAAAAATCATATATATATATATATATATATATATATATATATATTAACGTGCCAACATAATAAAAAATGACAACTTTTCGAGAAAATCTCAAAGTTATGTGATAATTCTAAGAAACGGAGAAACTTAGGATTTTTGTGTTAAATATATATTGATTTAGAATTGTTCCTATATTAGGACGTATATAAAAATCAATCTCCGGGATTGCGGTATTAAAATACGCACCCAAAGGTGAGTGTCACTAAACCCCTCTTTTTACTGTTTTGTATATATTTTGGGGGTGGAACACGTCGTTAAAAAGGGTTTAATAATGTTTTCGAAATAAAACATACATTTTAATATAAAATATATATTTTCGCTGAAAATATATTTTCAATTTTGAAGAATGAATATTGTAAGTGCGGTATTTCTTAAGTGAAACGAGACCGTACGGATTGGGGATGAATTCCGGACTAGGTCTCAACATTTGAGTGACAGGGGAATTCGTAAATCGTCGTGTATTAGATTGTCATATTAGTAGGATATATATATTGTACGTGAGGCAGACATCATATTGTTCTTCGAGAAAGAACCTTGCACCCATGATGTCGTTTAATCAGTTAAGTATTGTACGCGATAAATTGTTGGTAGATCTATCGTGTTGACAACCCCGTCGTGACCGGTCGCCCCGTGTCAATGTCAAATGACGAATTAATATTCTGTTTATTGTCTAGCTTTGATTATCCCTGCATAGTTAATATATAGTTCGTATCGTCTAGCTAACATACGAGTCTGAAAGTTGACGCAATAATTTAATATACAAAACTTGGGCAGTAACAATATTGTCGGGTTCGAGAAACTGCGACGGAAGGCCCATGAATTTTATTAAGAAAGTAAAATGGACTTTCTAAGAATTAAATGGACGTTTTTAAATAAACACCTAAACAGAAAGTTTTCCTCGGAATAAAATCTGTTAGTAAACGAATAAGTGAACTCACCTTCCTTTGTGTTGACACTTGATTTTAACGTGTTCTACAGGTACTTGAATTCGGCTTCGGGAAATCATGGCGTATCTTGTGTTTGATGATGCATGCTGTTTTGTTTAAATATGTTGGACAACTTTTAAACTCTCTGGGACTTTTGTAATAAAATCCGCGAGGATCAAAGACATCTTAACTATGTAGTTGTGCCGTGACTTAAAACGTAATGTTTAATAACTTATGTTAAAAATAAACCAATATGTCCAACAATAAAATGCATCGCTCGACAAGATATAAATGGGCACCAACTTCCGTCTCCATTACGTTTAATATTCCGCTGTGACGTTTTTGGGGTGTGACAGAAGTTGGTATCAGAGCCATTGATTGTTAGCAAACTAGATGTTTTCGGAAGAAAACACTAGACTTCAACCGGAGAATTTTGAAATATAAGTCCAAAATTCTCGAAGCCAAGAATTTTAAATAAACAAAGAAAAATTTTATCATGTATGAAAACCCTTATGTGTTTATGTGCATACGTGATTTTCTGTTTATTTTGAGCCTTATGTGTTACTATTCATGTTGATCACACACTTACTTGTACGGTTACATATGTGTCACAGATGTCGCACGAGCACGAGGTCATCGAGATCAACGACTCAAGTAGCGAGCCAGATTTCGAGACTTCCCCCAGATCCATTTTACCAGAGACACCTGTCATGACCCCACAGATGGTTGGTATGGCTGAGTTTGCTTCATCATTCCGTGTCGATCCTGCTTTCGCTAGCCAGGTAGACCCCCGATATGCTTTTACAAGCAACGGGTGGATTGATGACAACGATGACGCTCCTCTCTCGATTCACGAGACGGGACAATCATCTGGCACAGTACCAGTTACCGACGACGTGATCAGAGATGTCCCTGTATTTGGAGGACCTTTTAGTATTGCACAAGCAGTGGATGCCACTATTGTTACAGCTCGACCCTTAGAGCCGTCTGTTGCTCCATCTGCTACTGTGATCGAGTCTCTTGCTGAGGTCCCTCCACCTGTTTTGTCAAAGTCACCTTTACCTGTCATTGAGTCACGCGCATCTACTACGCCTCTAGTAGTGTATTATCGCTGCAGGAAGAGAGTTAGGCCTGCTGGAGAGGTTGCTTCTATGTCACAAGTTGAGACTGCATCTACTTCTAAGAAGCAGAAAGGAGTTTGGGTGGATCGATGTTGCCATTGTGACCGACAGTTCGCTACCATGCGTGAAGAACTGGAAATGACTAAGGGTAAACTGAAGGACCTCGAGGGGCAAATGGATTGGTACAATGAGTTGAAGGAATTGGATGACAGCGCGATGGACCAGATGCATTGGAGGATAGTGGATCTGGAGGAGTTGGTTAGGAAGATGCTAGATTTCATAGGATGAAGCATTAGATGTTTTCTTTGTCTGTTTGTGGTTGTTGTTGTTGTGTCTGGATACTCTTTTGATGCTTTTCTTTTGGGGGCCTGCGTGTCGATTTTATTTTGTGATATTAGGTAGAAATTCTGTGGAAACTTGTTATGGGTGTCGATGTAGGCATACCAATGATAGATATCGTGTATTGAAAAACAAGTTGATAATTTCTATGATAATATCAGATAATTAACTTTTGGTTTAAAAATTTTTCTCATTAATATGTGGATATTATACATGCGCAATGTTTGATCCACTAATATTTAATGATTGAATTATTTTTATTTTGGTTATCGTCTCATCTGATTATTATTGTTGTAAATAATAGAAACGACGAAAATGCCACCAAAAGCAAGACAGGATACTGGACTACCTGCTACCCCAGAGGAGTTGGCACGACTCATAACCCAACACGTTAATACTGCCTTGGAACAGCGCGATGCTAACCAAAATGATGGCCAGAAACGTGAATGCGGTACTCCTGGGCAGGATCTTGGTGGGACACAGATTGGAAACCCTTCAGGTAAAATAATGATCGGAATGTTTTGGTTGTTCATTTGTTATGATATCATTGGAACGTATTCCTGATTTCTATTAACCATATGAATAGTGCACCGGAGCATACACAAAACAATCCAGTGTTGTAGCCCAAGATCATTTACTAGTGTCCTATGCAATGATGTGACCTCGATATGCGTGATATCAGGTTGTCAAAATGAGTCAGTTATCCGAGTGATTCAGCGATCTGAACCTGGAATTGGAAATTGGAAGAAGCGCAAACACGAGAGCTCCAAGAAGACTCCCGAAGTTGGAAGTAGGAAGAAACGCAACTTGGAGAAAGCAAGTGCAGCTAACCCTAAAGAGTCAGGAAAGGGTAAGGACGGCGATGAACAAGAGAAGTGCGCCAGATGTAGCCGAACCGGACATGTGACTTCCCAGTGTTACGCTAAGAATACGTTGGATGGAGCTGCGCTTAAAGGATGCTTTACATGCGGTGGACAAGGACACTACAAAAGAGAATGCCCGAAATCGAAAGGACAGGACGTTAAGAGTAATTCCATTGGGACAAGTGTCAGGAAGGAAAGTGAGAGTCCTGCTACTGTTACCGGTATGTTTCAAATCAAAAGCCAATCTATGTTCATACTTATAATACTAAAGCTGACTTGAGTTTCGTTTGAGAAACTATGAACCATTGTTGTGTTCACCTATAAGTAAGCCAAGTATAAAGCGTCTGATAGAACTAATAGTTGGTAAATTGATAAAAACTAGCGAGGTCGTTCGTAGTTGTAGTATTTAGTTAGGTGATTGTAGCTCTAGAGATTGGATTCTTATCAGTGGAGTTGAGAAGCTTTGACGAAAATGCAAGAATGAATTCACTTTTTGAGGATGAAGTGGGGACTATCGCTTGAAGAAGCTAGTTGGAATATTTCATCCCGATGACAATGGAAAGGCAGAAGCGGTTCACGGGAATCGTTCGAGTCGAGTGTTGAGTGTTGTCACACCCCGACCACGTAAAACAACAAATCATGGCGGAAACGTCGGGGAGTGTTGTAACAGAATTATTGTTTCACAACCATGGAATACAAAAAGTTTCGTTTTATTTATTCATCAAGTAATTTACATTGTTTTAACACGAAACAAACAAGTTACATATCGACTATCACTGTTATTATGTCACTAAGGCCTCGTCCAGATCCTATGTAACTCATGCATCCTAGCAATCAACGTCAAGCAACAACACCTAAAACATATGTAAAAACAAAGTCAGCAAAGAAATGCTGGCGAGCACATAGGTTTTATAAGAGTGTCGGATTCATGGCTAGTTTACATGTTGCAATACCTTATTAAAAACCTTGTTTTGAAAAGAGTAAAATATTGCAATGAAATTAACCAACTCAAATTAAGCGGGTTATAATTTATAAAACCTCGTAGCCATGATTCTTAAGCCAAAAACATTTGTTTTAGTAAGCCAAATTGTAAAACATTTCGTATTAACTCGTTTAATAAATCTCTTATGGTTTATATCCTTTCCAAAACATCGTTATGTGACATCGTTTCAAAATCGTTTACCCAAGTGAACTAAATAACGCCACGGTATGTAATATGTTGAAAACACTTATATATAAGAAGTACCAGCGGCGTATCTACCGTGTTTTCACCATATTACACCCGTCCCGTTATCTAAACACTTAACCAAAAACCAATCGTTTATCCAACTCGTTTAATCTTGTTCAAATCGTTTCCAAATCGTTAACTCGTTTTAATTGTGAAAACTATTTTTGGTCGTCTCGCTAATAACATTCAAACCTTCGTGACTCGACGATCTCGCTTCTCATATTAACAAACCACCAAAGGGTAAATTAATAATCACAGATTCAGTCGTTACCCGCCTAACCCACACATAACCATGGGTGCAGTCTGATAACGGGATTTGTCGGATCCTATGGTACCCTAACCTAATACTGGTCAGTTCGGCCAAAATTAATGAATGTCATTCGTTATGTAACTACAACCAACAAGTTCGTTCACATTATTGAAATCGTTATTAGTTTAGTATAAACCATTTTAATCGTTTTTGAAACCATCGTTAAAATATCGAAAATCGTTTTGATACATATGAATCACCCCAAAACAATTGAAAACAGTAAAATAGGGGAACTATGTACTCACATGAAGTGCAAAGTATCCTCAATCAATAGAACTTCAACAAACTCAAGTAAACCAGAGAAATCAAGCAGCACCTAGTAATCGAATCACTAGTAAATAAATTGACACCTCAATCGGAAGATTGGATAGACTGAGGTCTTGTAAACCAAATGAGTGTTGGAACTCATGTGATATGGTTTAACAAAGTCTACATTCTAGATCGGAACCTAACCTAAGTGCTTTCGACCCATTGCGACCCATTAAGGTAGCTTATGCTACTTTCACGCGTCGTTCACGCAAATGCGCGTTCGAGACGTCTAACTAGTCCTATGACAAGTATTATATGCCTAAACATGTTGCATAATCAATTAAGTGACAAAAGTTTATGTTACATATGCTTAATTACCAATTATGCATAAAAAGGGTATTTTGGTCATTTACCTAAGGCATATAAACTACTTATCATACAACTAATTAAACCTAAGTGACCATAAGGTATAACCTCGGAAGGTTATTCCCTATGCAACTATGGTCACTAAACATGTTTGGTCGGATCCTAATGATCGACCAAACGGGTCGAGTTCGAAAGTCTAAGCGGGTGTTTAGTCCGCTTGACTTACGACTCTACACAAGCACTAAACTAAAAGTGACGAGCTAAACATGCTAAAACATGTTTAGTTAAGTTAGAAAATAGGTTTTGGTATCAAAACAAACGGATTTGATACCCAATAGTAGTTTGGTTACAAAATACGCACAAATACGCATTTTGGACGAAACTACGACTCGTCACTACGCCTAGTCAACGTGGTAATCAGTAGGTATAGTCACAAGGGACTATAACCATCGTGATTACGCTCACGTTGCAAAGTTCAAATGAACTTTGTGTTGACCATTGACTGGTCAAAGCTGAAAGTCAAACACCGTTTGACTTTCATGCTTGAAATACAAGAATAAGCAAGAAGAGGACTTACAAAGGGTCCAAGAAGGTGTTTTGATTCCAAATATTCTCAGGTATGAAGTGATAAACACCTCAACATAGAGAAATTTCAGAAACAAGTGTGAAGAACCCAAATGAGGAAGCTTGCTATTTATAGGAAGTTGAGATCAATAGGATCATTCCTTGTGTTTAGAGGGCGTAATCTTGGCCATACATGTGGGTACATGGTATTAGAATACAATGGGGGTCGAAAACCAGCTCCATGTATTGCAAAAGTTACAAAAAAGACCCCCAAGTTCAATCCCATTGCTAAAAAAATGCTGAAAATCAATTTTTCTGCCCAGATAGGACCGTGGCGTCATGCCACGGCAAAGGGGGGTACCCCGTCGTGTGACACACCACTCACCTTAGCCAGAACTTTCAAAAACTGGCAGAAAAGGTCCCTACACATGTTTAAGGCCTATTTTGATGCGTTTAAACCCCGTTAACCTCATTTCAAGGCTCTAAAATGAAGTTAAAGTATAGGGAACTCAAAACATGCTCAAAAACATCTTGGATGTCGGCTCGTTTGGTCGTACAGTTGCGTTGTTCGGTTAATTACGACGAAAGTCGTAACGGACGCAAAAAACGATCCAAATTAAGCGACGAATGGAATTTTATCATGCCAATCACTAAAATAAAATATTTTAATGATTACATAAATTTTTGGATGTCCGGATATATTCAGAACGTGAGATATGCGCGAAAATGCAAATTTGTGCACTTTTTGACGCTTTTAGTCCCTATTGACCAAATAAGTTTATTTTAGCATACCGAACCCCTCAAAGCCTATTTCTAAGCTATGTAAAGGATATTTAGGGTATTTTTAACATATGATCAAGTTTCGGAATGTTCGTTACTATACAAATCGCTATAGTTTCGCAATTTGACACAAATAGTCCCTGCGATCGAACAAATTTGATTTCAACACACCAAACCATCCAAATCTTATTTATAAGTTATGTGGAGGTTATTTAAGGTATGTTAAGCATATGTCACTATTCTGGAGTGTTTGTCGCGTTATACTGATTGTGTTTACGCACCAGTTTGCGTATAACCTTCCAGAAAGCGATTTAAAGCTTGAAATTGGAATCGAATGAAATTGTAAAATCATCAAACGCAGTTACACATATGATAACAACAAAACACATATAATAACACCAAAGCACATTGTTTTATTAATTATCAACATTGTTTTACATTGTACATTGATTACATAGCACAGTTGTCACAGTCTCCCCTACTTCAGGAAATTTCGTCCCGAAATTTTAACTAGAGGAAGCTTGTGAGAACAATTGCGGATATTTCTCCTTCATTTGGTCCTCACATTCCCAATTAAACTCTGGGCCACCTTTGGAATCCCAGCGAACCTTGACCAATCGAATCCGTTTGTTCTTCAACTGGTTGAATGCACGGTCCACTATCTCCACGGGTTTCTCGACAAAGTGCATCGTTTCATCAATTTGAATCTCGTCGAGAGGAATGTGAAGATCAGCATCAGCTAAACACTTTCGTAAATTGGACACGTGAAAATTCGGATGAATATTTCCAAGCTCTGGAGGTATCTCTAGTCGATAGGCAACCTTTCCAATTCTTTCAACAATCTTAAATGGTCCAACATATCGAGGTGCAAGTTTTCCTTTCTTTCCGAATCTCACCACTCCCTTCCAAGGTGACACCTTGAGTAGGACATGGTCTCCGACTTGAAATTCTAAGGGCTTGCATCGCATATCCGCATAACTCTTTTGACGGCTTCGAGCTGTCACAAGATTATCGCGGATTTTCTTGATTTTGTCTGTTGTTTCTAGAATGAGCTCAGGTCCAGTAAGCCGAGCTTCACCAATCTCATTCCAACAGACATGTGAACGACATTTTCGACCGTAGAGAGCTTCGAATGGTGCCATATTAATACTAGCATGATAACTATTGTTGTAGGAGAACTCAATCAATGGAAGATGAGAATCCCAATTACCACCAAAGTCTATCACGCATGCTCTAAGCATATCCTCCAAAGTTTGAATCGTCCTCTCAGATTGACCATCTGTTTGGGGATGATAAGCAGTGCTTAGATTTAGTTGGGTTCCCAAAGCAGATTGCATGGTCTTCCAGAAATGAGATGAAAATCGAGCATCACGATCGGAAATGATATCCAAAGGAACACCATGTCGTGATACAATCTCATCAACATAAATCTTTGCAAGTTTATCAGAAGATAGATCCTCGCGAATCGGAATAAAATGAGCTGACTTCGTTAACCGATCGATAACAACCCATATAGCATCGTGACCTTTAGATGTACGCGGTAACTTAGTGATGAGATCCATAGCAATGTTCTCCCACTTCCAAACCGGTATCTCTGGTTGTACAAGCAAACCAGATGGTCGTTGATGTTCGGCCTTGACCTTGAGACAAGTTAGGCATTTCGATGCATACAAGGCAATATCCTTCTTCATACCAGACCACCAATACTGAGTACGAAGATCCTTGTACATTTTATCAGCACCAGGATGGATAGAATATCGAGACTTGTGAGATTCTTCCATTACCAAGGTGCGAAGATCGTCTTGTTTCGGAATCCACAAACGATCCTTGAAATATAGCAACCCATCATCCTTCATTTCGAGTTTATGTTCGAGTTGAAGCGGTAGCTCATATTTCAATAAGTCTTTGATCACACAAGATCGTTGAGCTTGAAGGACACGAGATTGAATATCAGATAAAGTGTGAACAGAATGAAGCTTGACTCGCTCTTTTCGACTAAGCGCATCGGCTACAACATTCGCCTTACCAGGATGGTAGCGAATTTCGCAATCGTAGTCGTTCAAGAGTTCAACCCAACGTCGTTGCCTCATGTTTAGCTCCTTCTGATTGAGAATATGCTGGAGACTTTTGTGGTCTGTGAAAACCACACACTTTGTGCCATAAAGATAGTGTCTCCAAATTTTAAGCGCGAAAACCACAGCTCCTAACTCAAGATCATGAGTCGTGTAGTTCTTCTCGTGAACTTTCAACTGTCTAGACGCATAAGCTATAACTTTACCTCGTTGCATAAGAACACAACCAAGGCCAAAATTAGATGCGTCACAGTAGACAACGAAATCATCGTTTCCTTTGGGTAGAGATAAAACAGGAGCATCACAGAGCTTTCGTTTCAGCGTTTGGAACGCTTCTTCTTGCTTGGGTCCCCACACAAAAGGCTTATTCTTCTGAGTCAAAGCAGTGAGTGGAACCGCAATCTTTGAGAAATTAGAAATGAATCGACGATAATAACCAGCAAGACCAAGAAAAGATCGAATCTCTGTAGGTTTCGTCGGTGTATTCCAATCCTTAATAGCTGCTATTTTGAAAGGATCCACATGAATACCCTGCTCGTTGACAATATGACCCAAAAACTGAACTTCTCTAAGCCAAAATTCACACTTGGAGAATTTAGAAAAAAGTTGTTCCTTCTTAAGGAGTTCCAATGTTAAGCGAAGGTGTTGCTCGTGCTCGGCTCGAGACTTTGAATAAATGAGAATATCATCGATGAACACAATGATGAACTTGTCTAAATAAGGTTTACAGACCCTATTCATTAAATCCATGAAGATAGCTGGGGCATTCATCAAACCAAAAGGCATGACAGTGAACTCGTAATGCCCATATCTTGTGCGGAAGGAAGTTTTGGGAATATCTTCTTTGAGAACACGAAGTTGATGATACCCAGAACGCAGATCTATCTTGGAAAAGCATGAAGCACCTTGCAACTGGTCGAAGAGATCATCAATTCGAGGTAGGGGATATCGATTCTTGATGGTAAGCTTATTAAGCTCACGATAATCGATACACATTCGAAAAGATCCATCTTTCTTTTTCACAAAGAGGACAGGAGTGCCCCATGCTGAAAAGCTCGGACGGATGAATCCTTTATCAGATAACTCTTGAAGCTGTTTTGATAACTCTTGCATCTCCGACGGTGCAAGACGATAAGGTGCTTTCGTAATCGGGTTGGCATTGGGTACAAGGTCAATATGAAACTCAACTTGACGAACTGGAGGCAAACCAGGTAGTTCATCGGGAAACACCTCTGGATAATCCCGAACAATTGGAATATGCTGAATACTCTTGCTCTTGCCTTTTTCCTCGGTGACATGTGCCAGAAAAGCAACATATCCTTTTCTCAAATAACTTTGGGCTTTTGTACACGACATAAGCTTCAATCCACCTGAAGGTTTCTCGCCACGAACTTCCAGAACATTGCCAGACGGAAGAGGAATACGAAAAATCTTATCGAAACAAACCACCTCAGCATGGTGTTTGGTTAACCAATCCATCCCATCGATAATATCAAAACTCCCAAGTTGCATCGGTGTGAGGTCAATAGGAAAAAGATGGTCATCAAGGTTCAACTGACAATCACGAATAACAGAATCGAGAACAAGAGGTTTACTAGTAGCAACTTCGACAGATAAGGGTTTCCTCAGTTTAGTTCTAGGTATCGCAAGTAAAGGCTCAAAAGATAACGAAACAAAACTTCTATCGGCACCAGAATAAAAAGAATAGATGCAGGTCGATTGTTAACAAGAAACGTACCATTGACAACGAGGTTGTCAGCTCGAGCCTCGTTAGCGTTCAGATTGAATGCTCGTCCACGAGCGGGATTCACATTCGCGTTTGCATTGGCATTTGTATTCGCGTTCACCAACCTCGGGCAATTGTTGCGGAAATGACCCATTTCACCGCAATTATAACACTAACCAGGTGGGAATCTCGCAGCATTCCCCTGAACCTGTGCTGGATTCTGAGCGGCTTGATTCTAGCCCAAGCGACAGATGTTGGCCAGATGCCCAAGTTTACCACATGTAGTGCATTGCTTGCAAGCTTGTTGTGCAACATGATGACCGTTGCAGCGAGCACAGTGAGGTGCGGTACCAGCATATACTTTCTTCGCAGGCGGTTGAACCGGTGGGTTCTGAGGGTTCTGAGCTGTTACTGCAAAATTCTGAGCACCCTTTCGCTTTCTCGACTTCTTCGACGACTCACCTTTCTTACTCTTACCCTTTTCCTTGACATAATCGGTTGACTTCTTCTTATCACCCTTGCGGGTAAGTTTACCCTTCTTGACTTGAGACTCAGTCAGGGTAGCAGACAACTCGATCACGTGACGAACAGTAGTAGGATTAATGCCAGTCACAATATCCTGTATGGAATCGGGTAAACCATCGATATACCTCTCTATCGCTTTCTCCAACGGGGTAACCATAGTAGGACACAAAAGACTGAGCTCCTCAAAACGATCCGTATACGCACAGTGTTCTCCCCCATCTTGCTTTAGATCGTCAAACTCTCGTTCCAATGCTCGAACCTCGTGACAGGAACAAAACTCTTTCATCATGAGAGCTCAAAGCTCTTCCCATGTTTGTGCTAATGCCACTTCAGCACCCCCATCGCGCATTACTCCGTTCCACCACGTAAGAGCACGCTTCTCAAACACACTTGATGCAAATTCAACCTTTCGCCCATTCGGACATTGCACATGTCTGAATGTGCTCTCGATACTTTCGAACCATTGAAGGAGCGCAGTTGCTCCTTGCGACCCAGAAAACATCAACGGCTTAGCAGATTTGAAATTCTTGAAAATACACTGTGCATTGTTATTATTATTGTTGTTGTATAACTTTTGGATTTGGGTCACAACGCCTGGAAGCACAGTAGCCATTTGCTGAGAGACAAGGGCTGTGACTTCTTCAGCAGTAAAAGATTGTGCATCACGTCGAGGATGCATTGTCTAAAAGGAAATATGAGAAACGAGTGAGGTTGATAATTGGAAAAAAAACAAAAGAGGTATTGAAAACATCGACAAAACACAAGGAAGGCGATTCATTTGTTCGTTACCTCGAACAAACAAATGACACGCAGTGACTAATCAAAGTAAATGGGTCAAAATAACGTATCGCGAAGACATGCTCGCCTATAAGTGAACACTCACCCCAAGAGTTCCCAGGTAAGAGTGACTGGTCCGATTATGTGGATTTGTACGAACACTCTAGCCTTAGACAGAAAACTCAGGGTACAGGCATTCACTCTTCCAGTTTGCACGTGTTCACATTATTTAGACCCAAACTTTGACGAGATTTTGAAAACTCAGAAGGCACTAAGCCAAATATGAGTCAAACTGGAAGGGTTCAAAACCTAGTAATCAATCATCCTAGAATAGATTATTAATCTTCGAAGCAGATTCAAATTTGTATTCTCATTGTGGTTATCACCTAAGGGTAGGTGACGGTTTTGTTTTAAAAAAAATCTATTCGAATTTGTGTTCTCATTGTGATTCGAATTTGTGTTCTCATTGTGGTTATAGTCTAGGTCAAAGCATTACTAATAACCTAATTCCCTATAACCATTGGCTCTGATACCAACTCTTCTGTCACACCCCGACCACGTAAAACAACAAATCGTGGCGGAAATGTCGGGGAGTGTTGTAACAGAAATATTGTTTCACAACCATGGAATACAAAAAGTTTCGTTTTATTTATTCATCAAGTAATTTAAATTGTTTTAACACGAAACAAACAAGTTGTAACACCTGTGCCTTCACGGCCATCAGAAAAATACCGAACCAATGAAATATTATATTTCATACTTGGGATTTGTAAAAATATGTGTATCATTTGCACATATCAATTTTTGTTCAATTCCAAACTCTAAATCGCTTTCTGGAAGGTTATACGCGCACCAATGCATAAATATAACCAGTTTAATGCAACAAACACTCCGGAATAGTGACATAGGCTTAACATACCTTAAATAACCTTTACATAACTTAGAAATAAGTTTTGAAGGCTTTGGTATGGCAAAAACAAGTTAATTCGCTTACAGGGACTAAACTTGACAAACTGCGAAAGTATGCCAATTTGAACTGTAACAGACATTCCGGAACATGACCATAAGTTAAACATACCATAAATATCCTTTACATAGCTTATAAATAGGCTTTGAGGGGTTCGGTATGCTAAAATAAACTTTTGGGGTCATTCAGGGACAAAAAGCGTCAAAAAGTGCACAAGTTTGCATTTTCGCGCATAACTTACGTTCTGAATACATCCGGACATCCAAAAATTTATGTAAGCACTAAAATATTTTATTTTAGTGTTTGGCATAAGAAAAATCCATTCGTCACGCCATTTGGATCATTTTTCGCGCTTACGCGCATTCCGTCGTAATTAACCGAACAACGTAACCGTACGGCTAAACGAACCGACACCCGAGATATTTTTGAACACATTTTAAGTTCCCTATAATTTAACTTCATTTTAGAGCTTTGAAATGGGGTTAACGGGGCTTAAACGTGTCAAAAAACGCATCGTAAACCAAGTTTTGAGGTTGCAGGGACTGAAACTGTAAATCTGCCAAACTAGGTCCCTAAGTAGGGGCTAGATGCAGCAAAATGTCTTTTTTACAGCTGTTAACCACTCCCTAACCCCTTGCCACATGTTGATCTCTTATGGTGAGTGGCCATTTTGGGTACCATAAGGTTCCGACACATGTACGGATGTGATTAAGGCACGATATTCGACAAACGATCCTAACGGTGGACCATTTACTATAAATACCCACCTCCACCCTTCACTTTTCCTCACAAGAATCTGATCCAAAAGACTCTAAGTTGGAACCATTGTTTCATACCTGAGTTATTTGGATCTAGATTAGCATTCGGGGACCCTTTGTAAGTGTTCCTTCGTTCTTTTATTGCTTTTCGAGTCCGAAAGCCAAACCTTGTTTGACTTTCTGCATTGACCAGTTTATGGTCAATGCGAAGTTCGTTAGAACTTCGCAACGTGATTGTAATCACGATGGTTATATTCCTTGTGACTATGCCTACTGATTACCACGTTGTCTAGGGTCGTAAGGGTAAGCGACTTGATCAGTCGCTTATGCTTTCGAACCCGACCCATTTGGTCGATCATTAGGATCCGACCAAACATATTAGGTGACCATAGTATATAGGGAATAACCTTCCGAGGTTATACCTTATGGTCGCTTCGTTTAAGTAGTTGTATGATAGGTAGTTTATATGCCTTAGGTAAATTACCAAAATGCCCTTTTTACGCCAAAATTCATTTTAAGCGTATGTAACACAAATTTTGGTATCTAAACTGATATGGCAACAATATTAGACATGTTAAGGCATATTTTACTTATCATAGGACTAGTTATGCGTTCCGAACGCGTTTTACGCGAACGACGCATTAAAGTAGCATAAGCTACCTAAACGGGTCGTAATGGGTCGTAAGCACTTAGGTTAGGTTTCATTTAGTATGTAGGCTTTGTTAAACCATGTTACATGAGTTCCTACACTCATTTGGTTTACAAACCCTCATGCTACCCGATCTTCCGATTATAGGTCCGGTTTATTAATATAGTTACCTATATTAGGTGCCGTTTGATTCCGTGATCTCTAGCATTGCTTGGTGGTTATCTTAGGACTTCTGAGCAATCTCAAGTGAGTACATAGACCCCTCTTTTACTGTTTTCCAAACGTTTTGGGGTGAAACACATGTGCCTACCTGTTACTTTCATGCTTTTCCATGTTTTCATATCATATGCTTGCTATGTTCATTAGTACACTATTAGTACATCGTTTTACATTACATTTTATGCTATGTATGTCCATTTAGTTCATACTTAGTACATCGTTTCACATCACATCACATGCTATGTATGTTCATTTATTTGCATACTTAGTACATTTGTTTTCACCACATGCTTACATTTTGTTATGACATTTGCTTTGTTTAAATGAGACAATGTACATTCATTAACACCGATCATGCCGCTCGGTAGTAGGTAGTGGTACCATAGGACTTGACAAATCCCATTCCTGAAATCTCGGGTTTGTTTGGACGTAAGGAATGACCGAATCCGAATACATATTCTTTTGATAACTCATTATTACATAGTTATCCGACTGTCGCAAGGCTTGGATGTATGAATTTTCACAATACCGCATAAATGTTTATATCAGTATAGCATGCATTTTCACAGAACATAACTTTGATTTAAACCAAGTTTTACTTCAATACTATGTTCTTGTGCATATGGTTTAGTTGATACATTTCACTAGCCATACATATTATTTTGGTTACATATTACATGATTTACACATTACATGGTTTACATTTGACACATAAACACTTTTGACATTGGTTATACATTACATGATTTACATATTGACATAAACATTTTAACATATTATTTCAATACATTTGGAAGTTGGTTTAAACATAGACATCTTACATTGTTGGTTTGGTTTGAGTAAGTGATTTAATTAACGAGGCGTGTGTAATACGATACAAGCATGGTGGATACGCCGCTGGTACTTCCTATATATAAATGATTGTATGGTATTACATATCGTTGCGTTATTTGAAATCATTTCAAATTAGACATATAACATTTTATACAAATAACATACTTTTCACAATACATTGTTTTACAAACAACTTAACTTATACAAACTCATTTTACATGGTTATTCATTTAACCATGCATTATTCTCTTATTTATACGTATCATCTGAACTTATTGTTTTTCAAATGATTTACAAAGACAAAGCAAATTACAAGGTTCATGACTAAACATTTTCTTAAACAGAAGTCATGAATCTTATTTTCACAAAACCTATGTACTCGCCGGCATTTTTATGCTG
Organism: Helianthus tuberosus; assembly: GCA_030545235.1. Lineage (NCBI taxonomy): Eukaryota > Viridiplantae > Streptophyta > Magnoliopsida > Asterales > Asteraceae > Helianthus > Helianthus tuberosus. Next base: position 1,683,630 of record JARYGA010059779.1, read on the forward strand.
ACGTACCTATTTTCACATGTGTTTCAGGAAATGAAGCATAGGATTGATCAAGATACACTTAGGCGGACATGGGCCTTAGTGACAATAAAAGATGCAAGACTAGTTATTTATGTTATGTTTCTTTGATTGTCAAGACATTGTAACTCGTGTACTTAATAAAACAATATTTAAATTTCCATGTGTTATGAAACAATGATTCTGTTACAACACTCCCCGATGTTTCCGCCACGTTTTGTTGTTTTACGTGGTCGGGGTGTGACAGAAAAGTTGGTATCAGAGCTCATGGTTATAGGGAATTAGGTTATTAGTAATACTTTGACCTAGTCTATAACCTTTCTAGGACCCTAACGCGAGTTTACTTGCGTTTAGTCATAAAACAATACTGTCACCTATCCTTAGGCGACAACCACAACAAGAACACAAAATTCAAAACCGCTTTGAAAACTAATCATCTGTTCTAGGATGATTGATTACTAGGTTTTGAACCCTCTATTGTAAGGTTTTGAACTCTCTATTATATGGTTTTGAACCCCTTTGAATTTTCAAAACCTCGTCAAGGTTTTGGGTTTTAAATAATGTGAACACGTGCAAACTGGAAGGGTGAATGCCTGTATTCTGGGTTTTCTGTCTAGGCAAGCACTTCGTATACATCTCATCAGACGCGAGACCAGTTGTGCTTACCTGGGAATTCTTGGGATGAGTGTTCACTTATAGGCGAGCATGTCTTCGCGATACATTATTTTTGACCCATTTACTTATATTTGTCACCATCTCATTTGTTTGCCTTAGGTAACAAACAAATGATCACAATTTTCATTCGATACCATTCTGTATTGATTATCCAATAAACCTTTCACTTGTTTCTTCCTTTGTCTTTCATTTTCTTCTAGAATGTCTATTCCTCTCAGCACTGGTCAAATGTCCGAGCGAACAACCAAATTTTCCCAGCAAATAGGCGAAGTGATTCAGAAGACTGTGGATTTAGGCATTGCCATGGCTCGTCTCAACAATGAAGCCTCTCGTCTCGACAATGAAGTCACTCAAGAGCCACTTAAGGAAGCAGAAGTCAAGCCTGCACCAAGATCAAGGAAGCGTAAGGCTTCAAGGAAGCCTGCAACAGTTATACCAAATCAAGCAGGACCTAGCCAGAAGGCAACACCACCTGCTAGGAAGCAATACAAGGGAACGGCACCATTATGCAACAAATGTAAGGGGCATCACCTAGCTCACTTACAGTGCCGCCGGTGTGTATCATGTGGACGAGTTGGTCACCTGGCAAGTACTTGTCGATGTAACCCAAACCAAGGTGGTCTAAATCAACCCCAAGTCAACCCTACTCAAGCTCGTTTTCCGCGTGGTACTTGCTATAACTGTGGCGAGACGAGCCATTACAGGAACAACTGCCCGAAGATTATCAGTGCAAATCCAACCCGTGGATGAGCAATTGGCTGAACAAAGGATGTTGCTGTCTTATGCCTTTGTTTCTTTTGTTTTCGTGTATTGTGAAACAATATGTCTCGTTCATAAATAAATTGTTGTTCACAATTCGGATATGCAAGTGTAGTTACATGTGTGTATGACTTTTCCTATGATACCTACATCAAGAAACTATGTACCTTACAAACTACTCTTGTGATTCCTCTCTTTCAAATGATCGCTCATGATTCCCTCGAAAATTTTATGTACTTGTTTCACTCTAGGAAACAAAGTACAGAAAATGAAGTGACATTATGAGTAATCATGCTTCTGCACATCTGTACCTTTGAATCCTTGGTTAGATAACTAAGGGTATTTTCAAATCTCATACCCATTACGTTTTGATTTTTCAACATACACAGTACAAGTATTTCAAAACAATCTTCATGATCTCAAAACATTTCATATAGTTTGAAAACAATTTTTCTAGATGCATTGTCTATGTTATTTCAAAAACATTGGCCATGTTATCAAAACCAACCTTCCTAATTTCAAAATATTTCATATAGTCTGAAGACAATATTAACACAATACATTTTCTTATCAAGTGCATGATTTCGAAAAGCATCATTCATGTCTTTCAAAAACCTTATACATAATTTCAAAATTCTTCTTGCATGAATTTAAAACATTTTTGTAAATATATCTACCTAATACACCTACTTCATGATTTCAAAAGTATTATATATAAGGTTTCAAAAACGTTAAACACATTTTTCTTAAAAGAACCCCATGCATGGTTTTCAAAAAATATTTTCCTCATACATTGACTTAACCTTCAAATTCTGCTTCATATGTCGCCTTGACATATCAAGCATCTCAACTTCACAAGCATTCTTACTTCATGTTTTGACATAAGCACATCCAGTGCAAGGTTTCAAAACATCTTCAACTTCTAAAATCCATATGGGATCTTTTTATCTTCACAATTAGATCCTTGTGGATGATTATCATTCAAATCAGAGTCCTTAATTGGATTCCTTATGTACTTTAATTCGAACACTTCGGTTCCTAATAATCGAAACCGAATTTTCTTTAAAAAAATCTTTCTATCTTTATAGTTAGATTCTTGATAACGTTTAAAGTACCAAATGAAATCCACGGAATGGATTCCTAGTGTGCTTTAAATGCATGTACGCAATTAACAAGACAAATTAACAAAACAATTTTGTGGTTATGTGACTATGTGTTTATTCATCTTATGTTTTCTTTTATGCATTTTTGTGTTTACTCTGGATATTCGTTATCCAAATCCTCGCAGAATCTTTCATATCTACATATGAGGGATTCGTAGCAGGATATTCAAAAGGTACTACCTTAAATCCTTAATGGGCTTCTATGTAATAGTTAAGACCCTTGGATTTTATAGTATCACTCCATGTTTCATAAGAGACCCTTTTAGAGGTCTAGTAAAAAAGATTGATTCACAATTTGGTTAAAGAACGACATCTAGTGATACAGCTGAACAGACTCCTTGATAGTCTAATTAGATCATTTATTGATATAATTAAAAGGACTATATGGTGGTCTAGTCACACTCATCACAGGTTTGTTCATTTGGTTTTCCCCTACACATTATAAAATAGACTGTGTGAACTATGCAAGGAATTGTCTAATTATGGACGCGTACATAATTATGAGATTCAGTGCACGGTAACCATAGTAAGATTTATTATGTGTAAGAACCGATAGTGACAACAATAACGAAATGAGAACGATGTAATGGAGGTACGGTGGACGCACCAATGACGCTTTATATACTTGTATATAAGTATCCCTCTTACATTGCAATCATGATGTTATTAATGTTACTAGAAGTTCAGAAACCTAACCAATGTTGTTCGATCTTTTCAACTTCATGTTTTCAAACTCACACAAGTTTCCTCTAAATAAAATTTCGGGACGAAATTTCCTAAAGTAGGGGAGACTGTAACACCTGTGCCTTCACGGCCATCAGACAAATACTGAACCAATGAAATATTATATTTCATACTTGGGATTTGTAAAAATATGTGTATCATTTGCACATATCAATTTTTGTTCAATTCCAAACTCTAAATCGCTTTCTGGAAGGTTATACGCGCACCAATGCATAAATATAACCAGTTTAATGCAACAAACACTCCGGAATAGTGACATAGGCTTAACATACCTTAAATAACCTTTACATAACTTAGAAATAAGTTTTGAAGGCTTTGGTATGGCAAAAACAAGTTAATTCGCTTACAGGGACTAAACTTGACAAACTGCGAAAGTATGCCAATTTGAACTGTAACAGACATTCCGGAACATGACCATAAGTTAAACATACCATAAATATCCTTTACATAGCTTATAAATAGGCTTTGAGGGGTTCGGTATGCTAAAATAAACTTTTGGGGTCATTCAGGGACAAAAAGCGTCAAAAAGTGCACAAGTTTGCATTTTCGCGCATAACTTACGTTCTGAATACATCCGGACATCCAAAAATTTATGTAAGCACTAAAATATTTTATTTTAGTGTTTGGCATAAGAAAAATCCATTCGTCACGCCATTTGGATCATTTTTCGCGCTTACGCGCATTCCGTCGTAATTAACCGAACAACGTAACCGTACGGCTAAACGAACCGACACCCGAGATATTTTTGAACACATTTTAAGTTCCCTATAATTTAACTTCATTTTAGAGCTTTGAAATGGGGTTAACGGGGCTTAAACGTGTCAAAAAAATGCATCGTAAACCAAGTTTTGAGGTTGCAGGGACTGAAACTGTAAATCTGCCAAACTAGGTCCCTAAGTAGGGGCTAGATGCAGCAAAATGTCTTTTTTACAGCTGTTAACAGCTGTTAACCACTCCCTAACCCCTTGCCACATGTTGATCTCTTATAGTGAGTGGCCATTTTGGGTACCATAAGGTTCCGACACATGTACGGATGTGATTAAGGCACGATATTCGACAAACGATCCTAACGGTGGACCATTTACTATAAATACCCACCTCCACCCTTCACTTTTCCTCACAAGAATCTGATCCAAAAGACTCTAAGTTGGAACCATTGTTTCATACCTGAGTTATTTGGATCTAGATTAGCATTCGGGGACCCTTTGTAAGTTTTCCTTCGTTCTTTTATTGCTTTTCGAGTCCGAAAGCCAAACCTTGTTTGACTTTCTGCATTGACCAGTTTATGGTCAATGCGAAGTTCGTTAGAACTTCGCAACGTGATTGTAATCACGATGGTTATAGTCCTTGTGACTATGCCTACTGATTACCACGTTGTCTAGGGTCGTAAGGGTAAGCGACTTGATCAGTCGCTTATGCTTTCGAACCCGACCCATTTGGTCGATCATTAGGATCCGACCAAACATATTAGGTGACCATAGTATATAGGGAATAACCTTCCGAGGTTATACCTTATGGTCGCTTCGTTTAAGTAGTTGTATGATAGGTAGTTTATATGCCTTAGGTAAATTACCAAAATGCCCTTTTTACGCCAAAATTCATTTTAAGCATATGTAACATAAATTTTGGTATCTAAACTGATATGGCAACAATATTAGACATGTTAAGGCATATTTTACTTATCATAGGACTAGTTATGCGTTCCGAACGCATTTTACGCGAACGACGCGTTAAAGTAGCATAAGCTACCTAAACGGGTCGTAATGGGTCGTAAGCACTTAGGTTAGGTTTCATTTAGTATGTAGGCTTTGTTAAACCATGTTACATGAGTTCCTACACTCATTTGGTTTACAAACCCTCATGCTACCCGATCTTCCGATTATAGGTCCGGTTTATTAATATAGTTACCTATATTAGGTGCCGTTTGATTCCGTGATCTCTAGCATTGCTTGGTGGTTATCTTAGGACTTCTGAGCAATCTCAAGTGAGTACATAGACCCCTCTTTTACTGTTTTCCAAACTTTTTGGGGTGAAACACATGTGCCTACCTGTTACTTTCATGCTTTTCCATGTTTTCATATCATATGCTTGCTATGTTCATTAGTACACTATTAGTACATCGTTTTACATTACATTTTATGTTATGTATGTCCATTTAGTTCATACTTAGTACATCGTTTCACATCACATCACATGCTATGTGTGTTCATTTATTTGCATACTTAGTACATTTGTTTTCACCACATGCTTACATTTTGTTATGACATTTGCTTTGTTTAAATGAGACAATGTACATTCATTAACACCGATCATGCCGCTCGGTAGTAGGTAGTGGTACCATAGGACTTGACAAATCCCATTCCTGAAATCTCGGGTTTGTTTGGACGTAAGGAATGACCGAATCCGAATACATATTCTTTTGATAACTCATTATTACATAGTTATCCGACTGTCGCAAGGCTTGGATGTATGAATTTTCACAATACCGCATAAATGTTTATATCAGTATAGCATGCATTTTCACAGAACATAACTTTGATTTAAACCAAGTTTTACTTCAATACTATGTTCTTGTGCATATGGTTTAGTTGATACATTTCACTAGCCATACATATTATTTTGGTTACATATTACATGATTTACACATTACATGGTTTACATTTGACACATAAACACTTTTGACATTGGTTATACATTACATGATTTACATATTGACATAAACATTTTAACATATTATTTCAATACATTTGGAAGTTGGTTTAAACATAGACATCTTACATTGTTGGTTTGGTTTGAGTAAGTGATTTAATTAACGAGGCGTGTGTAATACGATACAAGCATGGTGGATACGCCGCTGGTACTTCCTATATATAAATGATTGTATGGTATTACATATCGTTGCGTTATTTGAAATCATTTCAAATTAGACATATAACATTTTATACAAATAACATACTTTTCACAATACATTGTTTTACAAACAACTTAACTTATACAAACTCATTTTACATGGTTATTCATTTAACCATGCATTATTCTCTTATTTATACGTATCATCTGAACTTATTGTTTTTCAAATGATTTACAAAGACAAAGCAAATTACAAGGTTCATGACTAAACATTTTCTTAAACAGAAGTCATGAATCTTATTTTCACAAAACCTATGTACTCGCCGGCATTTTTATGCTGACGTACCTATTTTCACATGTGTTTCAGGAAATGAAGCATAGGATTGATCAAGATACACTTAGGCGGACATGGGCCTTAGTGACAATAAAAGATGCAAGACTAGTTATTTATGTTATGTTTCATTGATTGTCAAGACATTGTAACTCGTGTACTTAATAAAACAATATTTAAATTTCCATGTGTTATGAAACAATGATTCTGTTACAACACTCCCCGATGTTTCCGCCACGTTTTGTTGTTTTACGTGGTCGGGGTGTGACACAAGTTACATATCGACTATCACTGTTATTATGTCACTAAGGCCTCGTCCAGATCCTATGTGACTCATGCATCCTAGCAATCAACATCAAGCAACAACACCTGAAACATATGTAAAAACAAAGTCAACAAAGAAATGCTGGCGAGCACATAGGTTTTATAAGAGTGTCGGATTCATGGCTAGTTTACATGTTTCAATACCTTATTAAAAACCTTGTTTTGAAATGAGTATAATATTGCAACAAAATTAACCAACTCAAATCAAGCGGGTTATAATTTATAAAACCTCGTTGCCATGATTTTTAACCCAAAAACATTTGTTTTAGTAAGCCAAATTGTAAAACATTTCGTATTAACTCGTTTAATAAATCTCGTATGGTTTATATCCTTTCGAAAATATCGTTATGTGACATCGTTTCAAAATCGTTTACCCAAGTGAACTAAATAACGCCACGGTATGTAATATGTTGAAAACACTTATATATAAGAAGTACCAGCGGCGTATCTACCATGTTTTCACCATATTACACCCATCCCGTTATCTAAACACTTAACCAAAAACCAATCGTTTATCCAACTCGTTTGATCTTGTTCAAATCGTTAACTCGTTTAAATCATTCTCGTTTTAATTGTGAAAACTATTTTTGGTTGGCTCGCTAATAACATTCAAACCTTCGTGACTCGACTATCTCGCTTATCGCATTAACAAACCACCAAAGGGTAAATTAATAATCACAGATTCAGTCGTTACCCGCCTAACCCACACATAACCATGGGTGCAGTCTGATAACGGGATTTGTCGGATCCTATGGTACCATAACCTAATACTGGTCGGTTCGGCCAAAATTAATGAATGTCATTCGTTATGTAACTACAACCAACAAGTTCGTTCACATTATTGAAATAGTTATTAGTTTAGTATAAACCATTTTAATCGTTTTTGAAACCATCGTTAAAATATCGAAAATCGTTTTGATACATATGAATCACCCTAAAACAATTGAAAACAGTAAAATTGGGGAACTATGTACTCACATGAAGTGCAAAGTATCCTCAATCAATAGAACTTCAACAAACTCAAGTAAACCAGAGAAATCAAGCAGCACATAGTAATCGAATCACTAGTAAATAAATTGACACCTCAATGGAAGATCGGATAGAATGAGGTCTTGTAAACCAAATGAGTGTTGGAACTCATGTGATATGGTTTAACAAAGTCCACATTCTAGATCGGAACCTAACCTAAGTGCTTTCGACCCATTGCGACCCATTAAGGTAGCTTATGCTACTTTCACGCGTCGTTCACGCAAATGCGCGTTCGAGACGTCTAACTAGTCCTATGATAAGTATTATATGCCTAAACATGTTGCATAATCAATTAAGTGATAAAAGTTTATGTTACATATGCTTAATTACCAATTATGCATAAAAGGGTATTTTGGTCATTTACCTAAGGCATATAAACTACTTATCATACAACTAATTAAACCTAAGTGACCATAAGGTATAACCTCGGAAGGTTATTCCCTATGCAACTATGGTCACTAAACATGTTTGGTCGGATCCTAATGATCGACCAAACGGGTCGAGTTCGAAAGTCTAAGCGGGTGTTTAGTCCGCTTGACTTATGACTCTACACAAGCACTAAACTAAAAGTGACGAGCTAAACATGCTAAAACATGTTTAGTTAAGTTAGAAAACAGGTTTTGGTATCAAAACAAACGGTTTTGATACCCAATAGTATTTTGGTTACAAAATACGCACAAATACGCATTTTGGTCGAAACTACGACTCGTCACTACGCCTAGTCAACGTGGTAATCAGTGGGTATAGTCACAAGGGACTATAACCATCGTGATTACGCTCACGTTGCAAAGTTCAAATGAACTTTGTGTTGACCATTGACTGGTCAAAGCTGAAAGTCAAACACCGTTTGACATTCATGCTTGAAATACAAGAATAAGCAAGAAGAGGACTTAAAAAGGGTCCAGGAAGGTGTTTTGATTCCAAATATTCTCAGGTATGAAGTGATAAACACCTCAACTTAGAGAAATTTCAGAATCAAGTGTAAAGAACCCAAATGAGGAAGCTTGCTATTTATAGGAAGTTGAGATCAATAGGATCAATCCATGTGTTTAGAGGGTGTAATATCGGCCATACATGTGGGTACATGGTATTAGAATACAATGGGGGTCGAAAACCAGTTCCAGGTATTGCAAAAGTTACAAAAAAGACCCCCAAGTTCAATCCCATTGCTGAAAAATGCTGAAAATCAATTTTTCTGCCCAGATAGGGCCGTGGCATCGCGCCACAGCAAAGGGGGGGGGGTACCCCATCTCGTGACGCCACCACTCACCTTAGCTAGAACTTTCAAAAACTGGCAGAAAAGGTCCCTGCACATGTTTAAGGCATATTTTGATGTGTTTAAACCCTGTTAACCTCATTTCAAGGCTCTAAAATGAAGTTAAAGTATAGGGAACTCAAAACATGCTTAAAAACATCTCGGATGTCGGCTCGTTTGGTCGTACGGTTGCGTTGTTCGGTTAATTACGACGAAAGTCGTAACGGACGCAAAAACGATCCAAATTAAGCGAAGAATGGAATTTTATCATGCCAATCACTAAAATAAAATATTTTAATGATTACATAAATTTTTGGATGTCCGGATATATTCAGAACGTGGGATATGCGCGAAAATGCAAACTTGTGCACTTTTTGACGCTTTTAGTCCCTATTGATCAAATAAGTTTATTTTAGCATACCGAACCCCTCAAAGCCTATTTCTAAGCTATGTAAAGGATATTTAGGGTATGTTTAACTTATGATCAAGTTCCGGAATGTTCGTTACTATACAAATCGGTATAGTTTCGCAATTTGACATAAATAATCCTGCGATCGAACAAACTTGATTTCAACACACCAAACCATCCAAAGCTTATTTCTAAGTTATGTGGAGGTTATTTAAGGCATGTTAAGCCTATGTCACTATTCCGTAGTGTTTTTCACATTATACTGATTGCGTTTACGTACCAGTTTGCGTATAACCTTCCAGAAAGCAATTTAAAGCTTGAAATTGGAATCGAATTAAATTGTAAAATCATCAAACACAGTTACACATATGATAACAACAAAACATATATAATAACACCAAATCACATTGTTTTATTAATAATCAACATTGTTTTACATTGTACATTGATTACATAGCACAGTTGTCACAAGTGTTAATAGTCGAGAGTGGTCAGTGTTGTGAGGATGCTGAGTTGTTGTGAAAGGGCTACCCAGCGTTTGCTGTAAAGGTGATGGATACGAAAACCGAATGAAGGAACGTCAGAGAGATTTCTATCAAACGCAACTATCCGGAAGTCTACCTAAAAAGACTTACCTGGATCTTCTCTGCGAGATGGATCGAATTTTGAATCGATCTGATTCATGGTGGTGCGCCCGATTGCACAATCTCCTTATAGATTAAGCACCCCCTGAAATGATAGAAATGACGAGATAGTTTAAAGAGCTTTTGGACAAGGGTTTCATTCGATTGAGCTTTTTATCTCAAAATGCATCTGTTTTGATGGAATAAAGGAGAACGGATTCTTCAGGATATGTGAGGACTTCAGAAAGCCGAACAAGTTGACTATCAAGAATCGGTACCTTATGACCGAGGATTTGATAATTTGTTCAATCAGGCTACCAGGACTCAGCCGCTATACGAGGAATCGATCTACAATTAGGATATTATCAGTTGAAGGTTGATACGAAGAAATTACGAGGACTGCTTTTCAAACATGATATGGCCATTACGAGATATTAGTCATGCCCTATGATTTAATTAATGTGCTATTTAAATTCTTAAATCTCATGAATAGGGTTTGGAAACCCTAATCAGGTAAGTTCGTGATAACAGTCATCGACGACATGTTTGTCTATACACGAACCAAAGAGAATTATAAGTAACGTTTGAAGTTAACTATGGAATTGGAAGGGATGATGAAAGTATGTTTATAGATCAATTTGAAATTGGGAAGCGTGTAGCATGGATGATTGAATATTTAGTTATGTTAGAAGAGTTATATTGAGAGAGATGCTATAGGGTTTAGCAGAGGAGAGAAAAGCTGAGCCACATTGACTTGGTCCTTTCGAGAGCCCATCTTGAGTCGGATCAGTTGCATATGGGCTCAAATTACCATCAGAAATGAGTGGTGTACGTGATGTACTATTCGGATGCATTTGAAAAGGTGTATAATGGGTGATACACTAATTTTACGCTTTGTAAAGATTATTTGGGAGATAAACGGAGGTTTATCGAAGCATCGAAGAAGCAGTGCGTATAGCCGGAAAAGTTATGTTTCTAACCGGAAGGGCGATTTCAGCATTCCAGTAGTATCTACGATTTATAGGTCGTGTAACCGGTGGATACCCGAAATGGTGGAACTTTGATTTGAATCTTCTTGATTTAGAGCTTGTGAATGTTGGACCCTGGAAAGGGTGGAGATTGTTGAGATGAGAGTTTAGGAATCGAGAATGTGTGTAATATAGATCTACAAGGATTCTTCGTATGAATCCAAGTTTCTCGCAGAAACTATAAGACTATATTCAATAGATTCATTTTTTTTTTATTTTTATTTAGTGCGAAAACAAAACCTGTAGAGTAAAAATTTCGGGGACGAAATTTCCTAAACAGGGGGAGACTGTGACACCCGGCTTATAGAATGACAAAAATAAATAAAAACGCTTAAATTCCTATTTTTGTGATTTTAAGCGCGTACCGCGCAGCACAGCGCGCATACTGCCAAATACCGACAATGCAGCCATTTCAGGCAAAAAAAATATTGTTCAGTAGTATTTTGGCAGGTTTATTTTTATAGAGCATTTAAAACGCTAGATAAAATACCCGGTATCAAAATACCTGTTTTACACTAAATTACATATATATGTGTATGTATACATAATATTGGTGTGAGAGAGGGGCTAGGTGGCGGCCATAGGGCAGCCCACCTCTTGCCATATATCCTTCTTCTTGCCATGTGTTGGTCATTGGAAACACAAGTAATCATTTAAGCTTACACCACACTCTTCATTTGCAAGAACCAAGATCAAATTCATTCTCTCACTCTCTCTCTCTCTAAGCTACGGCCGAACACCCCCATCTACACACATATTTAAAAATTTCAAACCTTTATGAAGACTCAAAGGACTTCCATGGTGATTTCAAGCTAGAAAAGAGGGTTTGGAAGTGATTTCAAGCAAGAACAACCTTCATATTCTATCCATTCTCAAAAACCCATCTAATAACTTGAAGGTATAAATTTACTTTAAAAACTTTGTCTTGATTCTTGATGATTCTTGATAGTAATGAAAGTTTCTCTTGATCTTGAGTTTAATCATAAACTTAAAACACATGTATGAATGATTGGATGATCATGATGAGGTGTGTTGTGTTTTGTAAGAACATGATATTAATGTGTTCTTGATGTATGATTAGATCATAAATGATGTTGATGAGGTTGTATGAGTGCATTAGATGCACATATGTGGGCATGCATATTAATATGAAAGCATGAAATGATCATTTGAGCATGATTTGATAAAAAATAATTTTGATCAGATTATAAACCTTAAAATAAATTTATTTTGAAGTTTTTAATGATATATAACTTTGTCATAATGTTTGCTAGCTTTGCATGTGGTACTTGGTGCATTAAAAGTTGTAAAATACGTGAAATCGCATGATTTATGTGACTTACACAAAAACTGCACTAATCTGATTATAATCACTATTTTAATCAGTAAATAACATGTATTGTGTTAAAATATCAAGTCGTTTCGAGTTGGGATGGCTATGGTAAAGTTTAACGCAAAACTATGCGTTAAAACGGTCAAAAATCGGCTTTTCGGGTGATTTTTATAAAACTGATTTAAATCAGTAAATAAACTGATGTTTATAGTTTAAAAACAAGTATTTTAACTAATTTTAAGTTTACTTGGTGTTTGGTTAGTCATACGTGACTTCCGACACCCGAAAACGTTACCGAATCGCTAAAATACGCATTTTTCAATGAACACTAGTATAGGTGAATTTTTGTAGGATCGAAGGCTCGACCTAATGAGTCAATCAGAAGAGTTCTAGACCAAACCAAAGGCGGAATTCAATGATTTGGACATGATTGCAGCTTGAATAACACTAAGAATCACTTTAACTGTCGTTTAGATTGATTTGAAACGGATTACAGCTTGTTCGACACTTCGGCAGAGCTCCGCTACCGGAATCACAACTATTACAAATGAAATCACAAGACCCACTATATATAGGACACCCACTTCACACGAACCAGAACAGTCCAGTTCGTGCGACCTGGTCAGTCCGTACGAACTGGTTCAGCCAGTTCGTGCGACCTGGTCAATCACCCCTAACTTCCTATTTTCTAGGCTACCAAGCTCCATTCTATCCAATCTAGTTACAAGACTCGATACAAGACGAAGTTGACAGACATATGCACTAACAAACTCCCCCTTGGATGTTGACGAGTCTTCAGTGTGTCGAGTCTTCAGTCTTGATCAGTCTTCACGCTCTTTCCAAAGTATCTTTCTCTGTAAGCATCCTTCAAACTCTCTCGTCTTCTGTCTTCAGACTCCCCCTTTCGATAAGCTGGGATCGCAGTCTGAAATTCACTATCTACTTCTTTCGATAAGCTGGGATCGCAGTCAATACAAGTTCATTAAATTGAAACTTGTAATTTTCAGAAAAGTGTTTGAAAATTTTGATCAAAACGTCAGTATACTTTGTTTCAGGTCAACCAAGGTCATTAAGTTGGACTTGGTAGGCAAATTAAGTACCTAGGGTCATTAACTTGGACCTAGATACTTAAGTGGATTCTTAACACTGATAAGATCAAAGTCAAAAGGTCAAAAAGTCAAAGTGTCAAAGTTTTGAAAGTCAAAAGAGCACTTGGATCGGACAGCTGACCGATCGGACAGCATTGCTAGCCGATCGGACAACAACCCGAGTCAGTGTCACCTATAAATAGGAGGTCAATGTTCAGTCAAACGGTTACACGATCGTTCGGCCGACCTTTCTCTCTCAAATTTATATCTGATCTTTGATTACTTCTTGATTCTCTTTTGATTAGAACGTTGGTTTGTTGGTTTGCACAACTCTCACAATGCCGAAGGTAACTTTTCAGAATCTAAATCTGTTAAATTTGATGTTTGTTTTGAATGTTCATCATGACGTCACTGTTCGAGCATATTCTGTTAGATCTAGCCAAATTTAGGATGTTTTGATGAAAAACAAGGATAGGTTTTTGTTCGCAATAATCAGATCTACTAGTTTACCGATTCAATTTGTGCCAAAACTTGCTTAAATCTGTAGATCTAAGGGATGAACGAGACGGCAGTCGGCTAGGGTTTTAGTCAAATTAGTCCTTGTTTAAACCGTTTTAGAACAATATGAACATAGGGTTTTGATCGTGACAAGATTATCTAAATAGATCTATGTTTAATTTTGATATTTTGTCTGAGAAAATTTTTCATGAATCATGACTGTTCTTGGATGTTCTTGAACGAGGTGCTAGCCGATCGGAAAGCAGTCCGATCGGACAGCAATCAACTTCATTGCATAGTAATGATGATTGTCAAGTTAGTTGATGCCTTGGAATTTATGCATTTATGTGCTAGCCGATCGGTCAGCATTGGTAGCCGATCGAACAACACTGCTAGCCGATCGGTCAGCATTCCTAGCCGATCGGACAGCATTTTCTTCATGCCTTGAAATATGTGCAAAATGCTAACCGATTGGACAGTATTGCAAGTCGATCGGACAGCATTTTTATCATTCCTTGAAATCTGTGCTAGATGGCAGTTCGATCGAACAACATTGCTAGCCGATCGAACAGCATCTCTAGCCGATCGAACAGCATTGCCAGCCGATCGGACAGGGTTGCTAACCGATCGGACAACACTTTAAATTGTTCAAATAGACTTGCAATCCGATCGATCAGCCATTAATAGTCAAATTTCATATCTGCACAAGTTGAGCTATCCGATCGGACACCAATGTTAACCGATCGAACAGACATCCGATTCATTAGTACTGTCACATAGGAAATTCCAGTGTTAGAAAATTTTTCAAAATTTCCATCATTCATCTTCGTATCTCAAATCCTGTACAAATGATTTATAATAAATATATCTACAGGGAAGAGGAAAGGATACGGATAAGGGTCACAATATATACTGCTTAATCGATGAAGCCAGCACAAAGAATACTGTGGTTGAAGCAATGGCTAAATTTTTAAGAGAAAGCAGAGTCGGGAAAGCTTTGTCTGGCAAAACTGTCATATATGAATCTCATGTAAGAGCTTTCTGGAATACAGCTAGATATGAAGAATCTGACAAGATGATACATTCAGTATTAAGGAAGAAGGATGGGAAAGGAAAAGATATAGATGTAGAGTTCAAGTTTGGTGTTGGAGACCTTAGACGAGTTCTAGACTTGAAAGATTCTGAGAATGATCCAACTGTTATGTCTGAACGTCTTGCAAAAGGAATGTGGTGCAGAATGGGATTTACTGGTCATATCAATGGAAAGATGACTAAAACAAGTTTTTCAAAGGCTTACAGATTTTTCATGCACTGTATGGTACATTCGTTATCACACAGAAAAGGAGCGTATGATGAAGTATCAGATTACATCATGAACACAGTCACAAGTTTGGTGCTGAACAGACGTTACAACATTTCTCAAGTAATTTTTTAGTATATGAAGGAGAATTGTAATGCTAAAGGTGACAGGTATATTATGTATCCAAGATTCATCATGATGATGATCAATGATCAGTTCAAGGATCTTCCGAAGATTAATAGTGACATCATGGATGTAAGAAACATGACAACTGAAACTATTGCTAGAATTACCAAAGAAGATGATGCAAGAACGAAACAAATGATATGTAAAATCAGCAATCCAGCGTATGTTGCTCCTGAAAATGACAAATGGAGACATGAGAACAATGATTCAGATAATGAAGATGTAAAGATGAGTGAGTTTAAAGAAAAGAATACCAGATGGTGGGTTGAGAAAGTAAAAGATGGGAAGAGAAAGAGAACTCCCAAGACATCCCCTGCAGTTCCTATTCCAAAGGAACCAGTTCCTAAGATTGTGATAAAGGGTACAGTGAGAGGGGGAGTCATAAGGAAATTTAGAATTATAATCTTCTATAAGTCTCTAATGAATTTGTCAATATCTGTTTTGCAGGGCCTACTGTAGAGCCACAACAGAGGTTAGTAGATGAGACGGTCCTAGAGCCATATGAAGTTATTGAACAAGGAGCTGGTCTTCTGAAACATTCACTTGAAAGCTATCTAAAAAGAAATGAAGAAGTTGCAGCTCAAAAGGATCAAGGATCAAGTGCTCAAGCTGAAAATGTCAAAGCCACAGAATCTGAAGATAAGGATCAAGATGATTCGAGTGAAAGTGATTCTGAAGCAACCCTGTCAGAATCAGAATTGGATCCAACAACTCTTGGCAGAGGAAAAGCTCAGCTAAAGAAAAATCCTACAAAGAAGCAGAAAACATCAGATGAAGAAGATTCCTCTTATGAACCAGATGAGCCAAAGAAACAAATAATGAAGCGAAAAGCTGTTCAAACTGGGGTTATTCCAAGAAGAGTCAGAGCAAAGAAAGGTGATGCTAAAGTACAAGAGGATCAAGGTGGCAAAGGTAAAAAGCATGTTAAGAAATCAAAGGTTCAGGAACCAGAGGTGCAAAACGTTGAAGTACCTGTAGTGGAAGTTCAAAAGAAAGCTGGTCACGATGATTATGTTGAAGTGACTGAAGGTGGAGTTTTTACTTGTAAATTTCCATCAATACCAGAAAATATTGAGATTCCAGAGTCTTCACGCCCCAAAACTACAGATGATTTGTTTGGAAATCTTCCACCTGCCTTAGGGGATCCTTTAGAAGATTTAAACTTTGGAGATGATTTTGATGTGTTCAACAATGAAGCCGTAAAAATATTGGCAAAGAGAGTTGCTGAGCTTGAGAAAGAAAAGATGAAAGCTGAAACAGAACGTGATGTCTTAAAGAAGCATGTTGAACAACTGATGAAAGCTCATGATCAAATCAGAATGGTGTTGATAGATCAGGAGAAGACAATGAACAAGATGCAGAATGACGTTCATGATAATTCTCAAGTGTTTGAACTTCTAACAACAGAAATATCTACTTTGAATGTGAAGATAAAGAATCTTCAAGACGTGAATCAAACACTTAATCAGCTTCTCAGTGAAATGAGTGAAGCTTCCTCAAACGAGATGAAAGCAATGAAGTTAGAAATGGAAGCCATGAAAGCAGATAAAGTGGTGAAGGATGAACAACTACATATGCTATACTCTGTTATGGAAAGTCACTTGAAGATGGATGCTCATGTTGCCTTCAATGAGATTGAAGTAAAAAGAGCCGAAGAAAGAAGAATCGAACGAGAAAGACGACTAGCTGAAGAAGCCACTCAAAAGAACAAAAGTATTATTGAAGAAATTCAAGAAGCTGGTGGGTCTTCTAGTCAAATTGACATTGAAATGATTGATGTTGAAAATGTTCAAGAACAAGTTGTTGAGGATATTCAAGAACAAGTTATTGATGATGTTCAAGATCAAGATGCTGAAGATGCTAACAATGAACAAGATCAAGACTTCATGCTGGTTAGTGAGTCTTCTCTATCCATTGATCTTAATGAAGTTATTCGTCGAGTTACTGCTATCCAAAAGAAAAGAAAGGCAAAGGAAAATGATAATGATGACGATAAGAAAAATGACAAGTCTGATGATAAAGATGATAAGGGTGATGATGACAATGATCAGGGTGTTTCTGGGTTATTGATTGGGAATCCTAATGTTCAAGAAAGGATTGAAGAGTTGCTGAATGATGAAATCAATGAACAGGAGGATGATTCACAACATGAAGCCTCATCATCTGGGAAACAACATGCAGATTAGGTATTCCTTTCAAACCCTACTGTTATTTATCTGAATGCTCAACAAGAGGGGGAGATTGAGGTTCAGAGAACAAGAGCTGAAATGTTGGAAGAATTGGGGTTAGAAGATGGGAAATTCAAGTTTGATATTGAGGATGAGATTCCTCAGTCACCAGAGAAAGAATTTGAGCCAAGATATGCTCATGAAGCTGATTTTTACAATGACGTTAACATTGAAGATGCTTCAGATTCGTCCGACGATGAAACTGATTTTCATTATTCAGGAGTTGATGAAACATTTCCATCATTTGCGGAAATGTTCAAAGATAGAAATGAAGACGAGATCAGGAGAAAAAACGTTGAAAAAGTCTCTGCTGAAGGTGTTCCAGAAACTATTCCAAGAGAAATCCTAGCTGAAGAACGGAAGAAGTGGTTCAAAGTTATGCCTAAAGAAAGAAAGAAGCTTAGAGCACTTCAGTACTTCACTCACAACAAAGATCTCTCATGGGGAGACATATTGTCATGGGGTTATCTGGAAGATTTACAAGTCTACGCCATCAGAAGAGAAGAGGGAGTACAATACTTCGAGTTTCTGTTAGACATCAGTACCCTCCCATGGTGGGACGTAGACGAATTGGTTAAAACAAAGAATATCAAATAGTTCTACTATGGTCTGGAGGTAAAACAACATGATCAACACTTGTGGGACTACATAAAGTGGCAGGCTAAAAATAATTATCCTGTTTGGAAGCCACAATATCCAAAGCAGATTGTAACGATATTGGAGAATGGTAAAAAGGATATTACTCTGGATGTGAAGCCGCCAAGATGCCTGAAGAATATGCCTCTCCGAGCTATTGAGCAAGATTTTCATGATCTATTTCAAGGATGGTTATACAACGAAACAACAGCTGAGGCAGTAATTTCTCTGTATGACAAGACCACTGGAAAGTCTCGAAGAATCAGCATTCTTGATCCAATGTGGCTTGTTAAGTGTTCAAAGAAAGATATCGATTGTTTGTTCTACAACAAAATTGTTTACAATAAGAGAGACAGAGAGCAAGCAATGCAATATCAAACGATTGTGGATGTATGCTTTGCTCAAGACATTAATTCAGGAAGATACTGGAAGACAAGATGGAGAGATCTTGAGATTGATGAGTTCCTGAAAAAGTATAAACGTGAACAAAGATCAAAAGCTATTGCTAAAAGGGTAGCTGAGCTGGGCAAACGCAAGATGGGTATTGTGCCACCAACAGATCAAATGCCGATTGAAAAGGAAGAAAACAAGATACCTAAATGGGATCGGAAGCGTGATGGTGACCCAGTTTACAGGAATTGGTGGATGACTGAAGGAAGGCATATAAGGAAAATAATGTTAGAAGAAAAGGCAGAGAAGAGAAGACAGAAAGCGAGAGAACGAAGGCGCAACAAGAAGAACTGAAGACTATTCTGGAAGGAACTGCAGCTACATCCGAGGGGGAGTCTGTTAGTGCAAAGGTCTGTAGCTTCCGTCAGCATTTAGTCATATTTTGTATGTTAGTAAACAATTTATGTTTATGATTGTATGTATGATAGCTAGATCAGCAGATCAGGATATGGAGCTAGATTGTTATAAGTGCTTGACTTTTGTTGACCTGTGCAAGCCGATCGGACAACCATCCGATCGGTCAGCAATGTCAGCCGATCGGACAGCATCCCATGCTAACCGATTGGACAGCACTTACCTCTATCCTGAGCTGCCTATAAATACCCGTCCGGGTGTGTCATTTGTAACTTTTGACTCAGGGAGAACTTTGTCAGTATCTGTCTTCTACTGGAGCTTATGTACTTTCAGAACGTTTGAATTGAAAGATTAGACTGCATTGAATCGTTGAATTCTGTGTCGTATATCTGTGATTTGTCATAATGGATTCCGCACATTAGACAGTGTCGATTCATCTAGTTCTTGACGAACAGATCCTATACGAGGGACCAACAGAAAGCAAGTGCAGCTAACCCTAAAGAGTCAGGAAAGGGTAAGGACGGCGATGGACAAGAGAAGTGCGCCAGATGTAGCCGAACCGGACATGTGACTTCCCAGTGTTACGCTAAGAATACATTGGATGGAGCTGCGCTTGAAGGATGCTTTACATGCGGTGGACAAGGACACTACAAAAGAGAATGCCCGAAATCGAAAGGACAGGACGTTAAGAGTAATTCCGTTGGGACAAGTGTTAGGAAGGCAAGTGAGAGTCCTGCTACTGTTACCGGTATGTTTTAAATCAAAAGCCAATCTATGTTCATACTTATAATACTAAAGCTGACTTGAGTTTCATTCGAGAAACTATGAACCATTGTTGTGTTCACCTATAAGTAAGCCAAGTATAAAGTGTCCGATAGAACTAATAGTTGGTAAATTGATAAAAACTAGCGAGGTCGTTCGTAGTTATAGTATTTAGTTAGGTGATTGTAGCTCTAGAGATTGGATTCTTATCAGTGGAGTTGAGAAGCTTTGACGAAAATGCAAGAATGAATTCACTTTCTGAGGATGAAGTAGGGACTATCGCTTGAAGAAGCTAGTTGGAATATTTCGTCCCGATGACAATGGAAAGGCAGAAGCGGTTCGCGGGAATCGTTCGAGTCGAGTGTTGAGTGTTAATAGTCGAGAGTGGTCAGTGTTGTGAGGATGCTGAGTTGTTGTGAAAGGGCTATCCAGCGTTTGCAGTAAAAGTGATGGATACGGAAACCGAATGAAGGAACGTCGGAGAGATTTCTATCAAACGCAACTATCCGGAAGTCTACCTAAAAAGACTTACCTGGATCTTCCATGCGAGATTGATCGAATTTCGAATCGATCTGATTCACGGTGCTGCACCCAATTGCACAATCTCCTTATAGATTAAGCACCCCCTGAAATGATAGAAATGACGAGATAGTTTTAAGAGCTTTTGGACAAGGGTTTCATTCGATTGAGCTTTTTGTCTCAAGATGCATCTGTTTTGATGGAATAAAGGAGAACGGATTCTTCAGGATATGTGAGGACTTCAGAAAGCCGAACAAGTTGACTATCAAGAATCGGTACCTTATTACCGAGGATTTGACAATTTGTTCAATCAGGCTACCAGGACTCAGCCGCTATACGAGGAATCGATCTACAATTAGGATATTATCAGTTGAAGGTTGATACGAAGAAATTACGGGGACTGCTTTTCAAACATGATATGGCCATTACGAGAAATTAGTCATGCCCTATGATTTAATTAATGTGCTATTTAAATTCATAAATCTCATGAATAGGGTTTGGAAACCCTAATCAGGTAAGTTCATGATAACAGTCATCGACGACATGTTTGTCTATACACGAACCAAAGAGAATTATAAGTAACGTTTGAAGTTAACTATGGAATTGGAAGGGATGATAAAAGTATTTTTATAGATCAGTTTGAAATTGGGAAGCGTGTATCATGGACGATTGAAGATTTAGTTATGTTAGGAGAGTTATATTGAGAGAGATGCTATAGGGTTTAGCAGAGGAGAGAAAAGCTGAGCCACATTGACTTGGTCCTTTCGAGAGCCCATCTTGAGTCGGATCAGTTGCATATGGGCTCAAATTACCATAAGAAATGAGTGGTGTACATGATGTACTATTCGGATGCATTTGAAAAGGTGTATAATGGGTAATACACTAATTTTAAGCTTTGTAAATATTATTTGGGAGATAAACGGAGGTTTATCGAAGCATCGAAGAAGCAGTGCGTATAGCCGGAAAAGTTATGTTTCTAACCGGAAGGGCGATTTCAGCATTCCAGTAGTATCTACGATTTATAGGTCGTGTAACCGGTGGATACCCGAAATGGTGGAACTTTGATTTGAATCTTCTTGATTTAGAGCTTGTGAATGTTGGACCCTGGAAAGGGTGGAGTGTGACAACTCATATTTCAAACCTCTCTTTGTACCTTGATGTAACCAGTGAGAACGTTATGTGATTATATGAACTTGGTTGATTAATTGAATGTTATGTTATGTGATTATGTGTAACGAATGTATGTGTATAAATGAACCGATCACACAACACAACCCGATCGCACAAGCCCATTCGGGCTACACTTATTGTACTCAAAACCCAAAGGGGCAGCCCAAGAAAGGGTTCGGCCCACTCTTCCATACGGATACACATATTCTTAGGGAGTTTGTTTCTCATTTGTTACAAAACAAGAAAACACACCAAACCCTAATATATCTCTCTCTCTCCCTCACGAACTCGACGGCAGCCACATCTCTTCTCCATCGAAGACTTTTTATTCGGATCAATCCTCGTTCCATTCTTTAACCGGTTAGTGTTATGTTATTGTTTGATTTTGTTTTGGTTGATGTTGTTATATGATCGAATATATGTTATTCGGGATTTGATAGGATGAACAAACTGTCTGATCACTATAAGGTTTGATATATGCTTGATGTTGATTTAGATGGGTAGGAACCGAATATAAATAATGTACATGAAATCGGCACATGTGTAGTATTCACGGATCAAAATAAGGGTTGATGATATTATGTTGATTGAGGATATTCGGCTGTGATGTGTCATGTTCGAATGATTGATGAAGTTGTGGTCAAGATCATGAACAATGTTAATATGTTTAAGTGTGATGATTATTGTTCATGTGTTATTCATAATTAGGGTTCATGAGAAATCGGTTAGAATATGCTTGTTTGATCGATGATTTGCATGATCTAAAACTGTTAATTGTGTTGATTGATTGTGTGTAAAGAAGGAAACTGTTGAATGTTATAACTAAATAGCACAAGTTTCGGATATTTAAACTAATCACACAAGCTTGTCGGTCGCACAAGATCAGATCATACAAGTTCTGATCTGATCGCACAAGCTAGGTACAACGAAACAAGGCACCCAGTACTGCTAGGTTATGCATGATCGCACAAGATTTGTGGATCGCACAAGACCGTGTCGATCGCACAAGTCTTGGGGCCTTACACAAGGTTTGGACTTAACATATTATTGGACCGAATGGCCCAAAACCCCGTCACACAAGATGTTCCGAATCGCACAAGTTGTCCGGATCGCACAAGACATCCGGACCGCACAAGATCAACGTATATTATTGTTGTGCCGTGTATATATGTGTGGGCTGGGCTTATGTTGGATCGCACAACATGCTGTGAATCGCACAAGGTTGTGCTGATCGCACAACATGTTGGGCCGAGTATGTTTTCGGCTTCATGTGTATGCTAAACAGTTATCGTTTAAAATGTTCTATGTGTATGCCATATATGCCATGATCGTTTCATGTTCTTGATTTGTTAAATCTGTGTAAATCTATGTGCATTACTTGAACCTAGACCTGACTTGTATGGTAACCATGTTAGGACGTGGTTGACCACTTGTAGCTCAAGTTATCTTTTCTTGTATCTGCCGAGCTAACCTAAGGTGAGTTCACACTTTCAACAAAGCATGGTAATTCCCGGTGGGTTGGGAATGGGTTAAGGAATATGGATTCCTCGTCCTTCTTGGGTAGGACAGTACGGGTTAAGGAAGGTAATTCCTCGTCCTCTTGGACAGTTTAAATTTCACTAGACCAAAACTCTATCACGAAGTCCCTCCTTTTATATCGACTTAATCGCCGGGCCAATGGCGAGCGGGTCATTAGTTAGATAGCGCTATTTAGGTCTGACAAGCCTCACACCGTGCCGCAGAGGACGGGTGTGAACTAATGGATCTGGGCATGTCAATGATGATAGACATTGCCGCTAAGGGCACATAAACATGACTAAAGTCAGTGGTCGATATGGTAACGAGTCTAGTAGTATAAACATGGGGTAGCCCCCACGGCTGTAAGGCCAGAGTAAATGGGATAAACAAATCACGTTTTCAACTATGGGGTAACCTCCACGGCAGGGATGCCAGTTAAAGGAAACTGTTTTTGGAATAACTTAAAACAAACACCCAACAGTGAACTCGCTCAACTTTGTTGTTGACTCGTTACTACATGCTTTGCAGGTCACTAGGTTTAGCAGGAGCTTGCATGGGGAAGAGTCGTTGTGGAGCATGGACATTGAGTGTTCATGATGAACTTAACCATTATTAACTTATGCTTTGGTTTTTGACATTATGCTTCCGCTTGCAACTTAAACTATGCTTTTGTTTTAGACACCAATTATATTGTGTTGGATTTTATGTTTACTTACATGCTTGTTCAATATGATTGGTGGCTTGATCCTGGTCAGTCACGCCTCCAAGCGGTGATACTCCGCGTGTGGATTTTGGGGGTGTGACAAATTGGTATCAGAGCCATTGGTTATAGTGAACTTGGTTTTAAAAAGGGGAAAAGCTTTTTGGTAAAACCAAACTATAACCTGTACAGTGCTCAACGATCCACAATGACGCTTCACTCCACGTGCAAGGCTCAACACTATAGGTGATATGATTTATGTTTATATTGCCTACTTGTTAGTTACATAGAACTTTGATTATGGTATGCTTAGATGGACGTAACAACTGTTTTTTGAAACACATGTGTGCTTACTCTCTCCTGTCATCGCACTCTCGCGAACCCCTCTCACTCATGTTTCCTTTGATATGAAGATCATGGCTGGACGCGTTAACATGACTCCAGCCCAGTTGACGGCTCTGATTAACCAACAAGTTGCTGCGGCACTTGCAGCCGCTCAGGCAGGAGGTATACTCTGCCATCTCAATTCACCCTAGGATCTTTAGGTCCTACTCTCGTGAACCAACCTTTGTGTTAAACCTTGTCCTTTCTTACACTCACGATAGGTCAACCTGCACAGCCTCCTGTGTGCACTTTCAAGACTTTTATGGACTGTCGACCTAGTACCTTCAGTGGTACCGAAGGAGCTGTAGGTCTCCTCCACTGGTTTGAGAAACTCGAATCTGTCTTCGAGATGTGTGAGTGCCCTGAGGCTCGCAGGGTGAAGTATGCTACTGGTACTCTTAAGGGTGTAGCACTCACGTGGTGGAACGCTCAGGTCCAAATGCTGGGGTTGGTTGCTGCTAATGCCACCCCATGGAACAACTTCAAGGAACTGATCAAAGAGGAGTATTGCAATCGTGATGACATCCACAAGCTGGAGGTAGAGTTCTTCAACCTCAAGATGACGGGGTCAGAAATTGAAGCGTACACAAAAAGATCAAACGAGTTGGCTATCTTGTGTCCTACTATGGTGGATCCTCCCATCAAACGTATTGAAATGTACCTTAAGGGTTTAGTGCCAGAGATTCAAAGTCATGTGACTTCAGCTAACCTCGCCACCATCCAGCAAGTTGTTCAATTGGCTCATCGTCTCACTGATCAGGCGGTGTAGCAGAACAGGTTACCAAAGCATATTAGTGCTACTACTTCTGATACTCCTAGTGACAACAAGCGAAAATGGGATGGAGCTTCAAGCAAAGGTTCAACTTCTGTTCAATCTCAGTCTCAGCAGAGAAGGACTGATGACTATAAGAGCCCTAGTCAGCAACATCTGGTAGTCAAAGTCAAGGAGGGTACAGGGGAATTCACCCCAAATGCAATCACTGTAACCTACACCACAGCGGGCCATGCACCAGGAGTAACTGTCATCGGTGCAACAAGCCAGGCCACGCTGCAAAGGATTGCAGAAGTTTACGTCCCGCAAATCACAATCGTCAGCAACAACAAGCCCCACAAAATCAACGCCAGCAGCAGCAGCAAGGTACCAACAGAGGGTGCTTTCAGTGTGGAGCTGAAGGCCACTTCAAGAGAGACTGTCCCCAACTGAACCAGAATCAGAACGACAACAATAATAACAACCAGGGGAATGGAAATAACGGGGGTAACAACGACAATGGTGCCAGGGGTCGTGTATTCGTTATTGGCCAGGGTGAAGTGAGGAATGATCCTAATGTTGTGACGGGTAAGTTCCTTCTCGACGACTTTTATGTTACAGTTTTATTTGATTCGGGTGCCAATACCAGTTATGTGTCTCTAAAAGTTAGTCAAATGCTTAAGCGTACCCCAACACTTTTGAACACCAAGCACACTATAGAGCTAGCTAATGGTAAGAGTTTAGAGGCCACACACGTAGTCAAGGGTTGTAACCTTGTTCTTGCTAATCAGACCTTTTCTATCGACCTCATTCCTATCGTTCTGGGTAGTTTTGATGTTGTTATTGGGATGGATTGGTTATCCCAACACCGAGCAGAGATTCTTTGCAATGAGAAGATTGTTCGTATTCCTCGTTCAGGTGATGAACCTCTCATGATTCGTGGCGATAAGAGGGGTGCTGTTGAGAGCATCATCTCTTTCCTTAAGGCCCAAAAGTGTTTGCGAAAGGGCCACACTGCTATTTTGGCTCTCGTTACTGACACCTCGAAGAAAGAGAAGAAGATGGAAGATTTTCCGATTGTACGCGACTATCCTGAGGTATTTCCTGAGGAACTACCTGGTCTTCCGCCCCATCGACAAGTCGAGTTTCAAATCGAGCTAGCTCCTGGAGCAGCGCCCATAGCTCGAGCACCCTATCGTCTAGCTCCATCTGAATTGGAAGAACTATCTGCGCAGCTACAAGAACTCTTGGACAAGGGTTTCATTCGTCCTAGCTCTTTGCCCTGGGGAGCTCCAGTCTTGTTTGTGAAGAAGAAGGACGGTACCTTCCGTATGTGTATCGACTATCGCGAGCTCAACAAAGTGACCGTGAAGAATCGCTATCCTCTTCCACGTATTGATGACTTGTTCGACTAGCTGCAAGGGTCGAGCTTCTATTCAAAGATTGACCTGAGGTCAGGTTACCATCAACTGAGAGTCCGAGACGAGGACATCTCTAAGACAGCGTTCAGAACTCGGTATGGACATTATGAGTTCTTGGTTATGCCTTTTGGATTGACAAACGCACCTGCAGTTTTCATGGATCTTATGAACAGAGTGTGCAAGCCTTACATGGACAAATTCGTTATTGTATTCATCGACGACATTCTGATCTACTCTAAGAGTCTGGAGGAGCACGAGCATCACCTACGACTTATTTTGGAACTCCTTCGAACCGAAAAACTGTATGCAAAGTTCTCGAAATGCGACTCCTGGCTTCGTGAAGTCCATTTCCTAGGCCATGTGGTAAACAAGGATGGGATACATGTTGATCCATCCAAGGTAGACTCGATCAAGAACTGGCCTGCACCATGTACACCAACAGAAATTCGCCAATTCTTGGGTTTGGCGGGCTACTATAGAAGGTTCATCAAAGATTTCTCCAAGATCGCCCAACCTCTCACTTCGCTAACTCAGAAGGGCGTCACCTATCGTTGGGATGATGCACAGGAAATGATGTTTCAGCACTTAAAGGATAGACTTTGTAGCGCACCTATCCTTTCATTGCCTGAAGGCACAGACGATTTCGTGGTTTATTGCGACGCATCCATTCAAGGACTTGGATGTGTGCTGATGCAACGTGACAAGGTTATTGCTTATGCGTCACGTCAACTTAAGATTCACGAAAGGAACTACACTACGCATGATTTGGAGCTGGGAGCTGTTGTTTTCGCACTCAAGATATGGAGACATTACCTGAACGGTACCAGGTGCACCATTTACACCGATCACAGGAGTCTCGAGCATATCTTCAAGCAAAAGGAATTAAACATGCGTCAACGTCGATGGGTCGAGCTTTTGAACGATTACGAATGCGTGATCAAGTACCATCCAGGCAAAGCCAATGTCGTGGCTGACGCCCTCAGTCGAAAGGATACTACGCCTAAACGCATGCGAGCATTACAACTTACCATTCAGTCTAGTCTTCCTGCACAGATAAGAGATGCCCAGGTAGAAGCATTGAAACCAGAAAACGTCGGGGCAGAGGCCCTACGAGGATCAAGGAAACGGTTAGAACAAAAGGAAGACGACGCCTATTATGTAATAGGGCGCATTTCGGTCCCACTCTATGGCAACTTACAAGAACTTGTGATGGATGAAGCACATAAGTCTCGTTACTCAGTACATCCTGGTTCAGATAAGATGTACCACGACTTAAGAACTACGTATTGGTGGCCTAGCATGAAAGCTTACATAGCAACCTACGTTATTAAATGTTTGACTTGTACGAGAGTCAAAGTCGAGTACCAGAAACCCTCAGGCCTACTCCAACAACCAGAAATACCACAATGGAAATGGGAGCAAATTTCCATGGATTTTGTTACTGGCCTGCCTAGATCTCAACGTGGAAATGATACTATTTGGGTAATCGTGGATCGACTCACAAAGTCTGCACACTTCTTGGCTATCAAGGAAATGGATAAGTTCTCAACCCTAGCAGATGTTTATCTTAAGGAAGTTGTCTCAAGGCACGGGGTGCCAACCTCTATCATATCTGATCGTGATGCACGTTTTACTTCAGAACTGTGGCAAGCAATGCACAAATCCTTTGGCTCACGTTTAGACATGAGCACCGCTTATCATCCACAGATGGATGGGCAGTCTGAACGCACCATCCAAACCCTTGAAGACATGCTTAGGGCATGTGTGATTGACTTTGGCAACGGCTGGGAAAAGCATTTGCCACTTGTGGAATTCTCGTATAATAACAGCTACCACACCAGCATCCAGGCCGCTCCATTTGAGGCATTATACGGACGTAAATGCCGATCACCTCTTTGTTGGGCAGAGGTTGGCGACAGCCAGATCACTGGCCTAGAACTTGTGGTAGACACAACAGAAAGGATTGCTCAGATACGGCAACGAATGGCGGCAGCTCGTGACCGTCAGAAAAGCTACGCTAATAAGCGCAGGAAACCACTCGAGTTCCAAGTTGGGGATCGAGTGCTACTCAAAGTTTCATCCTGGAAGGGTGTGGTTCGTTTTGGAAAACGAGGCAAACTTAACCCACGATACGTCGGACCTTTCGAAATCATAGAGAAAATAGGCAAGGTGGCCTACAAACTAAACTTACCAACAGAACTCAGTGGAGTTCACAACGTTTTCCACGTGTCGAATCTGAAGAAGTGTCTGTCAGATGAGACCCTCATAGTTCCTTTGAAGGAGCTCACTATCGACGATCAGTTACGATTCGTTGAGGAACCAGTAGAGATTACTGACCAAGATGTGAAGATTCTCAAGCGCACTAGAATTCCTCTTGTTCGAGTTCGTTGGAACTCCCGTCGTGGCCCAGAGTTCACCTGGGAACGCGAAGACCAAATGAAACAAAAGTATCCCTAATTGTTCGACAACAGTACAACCACTACTGAGGCTGAAGCTACTGCGGAATTTCGGGATGAAATTCCAAACCAACGGGGGAAGGATGTGACACCCCAGGAAAACCAGGAAAACCATGCAACTTAACTAGCTTCCTCAGTGAGTACGTACCAAATTTCGTGACGAAATTTCTTTCAACTTGGGGATAATGTGACAACTCGTATTTCAAACCTCTCTTTGTACCTTGATGTAACCAGTGAGAACGTTATGTGATTATATGAACTTGGTTAATTAATTGAATGTTATGTGATTATGTGTAACGAATGTATGTGTATAAACGAACCGATCACACAACACAACCCGATCGCACAAGCCCATTCGGGCTACACTTATTGTACTCGAAACCCAAAGGGGCAGCCCAAGAAAGGGTTCGGCCCACTCTTCCATACGCATACACATATTCTTAGGGAGTTTGTTTCTCATTTGTTACAAAACAAGAAAACACACCAAACCCTAATATATATCTCTCTCTCCCTCACGAACTCGACGGCAGCCACATCTCTTCTCCATCGAAGACTTTCTATTCAGATCAATCCTCGTTCCATTCTTTAACCGGTTAGTGTTATGTTATTGTTTGATTTCATTTTGGTTGATGTTGTTATATGATCGAATATATGTTATTCGGGATTTGATAGGATGAACAAACTGTCTGATCACTATAAGGTTTGATATATGCTTGATGTTGATTTAGATGGGTAGGAACCGAATAGAAATAATGTTCATGAAATCGGCACATGTGTAGTATTCACGGATCAAAATAAGGGTTGATGATATTATGTTGATTGAGGATATTCTGCTATGATGTGTCATGTTCGAATGATTGATGAGTTGTGGTCAAGAACATGAACTATGTTAATATGTTTAAGTGTGATGATTATTGTTCATGTGTTATTCATAATTAGGGTTCATAAGAAATCGGTTAGAATATGCTTGTTTGATCGATGATTTGCATGATCTAAAACTGTTAATTGTGTTGATTGATTGTGTGTAAAGAAGGAAACTGTTGAATGTTATAACTAAATAGCACAAGTTTTGGATATTTAAACTAATCGCACAAGCTTGTCGGTCACACAAGATCAGATCATACAAGTTCTGATCTGATCGCACAAGAGCTGATCGCACAAGCTAGGTACAACGAAACAAGGCACCCAGTACTGCTAGGTTATGCATGATCGCACAAGATTTGTGGATCGCACAAGACCGTGTCGATCGCACAAGTCTTGGGGCCTTACACAAGGTTTGGACTTAACATATTATTGGACCGAATGGCCCAAAACCCCGTCACACAAGATGTTCCGAATTGCACAAGTTGTCCGGATCGCACAAGACATCCGGACCGCACAAGATCAACGTATATTATTGTTGTGCCGTGTATATATGTGTGGGCTGGGCTTATGTTGGATCGCACAACATGCTGTGAATCGCACAAGGTTGTGCTGATCGCACAACATGTTGGGCCGAGTATGTTTTCGGCTTCATGTGTATGCTAAACAGTTATCGTTTAAAATGTTCTATGTGTATGCCATATATGCCATGATCGTTTCGTGTTCTTGATTTGTTAAATCTGTGTAAATCTATGTGCATTACTTGAACCTAGTAGTATAAACACTCTCCATGATCGCTAAGGGCACATAAACATGACTAAAGTCAGTGGTCGATATGGTAACGAGTCTAGTAGTATAAACATGGGGTAGCCCCCATGGCTGTAAGGCCAGAGTAAATGGGATAAACAAATCACGTTTTCAACTATGGGGTAACCCCCACGGCAGGGATGCCAGTTAAAGGAAACTGTTTTTGGAACAACTTAAAACAAACACCCAACAGTGAACTCGCTCAACTTTGTTGTTGACTCGTTACTACATGCTTTGCAGGTCACTAGGTTTAGCAGGAGCTTGCATGGGGAAGAGTCGTTGTGGAGCATGGACATTGAGTGTTCATGATGAACTTAAACATTATTAACTTATGCTTTGGTTTTTGACATTATGCTTCTGCTTGCAACTTAAACTATGCTTTTGTTTTAGACACCAATTATATTGTGTTGGATTTTATGTTTACTTACATGCTTGTTCAATATGATTGGTGGCTTGATCCTGGTCACTCACGCCTCCAAGCGGTGATACTCCGCGTGTGGATTTTGGGGGTGTGACATGGAGAGTGTTGAGATGAGAGTTTAGGAATCAAGAACGTGTGTAATATAGATCTTCAAGGATTCTTCGTATGAATCCAAGTTTCTCTCAGAAACTATAAGACTATATTCAATAGATTCGGTTTTGTTATTTTTATTTAGTGCGAAAACAAAACCTGTAGAGTAAAAATTTCGGGGACGAAATTTCCTAAACAGGGGGAGACTGTGACACCCAGCTTTTCAGGCCGCACCGTACAATTGTAACACGTGTCGTGAATAGGTAACAGGGCTATATTTTACTGGTTATGATGTTTATATGTGAAATTTAATGTGTTGGTAAAACTAAACTTTGATAAAAATTATGTTGGCAACGGTAAGATAAACGCTTATTGCGTAACGGTTAAAATGCGAAACGAACATCGGTGACCACCCGATCAGTGTTAAAATCCTAAAAAATAGTCTGTTATGATTAGAATAACTATTTTAATCATATTCGTGAGGAAAAATAAATTAAAACGCTAAGAAACTCTATTTTTCAAGTTTAAGCACGTACCGCGCGATGCAGCGCATGTACCGACAAAATACTATCAACACAGCCCGTCAAGGCAACTAAAAATCATTTTAGAAATAATTTGATAAGTTTATTCTTATAGAATGACAAAAATAAATAAAAACGCTTAAATTCCTATTTTTGCGATTTTAAGCACCGAGAACGCAGCCATTCCAGGAAAACAAAATATTGTTTAGTAGTATTTTGGCAGGTTTATTTTTATAGAGCGTTAAAAATAATTTAAAACACACTAAAACGGGTTTAAAACGCTAGATAAAATACCCGGTATCTAGTAAAATACCTGTTTTAACACTAAATTTCATATATATGTGTATGTATACATAATATTGGTGTGAGAGAGGGGCTAGGTGGCGGCCATAGGGCGGCCCACCTCTTGCCATATATCCTTCTTCTTGCCATGTTTTGGTCATTGGAAACACAAGTAATCATTTAAGCTTACACCACACTCTTCATTTGCAAGAACCAAGATCAAATTCATTTTCTCACTCTCTCTCTAAGCTACAACCGAACACCCCCATCTACACACATATTCAAAAATTTCAAACCTTTCATGAAGATTGAAATGACTTCCATGGTGATTTCAAGCTAGAAAAGAGGGTTTGGAAGTGATTTCAAGCAAGAACAACCTTCATATTCTCATTCATTCTCAAAAACCCATCTAATAACTTGAAGGTATAAATTTACTTTAAAAACTTTGTCTTGATTCTTGATGATTCTTAATAGTAATGAAAGTTTCTCTTGATCTTGAGTTTAATCATAAACTTAAAACACAAAACAAATGGGTTTTATTTGAACGAAATAAAATGAATGTGTATATATATATATGTATGTACGGCCGTGTGTGTATATATATGTAAGTGTTTGTATTTTTTATTTTTGTTGAAAGATTCTTGAGTTACATGATTACTTGAAAAGTAGGATGCATGTAAGAAACGGTAAAATTGCGTTAGAAACGGTAAAATTGCGTTAAATGTGTAACTTGTTTGTCGAGCATGGAATTTGGTACATATGAGATGTTTTATGTATAATTGTTTTAAAAATGACAAAATAGATAAGTTAGTAATATTTTGCGTGTTCGGTATTAAATTCTGTGAACGTTTATGTATATACAATACGACACGCAAATCATAGATATATTACGTATAAACGGGAGAGTTAACGGATTTACACAATAATGGTCACCAATAAAATCGTTCAAGTCGCAAAAATCATACATATATATATATATATATATATATATATTAACGTGCCAACATAATAAAAAATGACAACTTTTTGAGAAAATCTCAAAGTTATGTGATAATTCTAAGAAACGGAGAAACTTAGGATTTTTGTGTTAAATATATATTGATTTAGAATTGTTCCTATATTAGGACGTATATAAAAATCAATCACTGGGATTGTGGTATTAAAATACGCACCCAAAGGTGAGTGTCACTAAACCCCTCTTTTTACTGTTTTGTATATATTTTGGGGGGTGGAACACGTCGTTAAAAGGGTTTAATAATGTTTTCGAAATAAAACATACCTTTTAATATAAAATATATATTTTCGCTGAAAATATATGCATTTGATAAGTTATACGTTTTGAAGTAAAACAATTTTGAAGAATGAATATTGTAAGTGCGGTATTTCTTAAGTGAAACGAGACCGTACGGATTGGGGATGAATTCCGGACTGGGTCTCAACATTTGAGTGACAGGGGAATTCGTAAATCGTCGTGTATTAAATTGTCATATTAGTAGGATATATATATTGTACGTGAGGCAGGCATCATATTGTTCTTCGAGAAAGAACCCTGCGCCCATGATGTCGTTTAATCAGTTAAGTATTGTACGTGATGAATTGTTGGTAGATCTATCGGGTTGACAACCCCGTCGTGACTGGTCGCCCCGTGTCAATGTCAAACGACGAATTAATATTCTGTTTATTGTCTAGCTTTGATTATCCCTGCATGGTTAATATATAGTTCGTATCGTCTAGCTGACATACGAGTCTGAAAGTTGACGCAATAATTTAATATACAAAACTTGGGCAGTAACAATATTGTCGGGTTCGAGAAACTGCGACGGAAGGCCCATGAATTTATTAAGAAAGTAAAATGGACTTTCTAAGAATTAAATGGATGTTTTTAAATAAACACCTAAACAGAAAGTTTTCCTCGGAATAAAATCTGTTAGTAAACGAATAAGTGAACTCACCTTCCTTTGTGTTGACACTTGATTTTAACGTGTTCTACAGGTACTTGAATTCGGCTTCGGGAAATCATGGCGTATCTTGTGTTTGATGATGCATGTTGTTTTGTTTAAATATGCTGGACAACTTTTAAACTTTCTGGGACTTTTGTAATAAGATCCGCGAGTATCAAAGACATCTTAACTATGTAGTTGTGTCGTGACTTAAAACGTAATGTTTAATAACTTATGTAAAAAATAAACCAATATGTCCAGCAATAAAATGAATCGCTCGACAAGATATAAATGGGCACCAACTTCCGTCTCCACTATGTTTAATATTCCACTGCGACGTTTTTGGTGTGTGACAGTACCTGCTTCCAAGAAGCAGAAAGGAGATAGGGTAGATCGATATTGCCATTGTGATCGACAGCTCGCCGCATTGCGCAAAGACCTAGACATAGCCAAAGGAAAGGCGAAATACCTTGAGGGACAGATGGACGAGCATGAGGAGTTGAAGGTTATAGACGACATTGCGAGAGATGAGATGCATTGGAGGGTTGTGGATTTGGAGAAACTTGTCCAGGAGATGTTAGAGTCTCTAGGTTTGAAGCGTTGATGTTCGTAGTTGTTTCTTTGTTTGTTTTGTTGTTTGTTGGATTGTATTGTTAGACATTTTTTATGTTCTTTATGTTTGTGGCCTGCATGCCAGTTTCATTTTTGGATATTATTTGGGAATTTTGTGTGAACTTGTTTATGGGTGTCGATGTAGACATGCCAAGGATAGTCATTTTGTACTGAAAACGAGTTTAAATAATTTCTATAATAAATACCAATGATATACTTTTGGTTTAAAAATTTTCTCATTAATATGTGGATAATATACATGCGTAATGTTTGGTCCAATAACAATTAATGATTGAATTATTTTTTGTTATCGTCCTATGTGGATATTATTGTTGTAATAATAGAAACGACGAAATGCCGCCAAAAGCAAAGTAGGGTACTGGATTACCTACCACACCTGAATAGTTGGCTCAACTCATAGCCCAACACGTTAATACTGCCATGGAACAGCTCAATGCTAACCAAAATGATGGTAAGGGACGTGGACGTGGTGCACACGGGCAAGGTTTTGGTGGGGCACATAATGGAAATCCCCCAGGTAAAATGTGATCGGAAAGTTTTAGTAGTTCATGTATTATGATATCATTGGAATAAATTCCTGATTTCTATTAACATTATTGAACAGTGCATGGATGTACATATAAAACATTCCAGGGCTGTAACCCACGATCATTTACCGGTGCAGAAGGACCCTTAGATATCACTCGATGGATTGAGAAGATGGAATCTATCATGGCAATCAGTGGTTGTGCTGCTGATCAACGGGTGAGATATGCTTCTTGTTCTTTTCTTGATGAAGCACTGTCCTGGTGGAACTCGCAAGTTCAAATTTTGGGTGAAGACGCTGCCTACGGTCTGACCTGGAACGAACTTAAAGAGATGCTCTTGAAAGAGTATTGTCTGCACAGTGAAATTCAGAAAATCGAGACCAACTTCTGGAACCTAACCATGGAAGGTCTGAATATCAGAGCTTACACTTCTCATTTTAATGACTTGGCAAGGTTAGTTCCACGAATGGTTACTCCCGAATATGTAAAGGTAGAAAGGTATATCTGTGGATTGTCGCCACGGATTCGTAGTATGGTTACATCCGCGAAACCTACCCCCTACCTAGAGGCTACTACATTGGCAAAGTTATTAGTCGATGACGCTGCTCGCGACAGGAAACACAGTTCGAAGAAGGCGTATGCAGCAAGTTCTAGTGGTTCTAGAAAGGATAGTCCTAGAGATAGCCGAGGCGGATCTGAGAGAAAGACTCATGAGGAAGGGCAGAAGAAATGTAACATATGCGGACGAAATGGACATGTTACCCGCAAATGTTATGCCAAAAGTACTTTGGAAGGAACAAAGCTTGAAGGATGCTTCCAGTGCGGGGAACAGGGACATTTCAAGAAGGACTGTCCTAAGGCGGGAGGTCAGAATGCCAGGGGTAGAGCATTCGAGCTAAAAGCGGGGAAGGCACGTGACGATCCTGCTGTTGTCACTGGTATGTTTTTTATCAATAACCATTCCGTGTTCGTACTTTTTGATACCGGTGCTGACTTGAGTTTTGTCTCGAAAAACTTTGAACCATTTCTGTGTTTGCCTACAAGTAAGCTAAATAAGAAGTACTCGATAGAACTAGCAAATGGTAAACTGATAGAAACTAGCGAAGTCATTCACGACTATAGTATTCAGTTAGACGATCATAAATTTAGTATTGATTTACTACCAGTGGAGTTGGGAAGCTTCGATGTAGTTGTGGGGATGGATTGGCTGTCCAAGAATAAAGCGGAGATTGTTTGCTCGGAGAAGCAAGTGCGGATACCTCGACCTGGTGGTGGCGAAGCGATAGTTGTCCATGGAGATCATTCGAGTCGTGTGTCGAGTGTTGTCAGTGTTATGAAGATGCTCAAGATGTTGCGGAAAGGTTATCCTGCGTTCTTAGTTAAAGTGATGGATACAAAGGCTGAATGTAGGAAGAACGAGGAGATTCCTGTTGTTCGTGACTATCCAGAAGTTTTTCCTGAAGACTTACCTGGATTACCCCCTGCGAGACAGATCGAGTTCTGAATCGATCTGGTACCTGGTGCTGCACCGATTGCAAAATCTCCTTATAGATTGGCACCGTCTGAAATGAAAGAAATGTCGAACCAGCTTCAAGAGCTACTAGACAAAGGTTTCATTCGACCGAGTTTTTCGCCATGGGGTGCGCCTGTCTTGTTCGTGAAGAAGAAGGATGGATCCTTCAGGATGTGTATAGATTACAGGGAGCTGAACAAGTTAGCCATCAAGAATCGGTATCCTTTGCCGAGGATTGACGATTTGTTCGATCAGCATCAGGGATCCATCTACTACTCGAAGATAGATCTGCGTTCAGGATATCATCAGTTGAAGGTTGCTGACGAAGATATTCCAAAGACAACCTTTTGAACACGATATGGCCATTATGAGTTCCTAGTCATGCCATTTAGTCTAACTAATGCGCCAGCTGTGTTCATGGATCTCATGAACACGGTATGCAAACCCTACTTGGATAAATTCGTGATAGTATTCATCGATGATATACTTATTTATTCACGAACCAAAGAAGATTATGAGCATCATTTAAGGTTGATTTTGGAGTTGTTGAAGGAAGAGAAACTGTATGCCAAGTTCTCTAAATGTGAGTTTTGGATTCGAGAAGTTCATTTTCTCGGACATGTCATAAATGAGAAAGGTATACATGTAGATCCGTCTAAGATTGAAGCGATTAAGAATTGGGAAGCGCCAAAGTCTTCGTCAGAAGTGCGACAATTCTTAGGGCTTGCTGGGTATTACCAGAGGTTCATTGAGAACTACTCCAGAATAGCACAGCCGTTGACGCTATTAACCCCAAAGGAGAGGAAGTTTGTCTGGTCGGAGAAGCAGGAGGAAGCTTTTCAGTCGTTGAAGAAAAAGCTCTGCAGTGCACCTATTCTTTCCCTTCCTGAGGGAAGTAATGATTTCATTGCTTACTGTGATGCTTCACGTTTGGGCCTTGGATGCGTTTTAATGCAAAGAGAGAAAGTGATAGCCTATGCATCCAGATAGTTGAAAGTGCACGAGAAGAATTACACAACACATGATTTGGAGCATGGAGCTGTTGTGTTTGCTTTGAAGATCTGGAGACACTACTTGTATGGCACGAAGTGTACGATATACAGGGACCATAAGAGCCTCCAGCACATCCTCGATCAGAAGGAGCTCAATATGCGACAACGACGATGGGTAGAGTTACTCAACGATTATGAGTGTGATATTCGTTATCACCCAGGGAAAGCGAACGTTGTTGCAGATGCGCTTAGCAGGAAGGAATGGGAAAAGCCTCTATGTGTGCGTGCCTTGGGTTTGACCATACAAACGAGTTTGACCGATCGAATTCGTGATGCACAGCGAGAAGCTTTGAAGGATGACGGTTTGAGAATAGAAGGTTTGAAGGGCTTAGAATGTAAGCTGATACTAAAAGCGAATGAAGTGATGTACTTCATGAACCAAGTCTGGGTTCCGCTTAAAGGTAACCTCCGTGAATTGGTTATGAACGAAGCTCATAAATCCAAATATTCCATTCACCCAGGTTCTACCAAAATGTATCAGGACATCAAGGAGTTTTACTAGTGGCCGAAGATGAAGGGAGACATTGCGGCCTATGTGAGTAAATGTTTGACATGCACTAAGGTTAAAGCTGAGTAGCAGAAGTCGTCTGGGCTTCTGCAGCAACCGGAGATTCCTAAGTGGAAGTGGGAACATCTTACGATGGACTTTATCACCAAGTTACCCCCGTACGTCGCGTGGACACAATATGACCTGGGTAATTGTGGATCGATTGACAAAGTCTGCTCATTTCCTGGCACTTAAAGAAACAGACAATACGGAGAAGATATCGCAGTTGTACCTTAACGAGATTGTAGCCCATCATGGAGTACCAGTGTCAATCATTTCTGATAGAGACGGAGGATTTGACTCTAGGTTTTGGCGATCTCTCCAGAAATCGTTGGGTTCTCGTTTGGATATGAGTACTGCATATCATCCTCAAACGGATGGTCAGAGCGAGAGGACCATTCAGACGTTAGAGGATATGCTAAGAGCGTGGGCGATTGATTTTGGTGGAAGTTGGGATACTCATTTGCCCTTGGCAGAGTTTTCTTACAACAATAGTTACCACGCTAGCATAAAAGCCACTCCGTTTGAAGCCCTGTATGGAAGGAAGTGTCGATCACCGCTCTGTTGGGCTGAAGTCGGTGAGAAGCATTTGACCGGACCCGAGATTACTCAGGAGACCACGGACAAATTCGTCCAGATCAAAAATAAGTTGAAGGCTGCCGCGGATCGACAGAAGAGTTATGCGGATAACCGAAGGAAACCGCTGGAGTTTCAAGTCGGTGATAGAATTATGTTGAAGGTATCTCCATGGAAGGGCATTGTGAGGTTTGGGAAAGGGGGAAAGTTGAGCCCGCGTTATATAGGTCCTTTCGAAATCGCCTCTCGAGTTGGACCAGTCGCGTATAGGCTCAAGTTGCCACAGGAGCTGAGTGGAGTTCATGATGTATTCCATGTCTCCAACCTGAAAAAGTGTCTTTCTGTTGATGAACTAATTATACCCCCTGGAGAGGTTAGATTGGACGATAAATTGAGGTCTATCGAAGAACCAGTGGAGGTTCTGGATCGGAAAACCCAGAAACTCAGGAGGAGTAAGATTGAGTTGGTCAAAGTCCGTTGGAATTCTAAGCGTGGACTTGAGTTCACCTGGGAGCGACAGGACCAAATGCAACAGAAATATCCTCACCTCTTCCCACCGAGTGCCAAAACAAAACCTGTAAAGTAGAATTTCGGGGACGAAATTCCCTAAACAGGGGGAGACTATGACACCCGGCTCTCAAGCCGTACCGTACAATAGTAATCTGTGTAGTGAACATGTAAAATGGCTGTTTGTGACTGATTGTGATGTTAATATATGATATTTTATGCATTGGTAAATTTAGATGTGTATAAAAATTTTGTGGCAACGGTAAAACAAACGCTTATCGCGTAACGATTAAAATGCGAAACGAACGTCGGTGACCACCCCATCAGTGTTAAAATCCTAAAAATAGTATGTTATGATTAGAATAATAATTTTAATCATATCCGTGTGGAAAAATAATTTAAAACGCTAAGAAACTCTATTTTTTGAGTTTGAGCGCGTACCGCGCGAATTAAACAAAATACCGTCAACGCAGCCAGTCAAGGCAACTGGAAATAATTTTAGTAATAATTTTAAGTAATTATTTTTAGAGAATGATAAAAATAATTTAAAACACACTAAAACGGGATTAAAACGCTAGATAAAATACCCGATATCTAGTAAAATAACTGTTTTTGAGCTATACATATAATATATGTATGTATAGGTGGTGTGTGTGTGGAGAGTGAAAGGTGGTGGCCCTATGGCAGCCCACCTCTTTCAATTTATGCCAATCATATGCCAAGTGTTATCTTGGAAATGATAACCATCATTTAAAAACATTCTCTTACACATAACCATTCATAATTCAAGATCAAAATCTCCTCTCTCTCTCTCTTCTTGAACACCTACGGCCGAAACCCCCATCACACATCCATATTTCATTTTCAAAATCAAATCATGAAGATTCAAGGGCTAATCAAGGTGATTCCAAGCTTGTAAGAAGGTTTGGAAGTGATTTCAAGCAAGATTCAAGCAAGAACAAGTCTCATATCACCATCTTTTATCAAAAACCCACTAAAAATCT
This sequence comes from Helianthus tuberosus, assembly GCA_030545235.1. Taxonomy (NCBI): domain Eukaryota; kingdom Viridiplantae; phylum Streptophyta; class Magnoliopsida; order Asterales; family Asteraceae; genus Helianthus; species Helianthus tuberosus. The sequence continues at coordinate 1,723,870 of JARYGA010059779.1, forward strand.
TGAAGGTATAAAATACTTTCTTTAAATATTGTTCTTGATTCACAGTGACAAAGAAAATAGTGAAAGTTTCTCTTGATTCTTGAATCTAAACATCAACTTGAAACTAACAAACAAATGAGTTTTGAACAAAATGAAAATGGGTGTATGCATGTATGGCCGAGAGTGGGTGTGTGTATGTGTGTATGAATTTCGTATATATATGTATGTATATGTGTATGCATGCATATAAAAGTTGTTGTATAATCTTAAATGTGAAGGATCTAGGTATGAATGAACATGAATGATTTGAAGGATTAAAGTGTTATGTGAACTATTTGAAAGAATATGATGTTAGTGAAGTTTTGATGCATATTGAGATCATGTTAGATGATAATGTTATGATATGGATGTATTAGATGCATATACTTAGACATGCATGAGGATATGAGATCTTAAAAAGGTGATTTGTGTATGATTTAGTAAAAATCAGTTATGAGCAGATTATAAACACTAAAATGAAGTTATTTTAAAGTGTTTAGTGACTTATAACTTTGTCATAGTGTTTGCTAGCTTTGCATGTTGTACTTGGTGCATTAAAAGTTGTAAAATACGTGAAATCGCATGATTTATGTGACTTATACAAAAACTGCACTAATCTGATTATAACCACTATTTTAATCAGTAAATAACATGTATTGTTTTAAAATATCAAGTCGTTTCGAGTTGGGATGATTATAGTAATGTTTAACGCAAAACTATGCGTTAAAACGGTCAAAAATCGGCTTTTCGAGTGATTTCTATAAAACTGATTTAGATCAGTAAGTAAACTGATGTTTTTAGTTTAAAAATAAGTATTTTGACTAATTTTAAGTTTACTTGGTGTTTGATTGGTCATACATGACTTCCGACGCCCGAAAACGTTACCGAATCGCTAATATACGCACTTTTCAATATACACTAGTGTGGGTAAAATTTTGGGTAAACCTTATGTGATAAAATGTGTTATATGATTTAAACATGAGAATGTGAAAATATGTTAAGTTTTTAACATGATGTTAGAAATCTAGCTTACGCATGTATGCTTGTACATTTTGTGCGGTAGAAACAGTAAAAATTGCGTTAAACGTGAAACTTGTTTGTCGAGCACGAAATTTGATACATATAAGATATTTTATGTATATTTGCTTTAAAAATGACAAAATAGATAAGTTAACAAGATTTCGCGTGTTTCGGTGTTAAATTATATGAACGTTTATGTATATATATTACGACGCGCAAATCGTAGATATACTGCGTATAAACGGGAGAGTTAACGGATTTACACAATAATGGTTACCAATAAAATCGTTCAAGTCGCAAAAGCATAAAAATATATATATATGAACTCATATATATATAAACGTGCCAACATAATCAAAAATGATAACTTTTCGAGAAAATCTCAAAGTTATGTGATAATTCTAAGAAAACAGAGAAACTTAGGATTTTGTGATGAATATTGATTTTAAAATCGTTCCTATATATATATATTAGGACGTGTAGAAATCAATCTCTGGGATTGCGCTATTTAAAATACGCACCCAAAGGTGAGTGTCACTAAACCCCTCTTTTTACTGCTTTATATATTTTGGGGGTAGAACACGCCTAAAAGGGTTTAATTGGAATAAAACATACCTTTTTGATATAAAATATATATTTTTTCGTTGAAAATATATGGAATTGTGAAAATATATGTTTCGGGGATGAAACGGTTTTTGTTAAATATATGTTTCGGGGATGAAACGGTTTTGTTGAATATATTTGTTTCGGGTAGAAACGGGGTTATGCACGATGTTTGGGGGAAAAAGACCGTGTAGTTGGGACGAATTTGCTTGATCTCAAGAGAGTAAGTATCGACATAGGCTTACATTTCGTTGGGGATTTCAGGGGATTCCTACAACATCGTGTATTAAATTGTCATATTAGTAGGATATATATATTGTACGTGAGGCAGACATCATATTGTTCTCGAATAGGACCTGCACCCATGATGTCGTTTAATCATTTAAGTATTGCACTCGAGGAATTATTGGTAGATCTATCGGGTTGACAACCCCGTCGTGACCGGTCGCCCCGTGTCAAGTCAAACGACGAATTGATATTCTGTTTATTGTCTAGCTTTGATTATCCTTGCATGGTTAATATATAGTTTGTATTGTCTAGCTAACATTATGAGTCTGAAAATTGACGCAATAATTTAATATACAAAACCTGGGTCAGAATGTTATTGTCGGGTGGGTGAACCACGACGGGAGGACCCATGGATTTTATTAAGGAAGTAAAATGGACTTTCTAAAAATTATGTGGATGTTTTCAAATAAACACATAATCAGAAAGTTTTCCTTTGGAATAATTTGTTTGTATGCGAATATGTGAACTCACCTTCCTTTGTGTTGACACTTGATTTTAATGTGTTCTACAGGTACTTGAGTTCGGCTTCGGGAATCATGGCGTATCTTGTGTTTGATGATGCATGTTGTTTTGTTTGAAAATGTTGGACAACTTTTAAACTTTCTGGGACGTTTCTAATAAGATCCGCGAGGATCAAGACAACTTAACTTATGTGGTTATGTCGTGGTTTCTAAAATGTAATGTTTAATAAGTTATGTTTTAAAAAATGTCGAAATGTCCAACAAATGAGTGCATCGTCCAACAAGGTATAAATGGGCACCAACTTCCGTCACCACTATGTTTAATATTCCACTGCGACGTTTTTTGGGTGTAACAGGTGGATCACCCTAACGATGATCTTGGAGATGGCGAGGTATTCGACATCGCTATCCTAGATGTAGCATCCCCTGTTGTCTCTGTCATTGACATTTCTTCTGATTCTGACCCCGATTCTGACGCCAACTCCTTCGAGTCAGCAACCTCTTCTGCCCTTCAAGCTGCAGGCCTAGAGGCCTATCCTACAGATGATGACGATGCCTTGTCAGCTGAATCAGCTACACCTACTCTTGTTCCCACACCTACTGATACACCTCTCATACCCCCACCCATGTTATCAGTGAAAACTTCTCACAGCCACCCGTCCCAGTGGACCATTCTAGCTGGATACGTAGTATTCGTTTTGCTTCAGCTTTTCCGCATACACCCCCTACTCACGAGGGAGAGCCCTCAGGACACCCACATGTACCACCACCAGAGTTGAGCCTATGTTTACAGACGTCCTGACCTTTTCCACCATCCCCTCCACATGTCATGCCATTATCTGATCCATATCATCCTTTTCATCACTCCGGATATACCAGAGATGATCTCCTGCTATCACTCCAGCTTCAGGTTGAGATCCTTTGTCGTAGGGTCTATGAGCTGGAGAATAAGGCCGATGCTAGACGACTACCTCCATCGGATTACCCACCACCATCTTCACCACCACCAGCATCCCCACTACCACCAATATCACCACCACTACATGTTCCTGCCCTTGTTGATGGTTATGCTATCCGAGTCTTTACACTTGAGCAGCAGGTGAGTTTCCTGATCCATCGAGTCCATGAGCTCGAGGATGAGGTAGCTCATCTTCGCAGCTTGGTTTTCCCTACACCCCCACCCTCTCCATCCCACTAGGTTTTTCATTGCAGGTACTTTTGTTGGAGCAATATTTTTGGATATGAAGACTACAGCCGAGTTTTGGGTACAACTTGAAGACAAGGACCGCCAATGTGAAGAAAGATATTTTTCCTTTTATATGTATTAAACTTGTACTGATTGGGTGATGTAACCCATATGCATTATTGTTTTCCTCATAAACAATTATGTAACAAGTTGTCCTGATATATATAAAAACTCGGTGATTATCTTTGTGACACATTATTATTTATCTGTTTATGCATGCTTATTGCTTGTATGAATTGATTTATATGTTGGTGGATTATTTGATGTTGCATATGTATGTGAGGTAGCTCATCTTCGCATCTTGTTTTTTCCCACACCCCCACCCTCTCCATCAGCCCACTAGGTTTTTCATTGAAGGTACTTTTGTTGGAGCAATATTTTTGGATATGAAGACTACAGCCGAGTTTTGGGTACAACTTGAAGACAAGGACCGCCAACGTGAAGAAAGATATTTTTCCTTTTATATGTATTAAACTTGTACTGGTTGGGTGATGTAACCCATATGCATTCTTGTTTTCCTCATAAACAATTATGTAACAAGTTGTCCTGATATATGTAAAAACTCGGTGATTATCTTTGTGACACATTATTATTTATCTGTTTATACATGCTTATTACTTGTATGAATTGATTTATATGTTGGTGGATTATTTGATGTTGCATATGTATGTATACATGTATACATATTTATGTTCTATTGGTATCTAGTATGGTGGTATCAGATAAACGCCTAACCCTATTGTGTTGTGTTTTGGAAGAGACATGCCTCCTAGGAGAATGGTGAACACTCGAGGTTCTGATCTACCCCCACCCCCACCGATGCCAAGGAATGTTGAAGAATTAAACTCTCTTCTGGAAGAGCGGATTTCTGAAGCTATCGCCCAGTACGAGGCGAACCGCGCCGAGAATAGTGGTGGCATGGGTGGATCCGGCGGACACGGACGTGTCGAATCATCTGGAAGAAATCTTCGAGTGACCCTAGCCATCAGTCTCACCAAAGACATAAAAGGAAATGAGGAGCTATCATTGGAAATACCTGAAAAGATGGAATCAAAGGTTGGGCCTTCTAGTGTTAGGAAGAGAAAGTACTCGAACCTCAAGCAAGAAACTCGTGTCGATAACAAGAAACGTGACACAAATCCGCCCCACGAAGTGAAGATGTTTGCTGTTGCAAACGATACTGAAGTCAAGAAGTACCTGGGCAAACTACCCAAATGTGATAGGTGCAAGTACCACCATCTGGGGGCTTGCCGGGTGCAGAAGTGTGGTAAATGTGGGAAGATGAGGCATCGTACTGTGAACTGTTGGGGAGAAGGAAATGGAAATGGGAATAGGATGTTTTTTTAGTGGTAGCACTGAACACTTCAAGAAAGATTGCCCGAAGGAAAACAACGCTCAGGCTCGAGCATTTGTCATTGGAGCAAGGAACGCCCGCAAAGATCCTAATGTGGTTACCGGTACGTTTCTCGTTAACAATCACTTTGCATCCATACTATTTGACATTGGTGCCGGTTTTAGTTTCATGTCTGTGGAATTCAAACGAATGCTTGGGATTGAATCTAGTAGATTAGATATTCCTTATTCCATAGAACTAGCCGATGGTAAACTTGTTGAATCAAGCGAAGTTGTTAGAGGATGTACATTGGAAATTGGTGAAAGAAGATTTAGCATTGATCTTCTGCCTGTCCAATTGGGTAGTTTTGATGTTGTAGTTGGCATGGACTGGCTATCCAAGAATAGAGCCAAAGTTTTTTGTCATGAGAAAATCATTCGCATCCATCTTGCGAATGATGAGACACTCATAGTGCATGGAGAGAAAAGAAACACGCCCCTGCGGATCATCAACTGTATGAAAGCGCAGAAATGCTTACGAAAAGGATGCGTCACCTTCCTGGCGCACGTGGTAGATAAGAAGGTTGAGGAGCCGAAGCTTGAAGATATCCTTGCGGTGAAGGATTTCCGTGAAGTTTTCCCCGAAGACTTAACAGGATTAACTCCGCAAAGACAAGTCGAATTCCATATTGACCTGGTTCCAGGCGCCGCTCCTGTGGCCAAGGCACCATATCGACTTGCGCCATCCGAGATGCAAGAATTATCCACGCAACTCCAAGGGTTGTTGGATAAGGGATTTATAAGGCTGAGCTTCTCGCCTTGGGGAGCTCCAGTATTGTTCGAAAAAAATAAGGATGGAACTTTGCAGATATGCATTGATTATAGGGAGTTGAATAAGCTCACCGTTAAGAATCGGTATCCGTTATCGAGGATTGATGACTTATTCGATCAGTTGCAAGGATCGAGCTATTACTCCAAGATTAACCTTTGGTCTAGCTATCATCAGTTGAGGATTCAGGAGGAGAGCATACCGAAGACATCGTTCAGGATTCGTTATGGGCACTATGAGTTCTTTGTGATGTCGTTTGGACTGACGAACGCATCGGCTGTATTTATGGATCTGATGAATCGCGTATGCAAGCTATACCGATAAATTTGTGATTGTATTTATCGACGATATTCTGATCTATTCGCGAACGAAAGAAGATGACGAACAACATCTGAGAACCATTCAGGAAGTACTGAAGAAAGAGAAACTTTACGCGAAGTTCTCAAAATGCGAATTTTGGATTCGCGAGGTATAGTTCCTTGGTTATGTGGTAAACGAGAATGGTATCCATGTAGACCCGTTGAAGATTGAAATAATCAAGAATTAGGAAGCCCCAAAACTCCGACTGAAGTACGACAGTTTCCAGGACTAGCGGGCTATTATCGAAGATTTATTGAAAGTTTATTGAAAATTTTTCGAAATATGCTCAACCGCTCACATCCCTTACACAGAAAGACAAGAAGTTTGACTGGGGAGACAAGAAGGAAGAGGCCTTCCAACTGTTCAAAGACAAACTATGCGATGCACCGATCCTATCCCTACCCGAAGGTACTGTAGACTTCGTGGTATACTGTGACGCTTCGCATCAAGGTTTGGGTTGCGTGCATGAGAAAAATTATACCACCCACGACTTGGAACTAGGCGCGGTGGTATTTTCTTTGAAGGGTTTGGCGGCATTATTTTTATGGTACTCGTTGTACAATCTTCACTGACCACAAGAGCTTGCAGCACATATTTAATCAGAAGGAATTAAATATGCGTCAGTGACGATGGGTTGAATTGTTGAACGATTATGATTGTGAGATTAAGTACCACCCTGGAAAGGCGAACGTGGTAGCAGACGCCTTGAGTCAAAAGGAAAGGGTTAAAACTTTAAGGGTTCGAGCTTTAGAAATGACGATTCAGACGAATCTCACTGCACACATTCATGACACACAACAAGAAGCACTCAACGAGGAGAATCTTAAAGCTGAATTTCTCAGAGGTATGGAGAAGCAATTGGTGCCAAACGAAGAGGGAACCCTATACTTTATGGGACGCATTTGGGTTCCGTTCTTTGGCGGTGTTCGAGAGGTAATCTTGGATGAAGCTCACAAGTCAAGATACATCAACACAGGATCAGACAAAATGTATCAAGACTTGAAAGAATACTATTGGTGGCCGAATCTCAAGAATGACGTTGCTGCATATGTTGGAAAGTGCCTAACCTGCGCTAAGGTTAAGGTTGAGTATCAGAAACCATCAGGTCTACTACAACAACCTAAAATACCCGTGTGGAAGTAGGAGCAAATATCGATGGACTTCATAACAAAATTGCCTAGAACCCCTAGAGGGCATGATATGATATGGGTGATAGTCGATCGATTGACAAAGTCTACACACTTCCTGCCAATTCGGGAGAAAGATAGCACGGGAAAACTTGCTGAGCTGTATCTTAAAGAAATTGTTGCACGTGATGGAGTGCCTATTTCAATAATTTCAGATAGAGATGGGCGTTTTGTATCAAGGATCTGGCAATCCTTCCAAGAGGCCTTTGGATCTCAGTTGGATCTAGGGTCGGCCTTCCATCCGCAAACAGACGGCTAAAGCGAACGGACCATGCAAACTCTTGAAGACATGCTTCGTGCATGTGTAATGGATCTATCCGACAGCTGGGATACTCACATACCCTTGGTCGAGTTCTCCTATAATAACAGCTATCATATGAGCATAAAAGCCGCACCATTCGAAGCTCTATACGGCCACAAGTGCTGCTCACCGTTGTGTTGGACAGAAGTCGGAGATAGACAGTTGATTGGTCCCGAACTTGTAAACCTTTAGCCTTCGAGGTGGGAGTCAAAGTTTTACTGAAGGTCTCACCTTGGATAGGTGTAGCAAGATTCGGGAAATGTGGAAAGTTGAATCCGCGATACATCGGACCATTCAAGATTCTAGAAAAGATTGGCACTATAGCGTACAAACTGGAGTTACCAGAGGAACTAAATGTTGTACATGATACATTCCATGTGTCAAACCTCAAAAAGAGTCCAACCCAGGAAACAGTTATCATCCCAGCGGATGAGGTACACATCGACGACAAACTCTGATTCACAGAAGAGCCTGTTGAGGTAATGGATTGGAAGATCCAGAAAACAAGGAGGAGTCGCATTAAACTTGTTAAAGTACGTAGGAACTCTAAACACGGGCCTGAGTACACTTGGGAACGTGAGGACCAGTTTAAAGTGAAGTACCCCCACCTATTCTAGAAAGCTCCTGTGAGAGATAACTCAGCTTGAATTTCGGGATGAAATTCTATTAACGGGGGGAGACTGTGACAACTGGCACAACACCGGTAATTTCCGTACTATTTTAATAATTATTTATTATCTACAATTATGTGCTTAAATGTCAACATTATGTGCTTATTTGCTTTACATATGAATTCATGCATGTTTTATACTTCAATTATCGCATTGAGCATTACATTCAGCGTTGCGTCAGAAAGACTAGTAAACTCACTGGTAAGACAAGTTGTGTCAGCATGATTGCAGAATACAATCAGACAATAGATTTAGGGCCTAGGTGTAGGTCCAGCATCAAAAATACATTAAAACCCAAGTGTAGGAACAAGGATTAACATATACACTTTCCGGAAGCTAAAACAAGCACTAAAAAGTACCCGAAACGCACTATAAATGCAGATTTCTGCAGAAATTCAACAAAAACAACATTTAAACAATAAAATACCATGCGGAATTTAGGTTTTAGTGTCCAGAATAACTTGTAAAGTGTTGGGAATGAAAACTGTTACAAAAGGTGCTTCATACCTAGTAAAACTGCGTAATTTAGCACTTTAACGAACCGGTAACCGAACGAATAACCAGACACTACCCAAAACATCAAAACTAGACTAGAAGCATTGTTTTTATGATATAAAGCTAGTATTGGTGATAAAACACCTTAAAAATCATAAAAACACATAACCAAACTTAATCTAAACATAAACCTTCTACTTTACATTTTCCACCCACAACTTCCAATTTTTACATTTTACCTCCTTTCTTTGGTAACCGGCCCAACATGGCCCCACAACCTTTTGATTATAAAAATTCCTAATGTTGGCTAGATATTAAACATAAAATGCATTGGTTTAAGCTTATGTTGAGTGAAGTTATTATAAAACACTTTTAGATGAGAACTTTATCATTTCAACACTTACGACATCATCTTCCTCTCTTCTTTCTCTCCCATTCTCGTCCATACATAGCCACCCCCGCACCATCCATTTTCTTCATCATACAAGGCAATCTAAGGTGATTCAAAGGTGAAGGAAGGTTATCTAAGGAAGCTACAAGTGGTGAAAGTGGAAGGACCTTGCTAAGGAGCTTTTAACCACCCATCTTCTTCATTCTTCATCTTCATCTTGTTTGTGCCACTTACCTAGCTACTAGAGCTAGTAGTTAGCATGCTAAACTCTATTTTACTTCATGTTAGTGTTATGTACAAGTCACACCATCTAAGAAACTAAACTTTAAAGGATGAAGATATGAAGATCTAACATAATCTAAAGAAAAACAAGTATTTTTAGTGATGTTTGATGTATGTGATGAAGAAGTTGTTGTTGAATCTTGTGTTTATGTTAAGATCCATCATGTTAAAGCTTGTTAGAAGCTTAGATCTAACAAGTTTAAGCATGGATCTTTAAAGATCCATGGTTAAACTTGAAGATGAACTTGAAAAGTCTTTATGTGAACTTGAAAAATTGTTTTAAAGTATGTTCTTTTGTTATTGAAGTGACTAAGTTTATGTAAAGTTAACTTATGAAACTAAACTTCATAAAAAGTTTGTAAAAAGTTCGTCTAGAAGCTTACTTTTGAAAGATTCAAGTATGTTAAGCATGGATCTTGAAAGATCCATGATGAAACTTGATGATGAACATAAAGATCTTTTAAATGAGCATAAAAATGGTTTTAGAATATGTTGTTCAAGGCTTTGAAACCCTAAAACTCATGAATGGTTTAGTTAGTAAGTTAAAGTTTCATAAAAAGTTTGTTTAAAGTTAACATGAACACTTGTTTTTGAAAGATCCTTGTATGTAAAGTGTAGATCTAAAAGACTACACATTTTTAACAAAAATCAAGTTCATCATAAGGTTTTTCATGGTGATTTTAGTGTATGTTGTTTGTGAAATTGGTTGGAAATTGATTTTGATGATGAAAATAAAATAAACACATGTTTTGAAAACATGGGAAACCATCGTTTTCAGGGGAAACTATGTCAAAATATTTATAAAATTTTGACACTTAGAAAAAAAAAAGTTTTGGTGAAACTTATTCCACAAAAATTCACCTAAAAATATTTATCAAGGTTTCCTAATTTTTGTACAAAATCACAAGCCAAGAAATAAGGATTTCTTCAAGTTAAAAATCAATATTAAGTATATATATTTTTAGGAAAAATATATATATTTAGTGATCACCAAGTTTTGTGCTAAGTGTATATTATGTGTATTATATGTAGTAGTGTATTAGGATCATGAAAATACACTAAATACTCCCAAGGAGTATCACCAACAAAATACACATAAAAATACATAATACCCAAGAATACTCATACAAATAACCCATGAAAGGGTATATGGACAAATACAAGAAATATATTTATATAAATATATTCCTTAACACATTTTGGACTTGGACAATTTATGGACAATTTTGGACTTAAATATATAGTTGGACAAATATATATAACTATTACCAAGTAATGAGAATTATACAAAAATTGGAAAATAACAAAAATAAATATATGTATTTTACAAGTGTAACAAAATATATATATTACACACAAGTCTTAAAAATATATTATTTTTTAGAAATATAATTCCGGAAAGTATTAAAAATCAAAGTATTGATTTTTAGCAAATAATGTAAAATACACAAGTATTTACATGAAAATACAAGTATACTTTCCTAAGTATACTTGCACAAAAATAATATTGGAAATATTATTTAACGAATTAACTATAAACAATTTTATAAAATTTTATATAAGTAACATAATTGGAATAAGTTAAAAATATGAATTATTTTAACACCTATCGTTTGTCAAATACTAAATAAACAAATATATATTTTTGGAAGTAAAATATATATTTACATGTAAGCAATACATATTCAAAATACAAGAACACGACGAACGGGTAAGACCTGACAAACAAGGGCACGACACATGATGAACATACACAAAACAAATACTTAACTTAAGATGGTGACTTGTACATAGAATGTTACAAGTCTAGTGATTAGTGCACATAGAATACTTATAGGTTGCGACGCCTACGAGACAAACCCGGTGAAGTTTACAACGCAAGATACGCAAACCTGTGAGTTCATGTCTCCACTTTTAAACTTTTACTTGTTTTCTAAACTTGGGGAAAATACATGTACTATGGTATGTAGAACATAAAACTAAGGAATGACACATAGATCATGTGACGAATAGGGTGTCATAAGCACCATTAATCCACTATATACCTAGACCGCAGAACAAAAGGTTAGATCTAATGGGTTTCAGGCAGCCACACTCTTGGCCACTTTGTTACCAAGAGTGCTTTTGTGTCTCTAGTCGTGAACCGACAAGTAAAATGCCTATGGTTTGGATACTTCCTATGTCGTGACATATGTTAATGTCGTAGCTAAATATTAGCGATCTCGTATTCCTTACATTTGCAGAATACAGTTTACAGATATGTTTTACAAATTACATTCCATGTTTTCATACAAGTATATTCAAACATTCTATACAAAAACTGCATGAATTCACACCAACTTTTGTTGACAATTTTCCAAAACTTACATGTATTTCAGGGAATTAAGTGAATGTATGCGCGGTCTCCTTCCTCAAGATGGTCATTTATGTTTCAAGTTATTTTGTGTCGATGCTCCTTTGCCACTTTTGTAGGATTTGTTTGTTATCTCCCGCCTCTTGCGGAGATATAATGAACAAAACCTTGATATTTGTTTTTAAAATGAAGTTGTAAACTTTTCAAACAATTATCTTATATTTTTTGTAAACTTTAAACCTACCTTTGTTTTGGATGATTAACTATGAATGAAAATATGGAGTTAATTTATAATCATGTAGAATGTTTACCTCTCGTATGCAATGAGAACCTTTCAAGATCACACCTCATGCTTCCGCCTTAGAAAGGGGTGTGACACACTATGTGTGTTTCATTCCATAGCTTATCATACCATTGTAACATGTATCTCCCCCGATAGTGTAAAAACTGAAAAGCGTTAAAAAAAGAAAAAAAGAAAAAAAAAGAAAAAAAGGGACAAGAACTCACGGTTTGCGTCCAATGCGTAGTGTGCTTGCGTCCAATGCGTAGTGTGCTAGAAACTTTGGGTTTCCATAAATGTATCACAACCTACAAGTGTTTTAATCTTATTAGACACTTAGGTCTTTACTCGACCGTGTACAAGTCACTCATCTTGAATATTCGTTAAGACATGTATTTGTTTATTTGTTTGGAAACTCATGTTTGTTTTAATACGTTGGTATTTTGTGTATATATATATGTGTGTTTGTGTATTCTTGTTGTGTATTAACATGCCTCTCCCTTCATATGTCTTTGTGCCGAGCACGAGTGTACATGGGCTTAGCCCTTATGCGTCTTCGTGCCTCGCACAAGTGTGAATGGGCATAGCCCTTATGCGTCTTCATGCCTCGCACGAGTGTGAATGAGCCTAGCCTTTATGCGTCTTTCTGTCTCGCACGAGTGTGAATGGGCCTAGCCCTTATGCGTCTTCGTGCCTCGCACGAGTTTTTTCATTGTTATGAATTATATATATTATTCTAATATATATATTCGTGAGTGGTGAACCTTGTTCACTTGTATATGTATGTTCGTTCCTTATGTAGATATTGTTCGTCAAATATATGTATGTATATCTTTACTAGATATATTTGTTAAAAAATATTATTTTTAACGTCGAACTTGTGTCGGTGTACATGTACAAAGTTCTCTTGTATGTGTACACTTCATCAAGTGTACTTGTATATTTATACGGATACGTATACGTATACGTATACCATGTATGTACTTCACTTGCATACTTTTAATGTAGGTATCTGTGTCATATTTATACGTATATGTGTACATGTACATTACTTGTGTTTTGTGTACGTATTTATATATATAAGTATACTTATATACTTGTATTATATCACTTAGTTGTTTTTATATAATACTTTCCGGATTTATGGATGGTGAAATATATATTAGTTAATTGACTAAAAATAAAAAAAAATTAGAACATGTTAGTAATGTTGTTTATATATATTTCTCGTTGGTGAAAATGCCTATGTTTCATGTCGGTAATATATATATATATAGTCTTAGGATCCTGTAAAAAGGACATTTTCCGTGAGAAGTGTGAGAAGTGTCACACCCCGACCACGTAAAACAACAAATCGTGGCGGAAACGTCGGGGAGTGTTGTAACAGAATTATTGTTTCGAAACCATGGATACAAAAGAGTCTCGTTTTATTTAAATATTAAACATTTACATTGTCTTAGCATTAAACAAACAAGTTATTCATCGACTATCATTATTATTATGTCACTAAGGTCTCGTCCAGATCCTATGTGACTCATGCATCCTAGCAAATCAACATCAAGCAACTTCACCTGAAACATATGTAAAAACAAAGTCAGCAAGAAATGCTGGCGAGTACATAGTTTTTGTGTGAGTGTCAGATTCATGGCTCGTTTACATATTGAAATATCTCGTACAACTTCGTTAATCGATATTAGAAACATTCTTTTGTAAAATGTTTGTATTGTAAAATGTTTGTATTGTAAAATGAATAACCAAGTCAAAATAGATTGGTCATAATTTATAAACCTCGATGCCATGAATCTTAACCCAAAACATTTGTTTATGTAAACCAAATCATAAATCGTTCTCGTAATAAAACTTGTTCTTGTTATAGTTCTTTGTTCATTTGTTTAGATCGTTCAAATTGTTCACTCGTTCAAATCGTTCTCGTTTTAATTGTGAAAAACTATTTTTGATCATCTCGCTAATAACATTCAAACCTTTGTGACTCGTCCATCGTTCAACTCGTTCTCGCATTAACAAACCTCCAAAGGTAAGTTAACAATCTTCGGATTCAGTCGTTACCGACCTAACCCACACATAACCATGGGTGCGGTCTGATAACGGGATTTGTCAGATCCTTTGGTACCATAACCTAATACTGGTCGGCTTGATGAATGCTAATGAATGTCATTCGTTATGTAACTACAACCAACAAGTTCATTCACATTATCGAAATCGTTATTAGTTTAGTATAAACCATCTTACTTGTTTTGAAACCATCGAAATCGTTTTGATACATATGAATCACCCCAAAACAATCGAAAATAGTAAAAAGAGGGGATCTATGTACTCACCTTTGGGTGCGTTTTTATTAGTTAACACAATCCCTCAAATTTTTTATTCGTCCTAAATTAAACAAGAATGATTTAATAATAAAAAATCCACAAAATACAAAAGTTTCTCCGATACTTAGAATTTTCACATAACTTTGTGATTTTTCTCAAAAAGTTATTATTTTTGATTATCTTGGTGTATTTATATATATATATATATATGTACTCAAGCGTAATACACATAATCTTGTCAACGCTAACACATCATCATACACATATTGTAAAACACATAGCACATTGTAACACATAAAATTTACCCATGAACAACCCATTCTAGTATATGTCGAAGAACACTTATTTTAGCGATTCGGTGACATTTTTGGGCGTCGGAAGTCACGTATGACTAACCAAACACCAAGTAAACTTAATATAAGTTAAAATACTTATTTTTATATCAAAAATATCAGTTTACTTACTGATCTAAAACAGTTTTGTAAAAATCATCCGAAAAGCCGATTTTTAACCGTTTTACCGCATAGTTTTGCATCAAACGTTACCCGAACCATCCCAAATAGAAACGAATTGAAATTTTAACATAACCCATGTTATTTACTGAATAAAATAATGGTTATACTCATGATAGTGCTGGTCTTACATAAAGCACATAAATCATGCAAATTTCACATAATTTACCTCTTTTTAAGCTATATGTACAACATGCAAAGCTATCAAACCTATGTCAAAGTTTCATGCCATTATAATATACCAAATAATGTTAATTTTAGTGGTTGTAACCTGATCTAAAACATTTTTGTCATATAGCCATTTTTTTATCACTTCTTGAGCTTTAAATCAACATATATTCACATGTACAAGTATCTAGAGCATACTATCATACCATCAACATTTTATGTTAATCTAAATGCATCAAATATGTGATATATTCAGGTTTATTTGCTGATGTACTTGGACATTTAACATAACATACACAAATCATTAAACACTTGCATTTTAACTATCATTCAAGAACATGTAACAACATAAACAAGTACTTACCAAGAAATCAAACTTCAAGACTCATACACACATATATATATGTACGGTCACACACATATATATATATCACCATTTTTATTTTTACTTGTATCAAGACCCATTCCATTTTAGATTTCAAGTTTAGAGAAAATTCCAAGATTCAAGAGAAACTTCAAATCATCAAGAACAACCAAGAATCAAAAGTATGATTTAAAAATAATGTTATACCTTCAAGATTCAAGTGGGTTGTAGGATGAGATTTTGATGATAGGAAGCTTGAAATCACTTGAATGCCCCTTGGAAACACCTTTAGATCTTCACACCAACTTGAATTTGGCTTGAAATGATGTTGAATTCTCAAGAACAAGTTTGAAGGTATGAATATGGTGAGAGAGAGAGAGAGAGTGGATGGTTTGGGAGGAGAGAGAGAGGGAGGGATTTGGTTTGATATTGTGATCTTGGAAAGATTAGGAAGAAGATATATGGTGATATGGTGGAAGGCATGCAACAACAAGTGTCACTTAAGGATCCAAGAAGATTACATAATATCAAAATGAATCTTGTAAGATCTAGTAAAATATATGGTGGAGCCATCTAAATATTGTGACCGTAAATACATATGGGGGAGGGGGTCCATGTGTCATTTTTTATTGTAAATTAAATTAAACAGGTATTTAACTGGATACCGGGTATTTTCTCTAGCGTTTAAATCCCGGTTTATGGCGTTCTAAATTATTTTTATTATTCTATAAAAATAAACTCGCCAAAATATTACTGAAATAAATTTTAGTTGCCGAGACAGGTTGCGTTGTCCGTGTTTTGCAGTAGAAGCACTGTGTTGCGTAGAAACACGCGGTACGCGCTTAAACTTGAAAAATAACGTTTTTAAGCGTTTTAATTTATTTTTCAACACGGGCCTGATTAAAAATAAAATTTTAATCATAACAGAATATTTTTGGGATTTAAATATTATCCGGGCGGTCGCCATCGTTCGCTTCGCAGTTTTGTCGTAAATAGTTCTTTATTTCAAATAAACATGTTTTCGCCATACCGAATCCTTCGAAACTTATTTCTAAGTCATGTAAAGGATATTTAGGGTATGTTTGGCTTATGTCGCAGTTCCGAAGTGTACGTCGCATTAAACTGATTGCGTTTAAGCACCAGTTTGCGTATAACCTTCCAGAAAGTGATTAAAGCTTGAAATCGGACTCGAATCAAATTGTAAACTCATCAAACACAATAACACATATAATAACACCAAAGCACATTGTTTTATTGATAATCAACATTGTTTTACATTATACGATGATTACAGAACACAGTTGTCACAATCTCCCCTACTTTAGGAAATTTCGTCCCGAAATTTTATTTAGAAGAAACTTGTGAAAACAATTGCGGATATTTTGTCTTCATCTGGTCCTCACGTTCCCAAGTAAACTCGAGGCCACGTTTGGATTCCCAGCGAACTTTGACCAATCGAATCCGTTTGTTCTTCAACTGTTTGAATGTACGGTCCACTATCCCCACAGGTTTCTCGATAAAGTGCATTGTTTCATCGATTTGAATCTCATCGAGAGGAATGTGAAGATCAGCATCAGCTATACACTTCTGCAAATTGGACACGTGAAAGTCGGATGAATATTTCCAAGCTCTGGAGGCAGCTCTAGTCGATAGGAAACCATTCTAATTCTTTCAACAATCTTAAATGGTCCAACATATCGTGGTGCAAGTTTTCCTTTCTTTCCAAATCTCACCACTCCCTTCCAAGGTGACACCTTGAGTAGGACACGGTCTCCGATTTGAAATTCCAAAGGCTTGCGTCGTCTATCCGCGTAACTCTTTTGATGGCTTCTAGCTGTCACAAGGTTATCACGAATTTTCTTAATTTTGTCTGTTGTTTCCAGAATGAGCTCAGGTCCAGTAAGCTGAGCTTCACCGATCTCATTCCAACAGACAGGTGAACGACATTTTTGACCGTAGAGAGCTTCGAATGGTGCCATACTAATACTAGCATGATAACTGTTGTTGTAAGAGAACTCGATCAGTGGAAGATGAGAATCCCAATTACCACCAAAGTCTATTACGCATGCTCTAAGCATATCCTCCAAAGTTTGAATCGTTCTCTCAGATTGTCCATCTGTTTGGGGATGATAAGCAGTGCTTAGATTTAGTTGGGTTCCCAACGCAGATTGCATGGTCTTCCAAAAGTGAGATGAAAACCGAGCATCACGATCGGAAATGATATCCAAAGGAACACCATGTCGTGATACAATCTCACCAACATAAATCTTTGCAAGTTTATCAGCAGATAGATCCTCGCGAATCGGTATAAAATGAGCTGACTTCATTAATCGATCGATAACAACCCAAATAGCATCGTGACCTTTAGATGTACGCGGTAACTTAGTGATGAGATCCATTGCAATGTTCTCCCACTTCCAAACAGGTATCTCTGGTTGTACAAGCAAACCAAAAGGTCGTTGATGTTCAGCCTTGACTTTGAGACATGTTAGGCATTTCGATATATACAAGGCAACATCCTTCTTCATACCAGGCCACCAGAACTGAGTACGAAGATCCTTGTACATTTTATCAGCACCAGGATGGATAGAATATCGAGACTTGTGAGATTCGTCCATTACCAAGGTGCGAAGATTGTCTTGTTTCGGAATCCACAAAGGATCCTTGAAGTAAAGCAAACCATCGTCTTTCGTTTCGAGTTGAAGCGGTAGCTCATATTTCAATAAGTCTTTGATCACACAAGATCGTTGAGCTTGAAGGACATGAGATCGAATATCAGACAGAGTTCAAACAGAATAAAGCTTGACTCGTTCCTTTCGACTAAGCGCATCGGCTACGACATTCGCCTTACCAGGATGGTAGCGGATCTCGCAATCATAATCGTTTAAGAGTTCAACCCAACGTCGTTGCCTCATGTTCAGCTCCTTCTGATTGAGAATATGCTGGAGACTTTTGTGGTCTATGAAAACCACACACTTCGTTCCATAGAGGTAGTGTCTCCAGATTTTAAGTGCGAAAACCACAGCTCCTAACTCAAGATCATGAGTTGTGTAGTTCTTCTCGTGAACTTTTAATTGTCTAGACGCGTAAGCTATGACCTTACCTCGTTGCATAAGAACGCAACCAAGTCCTAGATTCGACGCGTCACAATAGACCACAAAATCATCGTCTCCCTCAGGTAGAGATAAAACAGGAGCATCACAGAGCTTCCGTTTCAGCATTTGGAAGGCTTCTTCTTGCTTGGGTCCCCACTCAAAAGACTTATTCTTCTGAGTCAAAGTAGTGAGTGGAACCGCGATCTTCGAGAAATTAGAAATGAATTGACGATAATAACCAGCAAGACCAAGAAATGATCGAATCTCTGTAGGCGTCGTCGGTGTATTCCAATCCTTAATAGCTGCTATTTTGCAAGGATCCACATGGATACCCTGCTCATTGACTATATGACCCAAAAACTGAACTTCTCTAAGCCAAAATTCACACTTGGAGAATTTGGCAAAAAGTTGTTCCTTCTTTAGGAGTTCCAATGTCAAACGAAGGTGTTGCTCGTGATCGGCTCGAGACTTCGAATAAATGAGAATATCGTCGATGAACACAATGATGAACTTATCTAAATAAGGTTTACAGACCCTATTCATTAAGTCCTTGAAGATAGCTGGGGCATTTGTCAAACCAAAAGGCATGACAGTGAACTCGTAGTGCCCATATCTCGTACGGAATGCAGTTTTGGGAATATCTTCTTCGAGAATATGAAGTTGATGATACCCAGATCGCAGATCGATCTTGGAAAAGCATGAAGCACCTTACAGTTGGTCGAAGAGATCATCAATTCTAGGTAGGGGATATCGATTCTTGATGGTAAGCTTATTAAGCTCACGATAATCGATACACATTCGAAAAGATCCATCTTTCTTTTTCACAAAGAGGACAGGAGCTCCCCAAGGCGAAAAGCTCGGACGGATGAATCCTTTATCAGACAATTCTTGAAGCTATTTCGATAACTTTTGCATCTCCGACGGTGCAAGACGATAAGGTGCTTTCGCAATCGGGTTAGCATTGGGTACAAGGTCAATATGAAACTCGACTTGACGAACTGGAGGCAAACCAGGCAGTTCATCAGGAAACACCTCTGGATAATCCCGAATAATCAGAATATCCTGAATACTCTTGCTTTTGCCTTTCTCCTCGGTGACATGTGCCAGGAAAGCAACATATCCTTTTCTCAAATAACTTTGGGCCTTTGTACACGACATAAGCTTCAAACCACCAGATAGCTTCTCGCAACGAACTTCCAGAACATCGCCAGACGGAAGAGGAATACAAACAATCTTATCGAAACAAACCACCTCAGCATGATGTTTGGTTAACCAATCCATCCCCACGATAATATCGAAACTCCCAAGTTGCATCGGCGTGAGGTCAATGGGAAAAAGATGGTTATCAAGGTTTAACTGATAATCACGAATAACAGAATCGAGAACAAGAGGTTTACCAGTAGCAACTTCGACAGATAAGGGTTTCCTCAGTTTAGTTCTAGGTATCACAAGCAAAGGTTCAAAAGATAATGAAAAAGAACTTCTATCAGCACCAGAATAAAAAAGAATAGATGCAGGTCGATTGTTAACAAGAAATGTACCATTGACAATGAGGTTGTCAGCTCGAGCCTCGTTTGCATTCAGATTGTACGCTCGCCCATGAGCGGGATTCACATTTGCGTTGACATTCGCATTCGGGTTCGCATTAGCATTTGCGTTTGCATTCACCACCCTCGGACAGTTGTTGCGGAAGTGACCAAACTCTCCACAGTTGAAACATGAACCCGGTGGGAATCTAGCAGCATTCCCTTGATCTGGAGCTTGATTCGGAACAATCTGATTCTGACCCGAACAACAGATGTTGGCCAGATGCCCAAGCCTACCACACGTTGTGCATTGCTTACAAGCTTGTTGTGCAACATGATGACCTTTGCAGCGAGCACAATGAGGTGCGGTACCAGCATACGCTTTCTTCACAGGCGGTTAAGCTGGTGGGTTCTGAGCGGTAACTGCAAAGTTCTGAGCACCCTTTCGCATTCTCGACTTCTTCGACGACTCACCATTCTTACCCTTGCCCTTTTCCTTGACAGATTCGGTCGCCTTCTTCTTATCACCCTTGCATGTAAGTTTACCCTTCCTGACTTGCGACTCAGTCAGGGTAGCAGATAACTTGATCGCTTGACGAACAGTAGTAGGATTAACGCCAGTCACAATATCTTGTATGGAATCGGGTAACCCATCGATATACCTCTCTATCGCTTTCTCCAACGGGGTAACCATAGTAGGACACAAAAGGTTGAGTTCCTCAAATCGATCCGTATACACACGGTGTTCTCCCTCATCTTGTTTTAGATAATCAAACTCTCATTCCAAAGCTCGAATTTCGTGACAGGGACAGAACTCCTTCATCATGAGAGCTCGAAGCTCTTCCCATGTTTGTGCTAATGCCACTTCGGCACCCCTATCGCGCATAATACCGTTCCACCAGGTAAGAGCTCGCTTCTTAAACACACTTGATGCAAATTCAACCTTACGCGCATTCGGACACTACACATGTCTGAATGTGCTCTCGATACTCTCGAACCATTGAAGGAGCGCAGTTGCTCCTTGCGTCCCAGAAAACTTTAGCGGCTTAGCAGAATTGAAATTATTGAAATTACATTGTGCATTGTTATTATTATTGTTGTTGTATAGCTTGTGGATTTGGGTCACAACGCTTGGAAGCACAGCAGCCATTTGCTGAGAGACAAGGGCTGCGACTTCTTCAGCAGTAAAAGATTGTGCATCACGTCGAGGAGGCATTGTCTAACAAGGAAATATGAGAAACGAGTGAGGTCGACAATTAGGAAAAACAAAAGAGGTTTTGAAAATATCGACGAAACATAAGGAAGGCGATCATTTGTTCGTTACCTCGAACAAACAAACGACACGCGGTGACTAATCAAAGTAATGAATCAAAATAATGTATCGCGAAGACATGCTCGCCTATAAGTGAACACTCACCCCAAGAGTTCCCAGGTAAGAGTGACTGGTCCAATTATGTGGATTTGTACGAACACTCTAGCCTTAGACAGAAAACTCAGGGTACAGGCATTCACTCTTCCAGTTTGCACGTGTTCACATTATTTAGACCCAAACTTTAACGAGATTTTGAAAACTCAGAAGGCACTAAGCCAAAAATGAGTCAAACTAGAAGGGTTCAAAACCTTACAACAGAGGGTTCAAAACCTAGTAATCAATCATCCTAGAACGGATGATTAATTTTTGAAGCATATTCGGATTTTGTTTTAAAAATCTAAATGCAAATCAACTTGCGTTGGGGTCCTAGAAAGTTATAGTCTAGGTCAAAATTTTACTAATAACCTAATTCCCTATAACCATTGGCTCTGATACCAACTTCTTCTGTCACACCCCGACCACGTAAAACAACAAATCGTGGCGGAAACGTCGGGGAGTGTTGTAACAGAATTATTGTTTCGAAACCATGGATACAAAAGAGTCTCGTTTTATTTAAATATTAAACATTTACATTGTCTTAGCATGAAACAAACAAGTTATTCATCGACTATCATTATTATTATGTCACTAAGGTCTCGTCCAGATCCTATGTGACTCATGCATCCTAGCAAATCAACATCAAGCAACTTCACCTGAAACATATGTAAAAACAAAGTCAGCAAGAAATGCTGGCGAGTACATAGTTTTTGTGTGAGTGTCAGATTCATGGCTCGTTTATATATTGAAATATCTCGTACAACTTCGTTAATCGATATTAGAAACCTTGTTTTGTAAAATATTTGTATTGTAAAATGAATAACCAAGTCAAAATAGATTGGTCATAATTTATAAACCTCGATGCCATGAATCTTAACCCAAAACATTTTTTTATGTAAACCAAATCATAAATCGTTCTCGTAATAAAACTCGTTCTTGTTATAGTTCTACGTTCATTTGTTTAAATCGTTCACTTTTTCAAATCGTTCACTCGTTCAAATCGTTCTCGTTTTAATTGTGAAAAACTATTTTTGGTCGTCTCGCTAATAATCGTTCACTCGTTCAAATCGTTCACTCATCTTGAATATTCGTTAAGAGATGTATTTGTTTATTTGTTTGGAAACCCATGTTTGTTTTAATGCGTTGGTATTTTGTGTGTATATATATATGTGTGTGTGTGTGTGTATTCTTGTTGTGTATTAACATGCCTCTCCCTTCATATGTCTTTGTGCCGAGCACGAGTGTACATGGGCTTAGCCCTTATGCGTCTTCGTGCCTCGCACAAGTGTGAATGGGCATAGCCCTTATGCATCTTCGTGCCTCGCACGAGTGTGAATGAGCCTAGCCTTTATGCGTCTTTCTGTCTCGCACGAGTGTGAATGGGCCTAGCCCTTATGCGTCTTCGTGCCTCGCACGAGTTTTTTCGTTGTTATGAATTATATATATTATTCTAATATATATATTCGTGAGTGGTGAACCTTGTTCACTTGTATATGTATGTTCGTTCCTTATGTATATATTGTTCGTCAAATATATTTATGTATATCTTTACTAGATATATTTGTTAAAAAAATATTATTTTTAACGTCGAACTTGTGTCGGTGTACATGTACAAAGTTCTCTTGTATGTGTACACTTCATCAAGTGTACTTGTATATTTATACGGATACGTATACGTATACCATGTATCTACTTCACTTGCATATTTTTAATGTAGGTATCTGTGTCATATTTATTCGTATATGTGTACATGTACATTACTTGTTATCATGTATTCTACTAAGTGTTTTGTGTACGTATTTGTATATATAAGTATACTTATATACTTGTATTATATCACTTAGTTTTTTTTATATAATACTTTCCGGATTTATGGATGGTGAAATATATATTAGTTAATTGACTAAAAATAAAATATTTTTAGAACATGTTAGTAATGTTGTTTATATATATATCTCGTTGGTGAAAATGCCTATGTTTCCTGTCGGTAATATATATATAGTCTTAGGATCCTGTAAAAAGGACATTTTCCGTGAGAAGTGTGAGAAGTGTCACACCCCGACCACGTAAAACAACAAATCGTGGCGGAAACGTCGGGGAGTGTTGTAACAGAATTATTGTTTCGAAACCATGGATACAAAAGAGTCTCGTTTTATTTAAATATTAAACATTTACATTGTCTTAGCATGAAACAAACAAGTTATTCATCGACTATCATTATTATTATGTCACTAAGGTCTCGTCCAGATGCTATGTGACTCATGCATCCTAGCAAATCAACATCAAGCAACTTCACCTGAAACATATGTAAAAACAAAGTCAGCAAGAAATGCTGGCGAGTACATAGTTTTTGTGTGAGTGTCAGATTCATGGCTCGTTTACATATTGAAATATCTCATACAACTTCGTTAATCGATATTAGAAACCTTGTTTTGTAAAATGTTTGTATTGTAAAATGAATAACCAAGTCAAAATAGATTGGTCATAATTTATAAACCTCGATGCCATGAATCTTAACCCAAAACATTTGTTTATGTAAACCAAATCATAAATCGTTCTCGTAATAAAACTTGTTCTTGTTATAGTTCTTTGTTCATTTGTTTAGATCGTTCAAATTGTTCGCTCGTTCAAATCGTTCTCGTTTTAATTGTGAAAAACTATTTTTGGTCATCTCGCTAATAACATTCAAACCTTTGTGACTCGTCCATCGTTCAACTCGTTCTCGCATTAACAAACCTCCAAAGGTAAGTTAACAATCTTCAGATTCAGTCGTTACCGACCTAACCCACACATAACCATGGGTGCGGTCTGATAACGGGATTTGTCAGATCCTTTGGTACCATAACCTAATACTGGTCGGCTTGATGAATGCTAATGAATGTCATTCGTTATGTAACTACAACCAACAAGTTCATTCACATTATCGAAATCGTTATTAGTTTAGTATAAACCATCTTACTTGTTTTGAAACCATCGAAATCGTTTTGATACATATGAATCACCCCAAAACAATCGAAAATAGTAAAAAGAGGGGATTTATGTACTCACCTTTGGGTGCGTTTTTATTAGTTAACACAATCCCTCAAATTATTTATTCGTCCTAAATTAAATAAGAATGATTTAATAATAAAAAATCCACAAAATACATAAGTTTCTCCGATACTTAGAATTTTCACATAACTTTGGGATTTTTCTCAAAAAGTTATTATTTTTTATTATCTTAGTGTATTAATATATATATATATATGTACTGAAGCGTAATACACATAATCTTGTCAACACTAACACATCATCATACACATATTGTAAAACACATAGCACATTGTAACACATAAAATTTACCCATGAACAACCCATTCTAGTATATGTCGAAGAACACTTATTTTAGCGATTCGGTGACATTTTTGGGCTTCGGAAGTCACGTATGACTAACCAAACACCAAGTAAACTTAATATAAGTTAAAATATTTATTTTTATATCAAAAATATCAGTTTACTTACTGATCTAAAACAGTTTTGTAAAAATCATCCGAAAAGCCGATTTTTAACCGTTTTACCGCATAGTTTAGCATCAAACGTTACCTGAACCATCCCAAATCGAAATGTCTTGAAATTTTAACATAACCCATGTTATTTACTGAATAAAATAATGGTTATACTCATGATAGTGCAGGTCTTACATAAAGCACATAAATCATGCAAATTTCACATAATTTACCACTTTTTAAGCTATATGTACAACATGCAAAGCTATCAAACCTATGTCAAAGTTTCATGCCATTATAATATACCAAATAATGTTATTTTTAGTGGTTGTAACCTGATCTAAAACATTTTTGTCATATAGCCATTTTTTATCACTTCTTGAGCTTTAAATCAACATATATTCACATGTACAAGTATCTAAAGCATACTATCATAACATCAACATTTTATGTTAATCTAAATGCATCAAATACGTGATATATTCAGGTTTATTTGCTGATGTACTTGGACATTTAACATAACATACACAAATCATTAAACACTTGCATTTTAACTATCATTCAAGAACATGTAACAACATAAACAAGTACTTAACAAGAAATCAAACTTCAAGACTCATACACACATATATATATATATGTACGGTCACACACATATATATGTATATATCACAATTTTTATTTTTACTTGTATCAAGACCCATTCCAATTTTAGATTTCAAGTTTAGTGAAAATTCCAAGATTCAAAAGAAACTTCAAATCATCAAGAACAACCAAGAATCAAAAGTATGATTTAAAAAAAAATGTTATACCTTCAAGATTCAAGTGGGTTGTAGGATGAAATTTTGATGATAGGAAGCTTGAAATCACTTGAATGCCCCTTGGAAACACCTTTAGATCTTCACACCAACTTGAATTTGGCTTGAAATGATGTTGAATTCTCAAGAACAAGTTTGAAGGTATGAATATGGTGAGAGAGAGAGAGAGAGAGAGAGAGAGAGAGAGTGGACGGTTTGAGAGGAGAGAGAGAGTGAGGGATCTGGTTTGATATTGGGATCTTGGAAAGATTAGGAAGAAGATATATGGTGATATGGTGGAAGGCATGCAACAACAAGTATCACTTAAGGATCCAAGAAGATTACATAATATCAAAATGAATCTTGTAAGATCTAGTAAAATATATGGTGGGGCCATCTAAATATTGTGACCGTAAATACATATGGGGGAGCGGGTCCATGTGTAATTTTTTATGGTAAATTAGATAAAACAGGTATTTAACTGGATACCGGGTATTTTATCTAGCGTTTAAATCCCAGTTTATGGCGTTCTAAATTATTTTTATTATTCTATAAAAATAAACTCACCAAAATGTTACTGAAATAAATTTCAGTTGCCGAGACAGGCTGCGTTGTCCGTGTTTTGCAGTAGAAGCACTGT
Organism: Helianthus tuberosus; assembly: GCA_030545235.1. Lineage (NCBI taxonomy): Eukaryota > Viridiplantae > Streptophyta > Magnoliopsida > Asterales > Asteraceae > Helianthus > Helianthus tuberosus. Next base: position 1,750,312 of record JARYGA010059779.1, read on the forward strand.
GTTGTGCAGAAACACGCGGTACGCGCTTAAACTTGAAAAATAACGTTTTTAAGCGTTTTAATTTATTTTTCAACACGGGCCTGATTAAAAATAAATTTTTAATCATAATAGAATATTTTTGGGATTTAAATATTATCCGGGTGGTCGCCATCGTTCGTTTCGCAGTTTTGTCGTAAATAGTTCTTTAGTTCAAATAAACATGTTTTCGCCATACCGAATCCTTCGAAACTTATTTCTAAGTCATGTAAAGGATATTTAGGGTATGTTTGGCTTATGTCACAGTTCCGGAGTGTACGTCGCGTTAAACTGATTGCGTTTAAGCACCAGTTTGCGTATAACCTTCCAGAAAGTTATTAAAGCTTGAAATCGGACTCGAATCAAATTGTAAACTCATCAAACACAATAACACATATAATAACACCAAAGCACATTGTTTTATTGATAATCAACATTGTTTTACATTATACGATGATTACAGAACACAGTTGTCACAAGAAGGCATAAAAATTCATATGTAGACATCATGTTTTGGACTTGAGCAAAATGTTTTAGGTTGTTTTGGCAAGAAAAACACCAAACATAACCATTTAAGACACAATGCAGTGAATTCTAGGCTTAAAACTTAAAACACCATGCCAAGAACGTTAAGTAGTGTGTTTTAAGTGTTAAGTAATGTGTTTTAAATTTCACACCTATAATACGTTGCATTGTGTTTTAAATTGTTATGTTTGGTGTTTTTCTTGTCAAAACAACCCAAAACATCATGCCTAAGTTCAAAACATGATGCCTACATGTCAATTTTTATGCCTTCTCACACTTCTCACGAAAAAGGTCTTTTTTACAGGAACCTCACCCTATATATATATCAAACCACCAAGGTTAAAATCGTCAATTGCGAAATAATAATCCATGATAATCAGCAAAAATATTCACAATCATACCGTAAACCCATATTCGAAAACATTACATTCTTCTTCCCCCAACTTCCGTTCGACATTTCCGGTGCGATTCAACGAGGATTGATGAGTTTTGAGCAACAGAGCAAGGCCAACAACGATAGACCACAGTCAAAGAAGATGAATCCAAGTATTTTCTTATACATTCGATTTTATAATTGTTGGTGCATATTTATGACAACAACTTTTAGATTTGGTCTTTGGATATCTTGTAATTAGTAAAACGATAAACGCTTAGCGGGTTTAGCTTTGTATTAGTCAATTAATATTGTTTGGGCTAAACCAAACCCAGATTGGGTGATGGGGGACGAATTGGGCCTAGCCCATGTAGGAAACCCTAGCCCAAGTTGCAACCTTGTGTTATATAAACAAGGCTATGCATTAGGGTTTAGGTTAATCAGAAAAAATAGTGTTAGAGAGAATTTGTGAAGGCATTAGAGCATGGACGAAATCAGTGATCTAGAATGATTGTAATTCTTGTTAATGATAATCAATAAAGATCGGTTTATTCGAATTCTGCTTTCTACTCGTTTCTATGCTAATCTGATCTAAAGGATTCCGCACTCTAGGTTGGATTGACAATTCTGTGAAGATCCGTACGAACCAGGGGACCTACAATTGGTATCAGAGCTTTAGGCTCTTTGAAGAGGCTCGGTTCAGAATTGGTGGCTGAAGAAACCTGAAAAATTTTCGAAAATTTTGAAACTAAAAAACTAGGGTTTTCGAAATTTTTGAATTTCTGATATATTTGTGCATTTTTGTTTGTTTTTTGATCAGTCTGCGTGTTTAATTTTGCTGATTTGCAGGTTTTCGGGACAGTTTTGTTTGATTTTTTGAAGAATTTTGGCTGGAAAGACTTGAAGATTCGAAGATTTGTTCTTCGTATTTTTTTTCCGAAAATTAGGCTGATTTGGTTGTTTGATCTTGCAGGATTTTGTTAGAAAGAGATAAGATCTTTTAAAATTCTGAGAAGATTTGATTTTGGCGTTTTTAACATTGACTTGGAGAAAAACTTGTTGATTTATGATAAATACACTGACAAACCAGCGTTTTTGTGACCCAGCGAATTTGTTGACCGGCGTATTTAAAATCCAAAGCCGACTTTGGTAACCGTGTATTACTCAACCAACTTGCAAGATCGATGGACAGGAGGATGAGCGTAGTACCTTACCGACCTCAGTATTAGGACAACCCTGATTGCTGGCAACAAACACTAGTAGATTGACTTCAGTCAAGTCTCTAACCTTAGAAGACAACCTCTGGGAGCCAACTCTTGCGAACCAAACAGGGCATAACCACTGACAATCGACCCGAGGATGAGACGTGTAAATTCTGGCGCTTGGGCAGTACCCTAGGATATGTCAAGAAATACAGAAGGTGGATTCTTTTGGTGAAAGATCGTAGAAGACTGTTTACAAAGCAACAACATTAATTTAACAGCCACAGTGACAACAAGGTGCTCGCAACCATAACCTTCAACATGGAAATGATTGTGGCTTCGACAAGGATTGTCCGTTGTTAAACCAAGACACCAACAACCAAGGGAGCAATGGCAGTATTGGGAATCTTCGTATGGATAACAACAACACTGGAAGTGGTGCTCGTGGAATAGCATCTAGGATTGGCGCGGGCAACGCTAGGTGTAAAAGCAACATGGTGGTCTGTACGTTTCTGGTAACTAATCGCTTTATCACTATTCTGTCCAACCCCGATACCTCTTGAAGCCAGACACATTGTAGAAGTGGCTGATGGCAAGCCAGTTGAAGCCTCACACGTTCCCTTAGGATGCAAACTCAAACTTGTAGGTCACGTGTACGATATTGACTTTTCCCTGCTACTTTTAGGAGCGTCGAAGTAGTTGTTAGTAGGGACTGGATATCCAAGCCTCGAGCAGAAATCCCGTGTATGGAGGAAATCGCATGTACATCTCTCCCTGGTGGAGATCCACTGGTTGTTAGTATCACTTCGGCGATGGAAGCCCAGAAGTGTTTCAGCTACCCTGTTACTCTATCATTGGTTACCGGTACCCAGCCCGAACAACTACCAGGTTTACCTCCACATCGTCAGGTGGAATATCAGATCTGTATCATGTCAGAAGCAGCCCTGATTTCTAGTACCCCCTTATCATCTCACATCAGGAAGGTTGCAGGAACTGCCTAATCAACTTCAGGAACCGCTGCACAGGGGTCTTAACTGATCTAGCTCCTTGCTTTAGGGAGCCCGAGGTCTACCTGTGAAAAGAAGGACGAGTCCTTTCGTTTGTGTATCGGCTACCATAAACTCAACAAGGTGACAGTTAGAAACTGTCACCCATTACTTCACATTAACGACCTGCTTGGCCAACTGCAAGGGTCATTCATCTACCCGGAAACCAACTTGAGGTCGGGCAATCATCAGATGGAAGTCCAAGAGGAGGATGTTCCTAAAACGGCATTTCAAACGTAGTACGGCTAATATGGTTTTCTGTTTATGTCATTCCAATTATCCCATACACCAGCAGCTTTATGGACCACATGAATCATATGTGTAAACCTCAACTCGTCAAATTCGCCAACCGTGTTTATTGATGACGCTTTGAATCACTTCCAGGAGAAAGGAACACCATGAACGGCACTTGTATCTTATCTTAGAGCTCCTAGGGGAGGAGCAACTCCATGCGGAGTCTACCTAAGTGTGACTTTGGGATTCGAGAAGTACACTTTCTTGGTCACGTAGTCAACGAATTGGGAATACACGTGGATCTCGCTAAGATCCATTTTATTAGAAATTGATCGGCACTGAAGAGTCCTTCGGGATGCAGCAATTTCTTGGTCTCGCTAGATACTATCGCAGATTTATCAAGGGATTTTCGAAGATCGCGCAGCCTTAATCTCTTTAACATAGCAGGGTGCTGTGTATTTGTGGGAGACAAAATAGGAGGACGTCTTTTCAGCTTTTGAAACCTAACTTCAAAATGCACCGAGTATTGTCTCTACCCGAGGGTACGGTTTGATATTGTGATCTTGGAAAGATTAGGAAGAAGATATATGGTGATATGGTGGAAGGCATGCAACAACAAGTATCACTTAAGGATCCAAGAAGATTTCATAATATCAAAATGAATCTTGTAAGATCAAGTAAAATATATGGTGGGGCCATCTAAATATTGTAACCGTAAATACATATGGGGGAGCGGGTCCATGTGTAATTTTTGATGGTAAATTAGATAAAACAGGTATTTAACTGGATACCGGGTATTTTATCTAGCGTTTAAATCCCAGTTTATGGCGTTCTAAATTATTTTTATTATTCTATAAAAATAAACTCGCCAAAATATTACTGAAATAAATTTCAGTTGCCGAGACAGGCTGCGTTGTCCGTGTTTTGCAGTAGAAGCACTGTGTTGCGCAGAAACACGGGGTACGCGCTTAAACTTGAAAAATAACGTTTTTAAGCGTTTTAATTTATTTTTCAACACAGGCCTGATTAAAAATAAAATTTTAATCATAACAGAATATTTTTGTGATTTAAATATTATCCGGGCGGTCGCCATCGTTCGTTTCGCAGTTTTGTCGTAAATAGTTCTTTAGTTAAAATAAACATGTTTTCGCCATACCGAATCCTTCGAAACATATTTCTAAGTCATGTAAAGGATATTTAGGGTATGTTTGGCTTATGTCACAGTTCCGGAGTGTACGTCGCGTTAAACTGATTGCGTTTAAGCACCAGTTTGCGTATAACCTTCCAGAAAGTGATTAAAGCTTGAAATCGGACTCGAATCAAATTGTAAACTCATCGAACACAATAACACATATAATAACACCAAAGCACATTGTTTTATTGATAATCAACATTGTTTTACATTATACGATGATTACAGAACACAGTTGTCACAAGAAGGCATAAAAATTCTTATGTAGACATCATGTTTTGGACTTGAGCAAAATGTTTTAGGTTGTTTTGGCAAGAAAAACACCAAACATAACCCTTTAAGACACAATGCAGTGAATTTTAGGCTTAAAACTTAAAAAACCATGCCAAGAACGTTAAGTAGTGTGTTTTACGTGTTAAGTAATGTGTTTTCAATTTCACACCTATAATACGTTGCATTGTGTTTTAAATTGTTATGTTTGGTGTTTTTCTTGTCAAAACAACCCAAAACATCATGCCTAAGTTCAAAACATGATGCCTACATGTCAATTTTTATGCCTTCTCACACTTCTCACAAAAAAATGTCTTTTTTACAGGAACCTCACCCTATATATATATATATATATAGGTCCATGCTTAACTAATTTACATAAGTAAATTAATCAAATTAATATATATATATATATATCAAACCGCCAAGGTTAAAATCATCAATTGCAAAATCATAATCCATGATAATCAGCAAAAATATTCACAATCATACCGTAAACCCATATTCGAAAACATTACGTTCTTCTTCCCCCAACTTTCGTTCGACATTTCCGGTGCGATTCAACAAGGATTGATTAGTTTTGAGCAACAGAGCAAGGCCAACAACGATAGACCACAGTCAAAGAAGATGAATCCAAGTATTTGCTTATACATGCGATTTTATAATTGTTGGTGCATATTTGTGACAACAACTTTTAGATTTGGTCTTTGGATATCTTGTAATTAGTAAAACGATAAATGCTTAGCGGGTTTAGCTTTGTATTAGTCAATTAATATTGTTTGGGCTAAACCAAACCCAGATTGGGTGATGGGGGACGAATTGGGCCTAGCCCATGTAGGAAACCCTAGCCCAAGTTGCAACCTTGTGTTATATAAACAAGGCTATGCATTAGGGTTTAGGTTAATCAGAAAAAATAGTGTTAGAGAGAATTTGTGAAGGCATTAGAGCATGGACGAAATCAGTGATCTAGAATGATTGTAATTCTTGTTATTGATAATCAATAAAGATCGGTTTATTCGAATTCTGCTTTCTACTCGTTTCTATGCTAATCTGATCTAAAGGATTCCGCACTCTAGGTTGGATTGACAATTCTGTGAAGATCCGTACGAACCAGGGGACCTACAATTGGTATTAGAGCTTTAGGCTCTTTGAAGAGGCTCGGTTCAGTATTGGTGGCTGAAGAAACCTGAAAAATTTTCGAAAATTTTGAAACTAAAAAACTAGGGTTTTCGAAATTTTTGAATTTCTGATATATTTGTGCATTTTTGTTTTTTTTTATCAGTCTGTGTGTTTAATTTTGCTGATTTGCAGGTTTTCGGGACAGTTTTGTTTGATTTTTTGAAGAATTTTGGTTGGAAAGACTTGAAGATTCGAAGATTTGTTCTTCGTATTTTTTTTTCGAAAATTGGGCTGATTTGGTTGTTTGATCATGCAGGACTTTGTTAGAAAGAGATAAGATCTTTTAAAATTCTGAGAAGATTTGATTTTGGCGTTTTTAACATTGACTTGGAGAAGAACTTGTTGATTTCTGATAAATACACTGACAAACCAGCGTTTTTGTGACCCAGCGAATTTGTTGTCCGGCGTATTTAAAATCCAAAGCCGACTTTGGTAACCGTGTATTACTCAACCAACTTGCAAGATCGATGGACAGGAGGATGAGCGTAGTACCTTACCGACCTCAGTATTAGGACAACCCTGATTGCTGGCAACAAACACTAGTAGATTGACTTCAGTCAAGTCTCTAACCTTAGTCGACAACCTCTGGGAGCCAACTCTTGCGAACCAAACAGGGCATAACCACTGAGAATCGACCCGAGGATGAGACGTGTAAATTCTGGCGCTTGGGCAGTACCCTAGGATATGTCAAGAAATACAGAAGGTGGATTCTTTTGGTGAAAGATCGTAGAAAACTGTTTACAAAGCAACAACATTAAGTTAACAGCCACGGTGACAACAAGGTGCTCGCAACCATAACCTTCAACATGGAAATTATGGTGGCTTCGACAAGGATTGTCCGGTGTTAAACCAAGACACCAACAACCAAGGGAGTAATGGCAGTATTGGGAATCTTCGTATGGATAACAACAACACTGGAAGTGGTGCTCGTGGAATAGAATCTAGGATTGGCGCGGGCAACGCTAGGTGTAATAGCAACATGGTGGTCTGTACGTTTCTGGTAACTAATCGCTTTATCACTATTCTGTCCAACCTCGATACCTCTTGAAGCCAGACACATTGTAGAAGTGGCTGATGGCAAGCCAATTGAAGCCTCACACGTTCCCTTAGGATGCAAACTCAAACTTGTAGGTCACGTGTACGATATTGACTTTTCCCTGCTACTTTTAGGAGCGTCGAAGTAGTTGTTGGTAGGGACTGGATGTCCAAGCCTCGAGCAGAAATCCCGTGTATGGAGGAAATCGCATGTACATCTCTCCCTGGTGGAGATCCACTGGTTGTTAGTATCACTTCGGCGATGGAAGCCCAGAAGTGTTTCAGCTACCCTGTTACTCTATCATTGGTTACCGGTACCCAGCCCGAACAACTACCAGGTTTACCTCCACATCGTCAGGTGGAATATCAGATCTGTATCATGTCAGAAGCAACCCTGATTTCTAGTACCCCCTTATCATCTCACATCAGGAAGGTTGCAGGAACTGCCTAATCAACTTCAGGAACCGCTGCATAGGGGTCTTAACTGATCTAGCTCCTTGCTTTAGGGAGCCTGAGGTCTACCTGTGAAAAGAAGGACGAGTCCTTTCGTTCGTGTATCGGCTACCGTAAACTCAACAAGGTGACAGTCAGAAACTGTCACCCATTACTTCACATTAACGACCTGCTTGGCCAACTGCAAGGGTCAACCATCTACCCGGAAACCAACTTGAGGTCGGGCAATCATCAGATGGAAGTCCAAGAGGAGGATGTTCATAAAATGACATTTCAAACGTAGTACGGCTAATACGGTTTTCTGTTTATGTCATTCCAATTATCCCATACACCAGCAGCTTTATGGACCACATGAATCATATGTGTAAACCTCATCTCGTCAAATTCGCCAACCGTGTTTATTGATGACGCTTTGAATCACTTCCAGGAGAAAGGAACACCATGAACGGCACTTGTATCTTATCTTAGAGCTCCTAGGGGAGGAGCAACTCCACGCGGAGTCTACCTAAGTGTGACTTTGGTATTCGAGAAGTACACTTTCTTGGTCACGTAGTCAACGAATTGGGAATACACGTGGATCTCGCTAAGATCCATTTTATTAGAAATTGATCGGCACTGAAGAGTCCTTCGGGGATGCAGCAATTTCTTGGTCTCGCTAGATACTATCGCAGATTTATCAAGGGATTTTTGAAGATCGCGCAGCTTTAATCTCTTTAACATAGCAGGGTGCTGTGTATTTGTGGGAGACAAAACAGGAGGACGTCTTTTCAGCTTTTGAAACCTAACTTCACAATGCACCGAGTATTGTCTCTACCCGAGGGTACGGGTGATCTAATGGTATACCATGATGGTCCGAATCAAAGTCTCAGTTACACGCTGATGCAACACGAAAAGGTGGTAGCTTACGTGGTGGATTTACAAGAAGAATTGCACGACTCACAACCTGCGGTGGAAGCCATGATCTTTGGATTTGAGTTGGAGGCATTACTTGGACGGTACCAAATACACAAGTTAGACCTATCACAAGGGCCTCCCGCATACCTTTGATTCGAAAGAGCTAAACATGTGACGGCGTCGCTGGATGGAACTTTTGATGGAATACGACCGTGAAACCCAAGTGCGTGCAAGCTTTGCAGCTTACCGTCAACCCTAACCTACCTGATCGGATTTGTTCTGCTCAACTGATGTACTGGAGGATGAATATTGTCAAGCTGAATCCATGCGAGGCAAGGACAAAAAACGACTTGTAGCTAAAATCGAGCGGCATTCACTACTTCATGGAGCGAATACGGGTCTCACTATACGGCCACCTTAGGGAACTTGTGTTGGACGAAGCACCCAAATTTTGGTATTTTATTTATCCGGGTTTGGACAGGAGGTAGTAGGATCCAAGAACTGGCACGAGTGACTGGGCATGAAGGCCCACATAGCAATGTACGCGAACGAGTTTGACATGTGCGAAAGTCAAGATAGAATATCAGAAACTTTCTGGTTGGTCTCAGTAACCATGAACACCCAGGTAGAGATGGGAGCAGACTGTCATAGATTTTGTCACTGGTCTACCTAAAACTTTACGCAGAAACGAAATCATTCGGGCAATCATTGAGCGTCTCACGACATCAGCACGCTTTCTTGCAATCAAGAAATTTGTCAAGTCTTCGCAACCTGCGGACTCTTACTTAGAGGAAGTGGTACCTAGGCACGAGGTGCCAACCTCTATCATCTCTGATCATAATCCGCATTTTGCATCTAATTTGTGGCGAGCGATGCACAAATATTCTGACTCACGTCTAGACATGAGCACTACTTATCACACTCTCAGACAGATGGCCAATGTGAGGGGACCATCCAGACACTCGAAGACATGCTACGAGCATGGGTGATCGACTTTGGTAAAAAATTGAGATATTCACCTTTGGTAGAGTTTCAATGCAATGGCTACCATTCTAGTATTCAGGCAGCTCAGTTCGAGGCATTGTGTGAACGACAATGCCGATCTCTTTGTTGGGCTGAGGTGGGTGACAACCTAGTCACAGGTCCAGGACTTGTAATCGAAACTCTTGAGAAGATTAATTAGGACGGAAATCGTATGGCGGCAGTGCATGACTGTTAGAAAAGCCGTTAAGCGTAGGAAACCCTTAGAATTCGCAGAAGGCAATCATGTTATGTTGGAAGTCACACCCTGGGAGGGTGTGGTGCGCTTTGGGAAGCGCAACAAACTTAATTCACGATACATTGGGCCAATCAGAATTCTTGAGAGAATCGGCAAGGTGGCCTACAAACTCGAGTTATCTGTGACAACTGTCAAAATTCCAGGTATCCATACAACTATTAAACCATGATTAGTACTTAATGACTGTGCTAGATTACAATTAATGACTAGCATTGCCTTCTGATTATTGCTATGATACATACATGTGTATCACATATTGCTTAATGTCATATCATTATTGCATGAGAACTTTATTGACTCAAATGATGCACGAAACAAAGTTAGCACAATTATCAGACAAATCAGAAAAATGATGATGGAGTTCAGTACATAGACAGACATTGTATTGAGACATAGAATAAGACAGAAACCCAGTATTACACTAGTATAGTGTGTAGGAAAGTAAGGATCACAAAACTGCCTTCCTAGAGATAGTTTAAGTGCCGGAAAGTGCCAAAAACTCACATAAACTGCAGAATTCTGCAGAAAATCAGCAAAATCAGCATTTAAACAATCTAATATCATGCAGAAATATGGTTAAATGGTCCTGAATGCTTTCCTAAGTATAGGGAATCGAAACTGTCACAAAAGGTAACATAAAGCACACTAAACTGCATAGTTTAGCACCTTAATGAACCGGTAACCAAGCGAACAACCGGACACTACCCGAAACACCAAATTTTCACTAGAAGCACTGTTTTAACATTACCAAGCTAGTTTTGGTCCCCGAACATCATAACACACTATATAAATATCTAATAACTAAATCCCTAACTAGACACTTGATTTCTAACTATTTAACTAACTAACTAGTTAAACCTAAGCCTATACCCCCCACCTAGTAATCGGCCAACATGAGGCCCCACCTTGAGATTTTATTTTGTTATAATATTGGATCTTGTTCCTTCATTTTCAACATATAAACCAAGAGTTAAACTCATGAGATGGATTATAAGAATAACCTTAGAGCTCATAACTCTCATTTCATCACAAACTCACAACACACTTTCTTCTCTTCCCCTTCCCCTTGGTCTCGGTCGTAACCCCATCACCACACACCACCATCATTCAATCTTCATCCATCCAATCCATACACATACAAAGGTTTTAGAAGGTGTACAAAGAAGCTAGGAGCTTTCGGGAGTTGAAGGACCTTCTCCATTTGCTTTTATCCACTTCATTTCTTCTATTGATCATCCCTAGCCTTGAGCTAGTGGTAAGAACATCATACTCTTCATTTTACATCTTGTTTAAGTGGTTAAAAGATGATACATGTTGTTAATCATAAAGAACACTAAGAATCAAGAACATGAAACATGAACATAAGCTTAAAATCTTAAAGAAATCATGTTGTTTAGTGTGTTGTGATACTTGATGATTGATTGTTTATGTTAATGATGTAGATCATCATATGATCTTGCTAGATGATGATGATTAAAAACATAACCTAGCAAGATGAGAGGATGAAAATGTTAGAGATCAATGGATCATCCTCACATAAGTCATGAACTTGAAAGAATAAATTGTTTTCTTGTTAAGTGATGATTAAAGTAAGTGTAAAGTCCTGTAGATCTAAGATTTCAAGGATGATTTTTCAAGAAATCAAGTTAAAAATACAAAGTTTACTTAATCTTGGTTCTCAAAGAAATCAACCATGTTTTTAGAGGTTAAACAAGTGTAGAATCAGGTATTTAACAAGAAAAATCCAAGAAGAAACATTTTTAGAAAATGTGATTATAAGTTGTAAAGAACTAACTTCTTTAAAAATGATGTTTTTAAAGAAACAAACACACTTTAAAGGGTAACTAAGCTTACTAAACACACTAGTAAGTTACTACAAATTTTTGTAAATTTTCAAGTTCATGAAGCAGCAGTTATGCTTGACTTTGGAAAAATTGGTAAGTATAGATTGATTGTTGATTGATTGTGTTGATTTACAAAAGAAAATGATATGCCTTGAAGGCATGGAAACCTCCATTTTTAGGGGAAACCATGGCAAAATTTTTCCAAAAATTAAACACTTAGAAAAATATTTCTAAACAAATATTTACAAGTATATTTCAAACCATGGATTTTCTCATAAAGTTTGCCATAAATTTTGTTACAAAAATTATAAATATTGGAGGTTGGTTTTTATAAATAAAAGTGACTAGATATGTATTTAGGAAAATATATATTTTGATGTCACAATGTGTGTGATTATTGGTATATTATGTGTATTAGTTATATTATTTTAGGACTTGAAATAATATAACTCATCAAAATACCAAGATATTACAATCCAAAATATTACCAAAATTCCAAGGAATAAATATACAAAGAATACCCAAATTATTGGTGAAACCGAACAAAGGAATATAACTTACAAAATATTCCGGAAAGTTTATTCGTAAGTATATTTTGGTAAAAAATATTTTGGACGCCAAGAGAACAAAAAATATGATTTTTACAAGTATTACCAAACACATCATATTTTTGACAAGGAGAAAATATATTATCTTTGGCAAGTAAAAAATATATATTTTCTTGGAATTATTAGAAGATGTATTATTTTTGGAAGAAAATATATATTTTCTCAAACAAACATGAAATACATTATTTTGGGAGAAAATGTATTTTCTTAAATAAACTTGAAATATATTATTTTTTTGGATGAAAAATGGATTTATATATATTTTCTAAGTTAGACTTGGAAATATATTATTTTTGAGACTTGTATGAGATTTATAAATATTTTTTCCAAGGGAAAAATTATGAATAATTTTTCTAAATAATATTTCTCAAAAAATATATATATTGGGGATATATATTGATGTATTTTTACTAAAGTTATTATTTCGGAAAAGTTAATACAAAAAAAATTTAGTATAAGAATACTTAACAATTACAATAAAAATATGTATTCTCGTACGTATAAATACACTCCGGAATACAGCACCGATACATGGCAAAAATATACAAGTATAAGAATACAAATAAAATTACAAATACACCCATCCTTGGGAAGGATATACATGTATAAATACATAAAATGGACAAGTTACAATATATTATTTTAGCTAATATTCCAAAATTTAATAAATATAATTTAAGTTAAAATATTTATTATTTTAACAAATAATTATATAACTTGAAATAATATTGAAGACACAAAGAAACGTAACTCAAAGACACTAATTAATACCACGTCAAGGCACGTCTCGCTCGTCTAATAGATCATAGTACGTTGTAGGTATTCGTGTACACCGGAAGAAGCTTTGAGTTACCATTGGTTACGAAGAACGCAAGATTGTGAGTTCATGACCCCCCCCCCCTTTTCTTTTAACTATTTTCAGTTTTATAACTTCGGGGGTGAAGTACATGTTACAAACTGTTTACAAACGTTTATATGTGGTATGGTTAGCTAAGGAAAGGTACTGCTAGATCGTGTGAGTGATGGGTACAATGCTTAAGACCATTAATCCTCGTTGTAGGACCGAGGGACATGAGTGATAGATCTATTTGGGTGTAGCGAGCCCCGCCCTTGTGGACCAGGGTTTGGCCCATGAGGTGACTATGTCTTACAGCTGGAAGCTCGGTGCAAAATCTGCTAGGTTTGAGCCTTTCTGCATCACGTCACACATATTAATGGCCTTGCAAACCATTAATCAATATGTTCTTTGTTTCCTTGTTTTCTTTCATACCAGGGTTTACAAACATACATACTTACAATGATTTCAAAGGTTTATTCATGCACACATACAAAACACATGAACTCGCTCAACTTTTGTTGATGTTTTCAAACTACATGTATTTCAAGGAATTAAATGTGGATCTGGCGGGCATTTGGATGTTTCAAGTGATGATGGAAATAAAAGATGTCATCCGAAGTCTAAGGGTTTGGATAGTGTGTCTTATCCTAGATAAGACACATCTTTCAAAGCCTGGTTTTATTAAAGTCTTTTGTCGAGTCCTTATGGAACTCTAAAACTATTTGCATGGTTTGTAATATGGATTCAAAGTCTGTGTTGGGATTTTAAGACAATGATGTTTGTGATATTTTAAACTTAAGTAATGGATGATCATCTTTAGTTTTATCATATAGTTGTTTGTTATGGTTGAATGCAATAATATTAAGCAAGTCACACATAATCACGCTTCCGCAAAAGTCAGGGTGTGACAGTTTGGTATCAGAGCTTCGATTGTAGCGAACTAGGATTCCTTCTCGAGTCTAGACTACAATCATTAGGGCTCTCACGAAAATAATTTTACAACATGTTTTCATTGCATACACGAAACGCCCAGATCCATGGAACAAACATTTTTACAAACGGAAAGACACAAAACACGAATGCAATCACAACTCCCAGACTGACCGATAGACTAGGAAGGATAGAAAGGATTTGTGAGGAATGATGAGGACACATGATTTCATGATACATTGTCTTTGATTGCATATTAAATGATAGTGGTTAATATATGTGCATATGTTATGATTATTCTGTTACAAACACTATGTCTTCATCCGAGAGCGGATTGTCTGACATTGATGACCCTATGACTGTTGTTTCCGATGACGAGATCGTACCGGAGCCAGAGATCTTTACATCCGATACTGAGAGCAACCCAGATATGCTATCAGATGACGACGACGACTTTCAGCCATTTGCGTTGCCTGATTTTGGAGATGACTTACCGCTTGCTGATGGTATTCCAGACGAGGATCCTTTTGTTGTTCCCATTCCCGTCCATGATCATCTTATCATCGGGCATCCCAATGGTGAGCATATTGTGGCACCGATCCTCGCTCATGTTCCTTTAGTGGTCATCCCTCCTGAGGATTGGCCTTTTGATGATCTGTTTGATGATGACTTTGATCTGTTTCTTGATGGTCCTCCTGATGACGCCCATGGTGATGGAGAGCTAGATGAGAACGTTGTGGCTATTCCACCTCTCGAGATTCCTATTATTGAGATTTCCTCTTATACTAGTTTGCACTCTGTCTCAGATTCCTTTAAGTCTGTGACGTCTTCCGCCTTGCAGGCAGTTGGATTACGACGCTATGCCACTAATTCTGATGATGATACGGCCATGTCAGCTGCACCATCTCCTCCACTCGATCCTGAGCCTGGTCTTGAGCCAGATTTTGTCCCTGTTAATCAGCCTGATGTTGTACCCGCTGATCCTGAGCCCTCACCTGATCATGACCCTATTCCTTTTGGCATACCAGACATTGCACCCTCATACCTGACCCAGTTCCTGCACCCGTTGACCCTCCTATTATTGAGCCATTTATTCCTCCACCTGCACCCTCACCTGCTGATGTTGCTCCTTTTCATCCTGTGGAGTTTGATGTTCATCGTGTTGATTTACCTATCGTTTTCCTGCAGGACATACCCACACCCCGTCCAGGGGAAGGTACTTCAGGCCAACAGCCTAGTCATGATCCTTATGTTTCAGCAGCTTTTCCACACATTCCCCAGTCTGCACCTTTTTCTCCTTTTACTTCTTCCCCACTCGATAAGCCATTTCGATGGTTCCCGCCGTACACCATGCCGATTTCAGATCCCTACCATCCCTCACATTTTGTTGGTTATACACGGGATGCGTTACTTTTATCACTTCAGCTCCATTTTGAGATTATGAGTCGTAGGATTTTGGAGCTTGAGATGACACCGCGCCCTTTACCATATCCTTGTCAGCCTGCTTTTGTTCCCCCTCGTTCATCACCATCTCCATTTTCACATCCACATGCTCTTCTTACTCCATTTCCAGAGTTTGATGCTCGATTTCTTACGGTCGAGCAGTAGATTAGTTATCTGCTGCGTCATGTCTATGAGCTTGAGGAGGAGCTTGTGCATGTGCGCAGCTTGCTTTTCTTTCCTCCACCTCCTCCTCCACCACCACCAGCATAGCTGGTTTTTGGTTTTATGTAGGTTGCATTGCTTTTGATGAGAGCACCAATATTGAGCTGGGCTTGTGAAGCCTTTTGGAGACCACCTTTTGATTGTATGACTTTTGTAAACTGATAGACTTGTTGGACAAGGGTAGTGTGACCCTGTGTTCCTTTCGATATGATACTCTTGTAAAACGTGTAACAATACTTTGTGGTCGATGATTAATGAAAGCTCAATCGTCATGTTCTCATTAAATATGTTGTTGATTTACATGTTTGTGCCATGATTGTGATGATATATGCTTGCTTGCTATGATAAATGCTATTATACAAACGTACTATATATTTATTATAGGAATAAGATCTGACCTATACAATCTTCTTTTTAGAAGATGCCTCCTCAAAGGAACACTCAGTTGCCCACAACCGAGGCAGAACTACAAGAACGAATTTCACAGGCAATCGCACAACATGAGGCCCTACGCTCCGAACACCGCGGAGGCACCTCAGGGAATAACCCACCTCACGGTAATGTTTAAGTCACCTAAGACACATTACAATACATTTGGACATTTCCATGTGCGTTTGCTAATGCTTTCTGTGAATGATGTTGCTTGTGTACATGCTGTACTTACAAGCAGTTCCTAGACTGCAAGCCTCTGAACTTTGACGGTACTGGAGGTGCCGTAGCATTTGTAAGATGGGCTGAGAAGACGGATTATGTGCTGCGGATGAGTAAGTGTGCGCCGGAGCATCAAGTCACTTACATTTCTGGATTGTTTCTCGACGGAGCCCTGTCGTGGTGGAACCTTCAGGTTCAGACTCTAGGTGAAGCTGCAGCGTATGCTATGACTTGGGACGAGTTGAAAGAGCTGATGCAAAAGAAGTATTGTTCAAGGGTAGAAATTCAGAATTTGGAAACCGAGTTTTGGAATCTGAAAATGGATGGTCCTAAGATAGCAGAATATGTGCAGAGATTCCATGATTTATCTCGTGTGGTCCCCTACATGGTAGAACCAGAGTTTAAGCAAGTTGAACGTTTCATTTGGGGATTGGCACCCCAAATACTGAGCATGGTGACTGCTTCTAAGCCTCCAACAATCACTGAAGCCATTGACCTGAGCGTGGCACTGACAGAGGAAGCCATTAGATTGGGCAAGTTTTCGATTCCTGAGGGAAAGAAGAAAGAGACTCATGTGAAGTCGTCTAGAGAGAACAAAAGGAAGTTCTCAAATTTCAAGAAGGGTACCCAGGGAAACAACAGCGGTACTAATAAGCGTAGAGATACGAATCCACCAGCCGAAGTCAGGACTGGTGCTGCTACTGCTGAGAACAAAGGAAAAGGATACACGGGTACTCTGCCCAAGTGTGATATTTGTCAGCATCATCACACAGGACGATGTAGGTATGGGAAATGTGAAAACTGTGTCAAGGTAGGGCATGCCAGGGAGGTGTGCTGGTACGGTATTGGACGAAGGAATGGTGGATCTGGTGGAAATGGTAATGGAAACCGCAACGGTAATGGGAATCAGACTGGAAATCGCAATCAAGGAGGAAATGGAAATCGTGGTGGTTTTGGGAATCAAGCTGGTAATGGAAACCACGGAGGAAACAACAACCAGGGCGAAAATCGAAATGGGAATGGTCGCGGCCAAGGCTGTTTTGGCTGTGGTGATGTAGGGCACTTCAAGCGGGATTGCCCAAAGAACAACCAAGCTCAGGGCAGAGTCTTCAACATTGGAGCTAGGGAAGCTCGTCAGGATCCGAACGTAGTCACTGGTACGTTCCCTATCAATCAACATTTTGCATCTGTGCTATTTGATACCGGTGCCGACTATAGCTTCGTATCTCTAGAGTTTAAGAATATACTTGGGTTAGTTGCAAGTAAGTTAGATATCCCGTACTCGATAGAACTAGCAAATGGGAACCTGGTAGAGGCTAATGAGGTGATTAGAGGCTGTGTGATAGAGCTTGGAGAACGTGAGTTCTCGATAGATCTTCTGCCAGTTGAGTTGGGAAGCTTCGACGTTGTGGTTGGAATGGATTGGTTGTCGAATAATCGAGCTGAGATCGTATGCCATGAGAAGATTATCCGCATCCCGTTGGTGAATGGACGATCGTGATTCATGGGGAGAAGCAGGCTACGCCTCTACGGGTTATCAGTTGTTTGAAGGCCCGAAAGCTTTTGCATAAAGGATGTGTTGCCTTCTTGGCTCACGTTGTTGATAAAGAAGCCGAGGAACCAAAGCTCGAAGATATCCCGGTGGTAAGGGAATATCCTGAAGTCTTCCCCGAAGACTTGCTAGGATTACCGCCCCAATGACAAGTCGAATTCCATATTGACTTGGTTCCAGGCGCTGCGCCTGTGGCCAAGGCACCTTATCGACTTGCGCCTTCAGAGATGCAAGAGTTTTCGACGCAGCTTCAGGAGCTTCTGGACAAAGGATTCATTAGGCCAAGCTTCTCGCCTTGGGGAGCTCCAGTTTTGTTTGTCAAGAAGAAGGACAGTAGTTTTCGTATGTGCATTGACTACCGAGAGCTAAACAAGCTGACCATCAAGAGTCGGTATCCTTTGCCGAGGATTGATGATTTATTCGATCAACTTCAGGGTTCGAGTTACTAATCCAAGATCGATCTTCGATCAGGTTATCACCAGCTGCGGATTCAAGAAGAGAGTATACCGAAGACTGCCTTCAGGACTCGTTATGGACATTACGAGTTTCTAGTGATGTCGTTTGGTTTGACAAATGCACCGGCAGTGTTTATGGATTTGATGAACCGAGTTTGCAAGCCATATCTTGATAAATTCGTGATTGTATTTATCAATGATATTTTGATATATTCGCGGACAAAGGAAGAGCATGAGCAACACCTTGGAGCCATCTTAGAGTTGCTAAAGAAGGAGAAGCTCTATGCTAAGTTCTCGAAGTGCGAGTTTTGGTTACGTGAGGTACAGTTCCTCGGTCATGTGGTAAACGAGGATGGACTTCATGTGGATCCCACTAAGATCGAAGCGATTAAGAATTGGGAAACTCCAAAGACGCCAACCGAGATCCGACAGTTTCTAGGTTTAGCAGGGTACTACCGCAGATTCATTGAGGATTTTTCCAAAATCGTTCAACCGCTGACCTCCCTTACTCAAAAGGAAAAGAAGTACGAATGGAGAGACAAACAAGAAGAAGCTTTTCTGCTGCTTAAGAATAAGATTTGCGATGCACCTATTTTATCCCTACCCGAAGACACCGACGACTTCGTGGTATATTGTGATGCCTCGTGTCAAGGATTGGGCTGTGTACTGATGCAGCGACAAAAGGTTATCGCTCATGCTTCACGCCAATTAAAGGTTCATGAGAAGAACTACACCACACACGATTTGGAGTTAGGCGCAGTGGTGTTTGCTTTGAAGATATGGCGACATTATCTGTATGGTACTCGCTGCACTATATTTACAGATCACAAGAGCCTACAACACATATTCGATCAGAAAGAGCTTAGTATGAGACAGCGACGTTTGGTTGAGTTGTTAAATGATTATGATTGCGAAATCAAATATCATCCAGGGAAGGCGAATGTGGTGGCAGACGCATTGAGTCGAAAAGAAAGGATTAAGCCCATAAGGGTTAGGGCTTTGGAGATGATTGTTTAGACAGACCTCTCGTTGCATATTCATGCTGCGTAGAGAAAAGCTCTTAAGAAAGAAAACTTAAAGGCTGAATATCTCCGTGGGATGGAGAAAAAGTTGGTACCCAACGAGGAAGGAACCTTGTATTTTATGGGACGAATTTGGGTTCCGCTTTTTGGTGGTCTTAGAGATGTTATTTTTTATGAAGCTCATAAATCAAGGTACTCAATCCATCCAGGATCGGACAAGATGTACCAAGATTTGAAGGATTATTACTGTTGGCCAAGACTTAAGGGCGATGTGGCTACTTATGTTGGGAAGTGTTTGACTTGCGCCAAGGTGAAGGCCGAGTATCAGAAGCCTTCAGGTCTTCTGCAGATTTCAATGGATTTCATAACGAAGTTGTCCAAAACTCCCAGAGGTCATGATACGATTTGGGTAATCATGGACCGTTTGACAAAGTCTGCGCACAGGTAAGCTAGTTGAGCTGTACCTAAGGGAGATAGTCGCACGTCATGGAGTGCCTATCTTGATTATATAGGACAGAGATGGAAGATTTATGTCAAGGATTTGGCAATCCTTTCAGGAAGCTTTTGGTTCTCAGTTGAATCTGAGTACTTTTTTTCATCCACAGACGGACGGTCAAAGTGAGAGAACGATTCAGACACTTGAAGATATGCTACGTGCTTGCGTAATGGACTTGGGTGGCAGTTGAGACACTCACCTACCTTTGGTTGAGTTTTCCTATAACAACAGCTACCATACAAGCATCCAAGCTGCACCATTCGAGGCACTCTACGGACATAAGTGTCGATCACCATTATGTTGGGCAGATGCAGGTGATAGACAGCTGGTTGGTCCCGAACTGGTCCAAGAGACAACTAATAAGATCATGCAGATCCGAGAGCGCATCAAGGCGGCTCGTGATCGACAAAAGAGCTATGCGTACCAAAGACGAAAACCTTTGGAATTTGAAGTGGGTGATATGGTTTTGTTGAAAGTTTCACCTTGGAAAGGTGTGGCACGCTTTGGGAAGCGTGGTAAGTTAAACCCATGATTTATCAGACCGTTCAGAATTTTGGAAAGGGTTGGTTCTGTAGCATACAAGTTAGAGCTACCAGCAGAACTTAATGATGTTCATGATACATTTCATGTATCTAATCTGAAGAGAAGTCCAACTCAAGAAACCGTGGTCATCCCTGCTAATGAAGTTCACATAGACGACACACTCCATTTTACCGAAGAACCCGTTGAGGTTACTGATTGGAAGGTTAACAAGACTCGAAGGAGTAGTGTTAAACACGTCAAGGTTCGATGGAATGCGCGTCACGGCCCAGAGTTCACTTGGGAGCGTGAAGACCGCATGAAAGCTAAATACCCGCATTTGTTCCCCAACTCCCCTGCAGTTAGTAGTAAAGCTTAAAATTTCGGGATGAAATTTTATTAACAGGGGGAGAATGTGACAAATGTCAAAATTCTAGGTATACGTACAACTATTAAACCATGATTAGTACTTAATGACTGTGCTGGATTACAATTAATGACTAGCATTGCCTTCTGATTATTGCTATGATACATACATGTGCATCACATATTGCTTAATGTCATATCATTATTGCATGAGAACTTTATTGACTCAAATGATGCATGAAACATAGTTAACACAGTTATCAGACAATCAGAAAAATGCTGACGGAGTTCAGTACATAGACAGAAACTGTATTGAGACACAGAATAAGTCAGAAACCTAGTATTACACTAGTATAGTGTGTAGGAAAGTAAGGATCACAAAACCGCCCTCCTAGAGATAGTTTAAGTGCCGGAAAGTGCCTATAACTCTCATAAACTGCAGAATTCTACAGAAAATCAGCAAAATCAGCATTTAAAAAATCTAATATCATGCAGAAATATGGTTAAATGGTCCTGAATGCTTTCCTAAGTGTCGGGAATCGAAACTGCCACAAAAGGTAACATAAAGCACACTAAACTGCATAGTTTAGCACCTTAACGAACCGGTAACCAACCGGACAACTGGACACTACCCGAAACACCAAATTTTCACTAGAAGCATTGTTTTAACATTACCAAGCTAGTTATGGTCCCCGAACATCATAACACACTATATAAATATCTAATAACTAAATCCCTAACTAGACACTTGATTTCTAACTATTTAACTAACTAACTAGTTAAACCTAAGCCTATAACCCCCCACCTAGTAATCGGCCAACATGAGGCCCCACCTTGATCAAGTTAAAAATACAAAGTTTACTTAATCTTGGTTCTCAAAGAAATAAACCATGTTTTTAGAGGTTAAACAAGTGTAGAATCATGTATTTAACAAGAAAAATCCAAGAAGACACATTTTTAGAAAATGTGATTATAAGTTGTAAATAACTAACTTCTTTAAAAATGATGTTTTTAAAGAAACAACCACACTTTAAAGGGTAACTAAGCTTACTAAACACACTAGTAAGTTACTACAAATTTTTGTAAATTTTCAAGTTCATGAAGCAGCAGTTATGCTTGATTTTGGCAAAATTGGTAAGTATAGATTGATTGTTGATTGATTGTGTTGATTTACAAAAGAAAATGATATGCCTTGAAGGCATGGAAACCTCCATTTTTAGTGGAAACTATGGCAAAATTTTTCTAAAAATTAAACACTTAGAAAAATATTTCTAAACAAATATTTACAAGTATATTTCAAACCATGGATTTTCACATAAAGTTTGCCATAAATTTTGTTACAAAAATTATAGATATTGGAGGTTGGTTTTTATAAATAAAAGTGACTAAATATGTATTTAGGAAAATATATATTTAGATGTCACCATATGTGCGATTATTTGTATATTATTTGTATTAGTTATATTATTTTAGGACTTGAAATAATATAACTCATCAAAATACCAAGATATTACAATCCAAAATATTACCAAAATTCCAAGGAATAAATATACAAAGAATACCCAAATTATTGGTGAAACCGAACAAAGGAATATAACTTACAAAATATTCCGGAAAGTTTATTCGTAAGTATATTTTGGTAAATAATATTTTGGACACCAAGAGAACAAAAATATGATTTTTACAAGTATTACAAACAAATCATATTTTTGACAAGGAGAAAATATATTATCTTTGGCAAGTAAAAATATATATATTTTCTTGGAATTATTAGAAGATGTATTATTTTTGGAAGAAAATTTATATTTTCTCAAACAAACATGAAATACATTATTTTTGGGAGAAAATGTATTTTCTTAAATAAACTTGAAATATATTATTTTTTTGGATGAAAAATGGATTTATATATATTTTCTAAGTTAGACTTAGAAATATATTATTTTTGAGACTTGTATGAGTTTATAAATATTTTTGCCAAGGGAAAAATTATGAATAACTTTTCTATGTAATATTTCTCAAAATATATTTATTATGAATATATATTGATGTATTTTTACTAAAGTTATTATTCCGGAAAAGTTAATACAAAAAAAATAGTATAAGAATACTTAACAATTACAATAAAAATACGTATTCTAGTACTTATAAATACACTCCAGAATACGACACCGATACATGGCAAAAATATACAAGTATAAGAATATAAATACAATTACAAATACACCCATCCTTGGGAAGGATATACATGTATAAATACATAAAAAGGACAAGTTACAATATATTATTTTAGCTAATATTCCAAAATTTAATAAATATAAGAGTTAATTACATAGTTAGTCCCTGTGGTTTGCACAAAGTAACATACTTAGGTACTAATAGTTTAAAATAACATTCTAGGGTATTAACTTTTCATTTTGTAACGTTTGGGGGTATTAAGCTTATTTGTAGGCTTAAAATCACATTCTGTTAGTACATAAGTATGTTATTTTGTGCAAACCACAGGGACTACCTATGTTACTACCTTAGAAGTTAATACCTCCAAACGTTACAAAATGAAAAGTTAATACCCTAGAAGGTGATTTTAAACTATTAGTACCTAAGTATGTTATTTTGTGCAAACCACAGGGACTAACTATGTAATTAACTCTAAATATAATTTAAGTTAAAATATTTATTATTTTAACCAATAATTATATAACTTGAAATAATATTGAAGACACAAAGAAACATAACTCAAAGACACTAATTAATACGACGTCAATGCACGACCCGCTCGTCTAATAGATCATAGTACGTTGTAGGTAGTCGTGTACGCCAGAAGAAGCTTTGAGTTACCGTTGGTTATGAAGAACGCAAGACTGTGAGTTCATGACCCCCCCCCCTTTTCTTTCAACTATTTTCATTTTTATAACTTCGGTGGTGAAGTACATGTTACAAATTGTTTACAAACGTTTATATGTGGTATGGTTAGCTAAGGAAAGGTACTGCTAGATCATGTGAGTGGTGGGTACAACGCTTAAGACCATTAATCCTCATTGTAGGACCGAGGGACATGAGTGATAGATCTATTTGGGTGTAGCGAGCCCCGCCCATGTGGACCAGGGTGTGACACCCGGCTTTTCTAGCCGTACCGTACAATTGTAACACGTGTTGTGAATAGGAAACAGGGCTATATTTGACTAGTTATGATGTTTATTTGTGAAATTTAATGAGTTGGTAAATTTAAACCTTGGTAAAAATCATGTTGGCAACGATAAGATAAACGCTTATCGCGTAACGGATAAAATGCGGAACGAACGTCGGTGACCACCCGATCAGTGTTAAAATCCTAAAAATAGTCTGTTATGATTAGAATAATAATTTTAATTATATTCGTGAGACAAAATAAATTAAAACGCTAAGAAACTCTATTTTTCGAGTTTAAGGGCGAACAGCGCGATGCAGCGCGTATACCGACAAAATACTGTCAACACAGCCTGTCAAGGCAACTGAAAATCAATTTAGTAATAATTTGATGAGTTTATCACTATAGAATGATAAAAATAAATAAAAACGCTTAAATCCCTATTTTTGCGATTTTAAGGGCGTACCGCGCAGCACAGCGCGCATACTGCCAAATACCGACAACCTAGCCAGTCCAGGCAAATAAAATATTGTTCAGTAATATTTTGGTGGGTTTATTTTTATATAGCGTTAAAAATAATTTAAAACGCGTTAAAAAAGGATTAAAACGCTTGATAAATTACCCGGTATTCAGTAAAATACCAGTTTTTGTCTATATATATGTATATGTATGTGTGTGTTCGTATATATGTGTGAGGTGGAGAAGAGTTGGCAGCCATGCAAGGCCCCTCTCTCTCCTCTCTCTTCTACTATTGGGTGAAAAATAGGTACCATGATTGTGTTCCCTTCTAATACTTCTAACATCTTTCAAAAATTCAATAAACAAGATCACAATCAAATCCTTCTCTCTCTCTCATAACAATTCAGCCGAACACCCCTCCTAGTTCATCCATTTCAAAAATTTTGACTTGTTCATGAAGATTAAAGTTAAATCCAAGAATACTAGTTTTTGTCTATATATATATATATATATATATGTATGTGTGTGTTCGTATATATGTGTGAGGTGGAGAAGAGTTGGCAGCCATGCAAGGCCCCTCTCTCTCCTCTCTCTTCCACTATTGGGTGAAAAATAGGTGCCATGATTGTGTTCCCTTTTGATACTTCTAACATCTTTCAAAAATTCAATAAACAAGATCACAATCAAATCCTTCTCTCTCTCTCATAACAATTCATCCGAACACCCCTCCTAGCTCATCCATTTAAAAAATTTTGACTTGTTCATGAAGATTAAAGTTAAACCAACGAAGGTTTCAAGGTGTTCTAAGGATCCAAAGGAGGTTTCTTGGTGAAACAAGCTTTCAAACATCAAAAATCATGTCAAAACCCACTTGAATCTTGAAGGTATAAAAACTAATCTTTTAAAAATGTTCTTGATTATTTTTTTTTATGGAGAAGATGATAGTAGAAGTTTCTCTTGTCCTTAGGTTTAAGCATAAACTTGAAAACTAAAACAAATGGGTTTTTAAGGAAAAATAAAATGGATGAACTTGTATGTATATGTGTGGCCGTATGTGTGTATATATATATATATGTATGGAGTTTGAGTTTTAATTTTCTTGATGCTCTTGATTGATAAAAATAAAAAAGATGAATGCATGCATGTTTAAAAGGTGTTATATGAAAGCTTTTTTATTTGAAATGAGTTTATGTGAAAACTGATGATTTGATAATGATCATAGGAAGATTAGAATGTTCTTGAATGTTTGAATATGAGTTAAATGCATGATGGATATAAATTAGATCATGCATGTTGATGATGATGTTATATGGATGCATTAGATGCATTTACTTGAACATGCATGATGATTGAGAGCCGTTCCTACGTTTTTGGAGGCCCTAAGCGAACTACGAAGTGGAGGCCCTTTTACAAAATTTTTCTTTTCAACATATTTAATAACAAAACCCTCCTCCTTTACCCGGGCTTGGGACCGGCAATTATAAACTGAAAAGTTTATAATTGGCGTAGTTAAATTTTTTTTGAAAGTTATACAAATATATAATGAGTGTGGTGTGGTTTCAAGTTTGAAAAACTAATATTTAAGAAATAATATGTTCGATTACTTCAAAGTTGAGCCAACACATGTTTAATGAAAGACTATTAAAAATAGAGTATAACTGAAATAAACTTTATGAATGTGATTCGATTAAAGCTTTCTGTTAATCATTTTTTTTGCCTTTTTGCATAACCGGATTTAAAAGTTCGGATTCGATTCGACATTGCTAAAATATAAATCTATTATAGAGATTAACAATGAGCCCAAAACAATAAATTAAAGTAATAAAACAAGCCCTAAATGCCTAACAACAAATTGAAATCAACAAATAAGCCCTAATTCCCTAAACAACAACTTAAAATCAACAAATGAGGATGTCTAACCTGAGTGAGAGCCACAAAATTAATTCGCAAAAAGGAGTCAAAGTGCCAAACTACCAATGTGTTCCAGCCTCCAGGTTCCAAGTCACTAGCCAGCCACAAAACTAAATTGCTAAACTGAATCAGAGTACTGCAAATCACAAAACTTATTTCGAATCAGAAACTGATTTCACAAAATCAAAGTTGCCAATGTGTTCGATTTCAGAATTTCAGTTCATATAAAAAAAGAAAAAAATCAACCGTTGTTACCTGACATGATTATTGTTGCGGATTGAAATTGGGATGCCATGATTATCATTCATCGTTTCCTGTTTACATAGCCCATCGTCAGCGATCTTCATGCCCTAACATCAAGATTCTTTCCACGCGCTTTTGAGTTTCACGTTCTGGCCTTCTGGGTTATCACTTATCAGATATCACGTACAATAAGATTTGGGCTTAATCTATTTTGTAAATAATGGGCCCAGTATAAGGAAACCCTATTAGAAAAATGGTGGCCCTTCAAATCTGGTGGCCCTAGGCCTGGGCCTAGAGTTGTAAGCCCATTGGGCCGGCTCTGATGATTGGTGGTCATGAAATAATGATTTAAGCATGATTTGATAAAATGAGTTTGATCAGATTATAAACACTACAATATGATTATTTTGATGTTTTAAATAATATAAAACTTTGTCATAAAGTTTATTAGCTTTGCAAGTTGTACTTGGTGCTTTATAAGTGGTAAAATACGTGAAATCGCATGATTTATGTGACTTACACAAAAACTGCACTAATCTGATTATAACCATCATTTTAATCAGTAAATAACATGTATTGTGTTAAAATATCAAGTCATTTCGAGTTGGGATGATTATAGAAACGTTTAACGCAAAACTATGCGTTAAAACGGTCAAAAATCGACTTTTCGAGTGATTTTTATAAAACTGATTTAGATCAGTAAGTAAACTGATATTTTAGTTTAAAAATAAGTATTTTAACTAATTTTAAGTTTACTTGGTGTTTGGTTAGTCATACGTGACTTCCGACGCCCGAAACCGTTACCGAATCGCTAAAATACGCATTTTTCAAAGTACACTAATATAGGTAAAATTTTGGGTGAACCTTATGTGTTAAAATTTGTTATGTGATTTAAACATGAGAATGTGAAAATATGTTAAGTTTTTAACATGATATTAGAAATCTAGCTTACGCATGTACGCTTGTACGTTTTGTGCGGTAGAAACGGTAAAATTTGCGTTAAACGTGAAACTTGTTTGTCGAGCATGAAATCTGATACATATAATATATTTTATGTATATTTTCTTTAAAAATGACAAAATAGATAATTTAACAAGATTTCGCGTGTTTCGGTGTTAAATTATGTGAACGTTTATGTATATATATTACGACGCGCAAATCGTAGATATATTGCGTATAAACGGGAGAGTTAATGGATTTACACAATAATGGTCACCAATAAAATCGTTCAAGTCGCAAAATCATAAATATATATATATATATATGGACTCATATATATATTAACATGCCAACATAAAAAAAATGATAACTTTTCGAGAAAATCTCAAAGTTATGTGATAATACGCACCCAAAGGTGAGTGTCACTAAACCCCTCTTTTTACTGCTTTATATATATATATATTTTGGGGGTAGAACACGCCAATAATACGGTTTAATAATGTTTTCGGAATAAAACAAACCTTTTTGATATAAATTATATATTTTCGTTGAAAATATATGGATTTGTGAAAATATATGTTTCGGGGATGAAACGGTTTTTGTTGAATATATGTTTCGGGGATGAGACGGTTTTGTTGAATATATATGTTTCGGGTGGAAACGGGGTTATGCACGGTGTTTGGGGGAAAACGACCGTGTAGTTGCGACGAATTTGCTTGATCTCAAGAGAGTAAGTATCGACATAGTCTTACGTTTCGTTGGGGATTTCAAGGGATTCGTACAACATCATATATTAAATTTGTCATATTAGTAGGATATATATATTGTACGTGAGGCAGACATCATATTGTTCTCGAAGAGGACCCTGCGCCCATGATGTCGTTTAATCATTTAAGTATTGCACGCGAGGAATTGTTGGTAGATCTATCGGGTTGACAACCCCGTTATGACCGATCACCCCGTGTCAAGTCAAGCGACGAATTTTGATTCTGATTATTGTCTAGCATTGATTATCCCTGCATGGTTAATATATAGTTCGTATTGTCTAGCTAACATTACGAGTCTGAAAATTGACGCAATAATTTAATATACAAAACCTGGGTCAGAATGTTATTGTCGGGTGGTTGAACCACGACGGAAGACCCATGGATTTTATTAAGGAAGTAAAATGGACTTTCTAAAAATTATATGGATGTTTTCAAATAAACACATAATCAGAAAGTTTTCCTTTGAGATGATTTGTTTGTATGTGAATAAGTGAACTCACCTTCCTTTGTGTTGACACTTGATTTTAACGTGTTCTACAGGTACTTGAGTTCGGCTTCGAGAATTATGGCGTGTCTTGTGTTTGTCGATGCATGTTTTGTCACTTAAAATGTTGGACCGACTTTTAAACTTTCTGGGACTAAATGTAATAAGATCCGTGAGGATCAAAGACAACTTTATCATGTCATGGTTATGTCGTGTTTTGGGACGTTAAGTTTAAAATCTATGTTTTAAATAAATAACATTGTCCAACAATATAATGCATCAAACATCAAGATAGAAATGGGCACCAGCTTCCGCCAGCACTACGTTTTATATTCCGCTGCGACGTTTTTGGGGTGTGACAGAAGTTGGTATCAGAGCCAATGGTTGTTAGCGAACTAGATGTTTTCGGAGGAAAACACTAGACTTCAACCGAAGAATTTTGAGGTTTAAAGTCCAAAATTCTCGAAGCCAAGATTTTTAAATAAACATGGAAAATTTTATCATGTATGAAAACCCTTATGTGTTTATGTGCATACGTGATTTTCTATTTATTCGGGCCTTATGTGTTACTATTCATATTGATCACACATTTACTTTGTACGGTTACGATATGTCACGTCTCGGCCTATAGAGCCATTAGTAGTCCTGCTCACTAATACTGTCGAGCCTACACTAGAGATTCTTTCGCCCGTCGTTATAGAATCGTTTGTTCTGATATTCGAGTCACGTGTTTTGCTACACCTCTTTTAGTCTACACTCATCGTAGGAAGAGGACTCGACCCATTAGAGAGATCGCATCGACTTTGAGAGTTGAGACAATGTCCACTTTGAAGAGGCATAAAGGGGTTTGGGACAATCGCTCTCACTGTGATCATCAGTTCACCACGTTACGCGGAGGCATGGAGACGATGAAGGACTCAGAGGGACAGATGGACTGTTATGATAAACTAGAAGAGCTTGTTAGGAAGATGTTGGACTTCCAGGGATTGAAGCGTTAGTGGTTGGTTGTTTCTGTTGTTTGTTTTGTATGTCACATTTGATGAACCCTATTTATGGCTTGCATGCCAAATTTTCAGATATTTAGGAGGAAATTTCATATAGGCTTGTTGAGGGTGTTGATGTAGACATGCCAAATTTTGATTAGTCTTAGTACTAAAAACAAGCTTTGAAAAATTTCTGATATAAATATCGAATGGGTTCCTTTTGGTTAAGAATTGTTCTCATTAATACGTGGATATTATACATGCGCCATGTTTGGTCCACTAACGTTTAATGATTGAATTATTTTGGAAATCGTCTTATGTTGATATTATGTTGTAATAATAGAAACGACGAAATGCCGCCAAAAGCGAGACAGGGTTCTGGATTACCTATTACCCCAAAAGAGTTGGCACAACTCATAGCCCAACACGTTAATACTGCCATGGAACAGCGCGATGCTAACCAAAATAATGGCCAGGAACGTGGACGTGATGCTCATGGGCATGGTTTTGGTGGGACACAGATCGGAAACCCTTCAAGTGATGTAATGATCGGAAAGTTTTAGTAGTTCCTATGTTATGATATAATCGGAGTGTAATTCTGATTTTTCATTAACTTTGTGAACAGTATATAGATGTACACATAAAACAATCCAAGGTTGTAACCCAAGATCATTTATTGGTACCCTATGCAATGACGTGGCAACGGTATGCATGATGTCGGGCCGTCACAGCGGATCGACCATTCAAATAATTCTGCATTTCAAGCCTAGGTCTGGGGATTCGCGAAAGCGAAAGTCTGAGAGTTCGAGAAAGGAAACCGATGAGAAGCATGATAGGAAACGTAGTTCGAGAAAGGCGTATATAGCCAGTTTTTAGAAGAAGACTCACAGGGATGAGCGGAGAAAGTGCACCAGATGTGGTCGGACTAGACATATGACTCGCGAGTGCTATGCTAAGAGTACGTTGGATGGAGTTACGCTCGAGGGATGCTACGAGTGTGGTGAGCAAGGACATTTTAAGAGAGAGTGTCTGAAAATGAAAGGTCAGAATGCCAAGGGTAAAGCTTTCAAGATGAATGCTGGGAAAGCACGTGACGATCCTGCTATCGTTACTGATGAGGTCGTTCGCAATTGTAGTATTTAGTTAGGTGATCGTAGTTCTAGTGTTGGTTTATTTCCAGTGGAGCTGGGGAGCTTTGGCGTAGATGTGAGGATGGATTGATTTCCCGAGAATGAAGTGGGGACTATCGCTTGAAGAAGATAGCTAGGATATCTCGTCCTAATAACGATAGAGAGGTGGTAGTTGTTCGCGGAGACCGACCGAGTCGAGCATCGAGTGTTGAGTGTTGAGAGTCGTCAGTGTTAGGAGGATGTTCAAGTTGTTACGGAAAGGCTATCCTGCGTTCCTTGTTAACGTGGTGGATATGAAAGCCGAATGTAGGAATATCGGAGAGATTTCTATTGTTCGCAATTATCCAGAAGTTTTCCAAAAAAGACTAATCTGGATTGCCCCCTGCAAGACAGATCGAATTCCGAATCGATCTGGCATTAGGTGCTGCACCCAATTACACAATCTCCTTATAGATTAAGCACCGTCTGAGATGATAGAAATGTCAAGTCAGCTTCAAGAGCTGCTAGACAAGGGTTTCATTCGATCAAGCTCTTCGATTTGAGGTGCATCTATTTTGTTGTGAGAAGGAAGGATGGATCCTTCAAGATGTGTGTTGATTTCAGAGAGCTGAACAAGTTGACTATCAAGAATTGGTACCCTTTACCAAGAATTGATGATATGTTTGATCAAACTACAAGGATCCAGCTACTACACGAAGATCGATCTACGATCAGGACATCATCAGTTAAAGGTTGCTGATGAAGATATTCCGGGGACTGCTTTTCAAATGTGATATGGCCATTACAAGATTATTAGTCATGCCTTTTTGACTAAATTAATGCACCATTTATATTCATAAATCTCATGAACAGGGTATGGAAACCCTAATCGGATGAATTCGTGATAATATTCATCGACGACATACTTGCCTATATGCGAACCAAGGAGAATAATGAGTAACGTTTGAAGTTAACTATGGAGTTGGTGAATGATGAGGAAGGTATGCATGTAGATCAGTCTAAGATTGGAGCAATCAAATGATGAGGAGCGCCAAAGACCCCTTCGGGAGTATGATGATCCATATGACTAGCTAGATGCTACCAGAGATTTATAAAGGATTTCTCTAAATTAGTGCAGCCTTCGACACTAATAACCTAAAAGGAAAAGGGAAATTGATTGGACAGCAAGATAGTAGGAAGCTTTTCGGACCCTTGAAAGAAAAGTTGGGAGCGTGTATGATGGACTCCGAAGGAAATTAAGATACTCACATGCCCTTGGCAGAGTTATCTTACAATAATAGTTAACACGCTAGTATTCAGGTTGCTCCATTTGAAGTCTTGGATGGATGGAAGTGTTGATCGCCACTTTGTTGAGCTAACATGACAAAGGAAAATTAACCAGACCTTAGTTTATCTAGGAAACCAGCGACAGGATTTGCCTGGTTCGAGGGAAGGTTAAAAGTCGCCAATTGATCAACAGAAGGATTACATGGACAATTGAAGGAACTATTGTGATTCTAAATTGAAGATTTGGTTTTCTTAAAGGAGTTATCTTGCAGAGATGCTATTAGGTTTAGCAGAGAAAAGAAAGAGCTGAGCCATAATGATTAGGTCCTTTCGAGAGCCCATCTTGAGTTGGATCAGTCGCTTATAGGCTCAAGCTACCATAAAGATTGAGTAGTGTACATGAAGTATTGTTTGGTCCAGTTTGAGAAAGTGTATAATGGATAATACACTGATTTTGTTCTTGTAGAGATCTATTTGGAAGATAAACGGAAGTTTATCGAAGTATCGTAGAAGCAGTACGTATAGCTAGAAGAGTTATGTTAATAACTGGATAAGCGATTACAACATTCTAGTCGTATATGTGATTTATTGATTGTGTAATTTGTGGATATCTGAAATGAATGCAAGAAGGAAAGAAAACGAGTTTATGAGATTTGATTCTTTCGAGAGCCCATCTCGAGTTGGATCAATCGTGTGTAAACTCAGACTACCTCAGGTACGGGGTAAGGTATATGTAAAAATACGTATGTAGAACCCGAATTGGTGGAATTTTTTACTTAATTTACTTGATTAAGTGCTTGTAAATGTTGAACCTTGGAAAGGGTGGAGAGCGTGAGATGTGAGATTAGGAATTGAGGATGTGTGTAATATAGGTCTACGAAGATTCTTCGTAAGAATCAAAGTTTCTCACAGAAACTACAAGACC
Organism: Helianthus tuberosus; assembly: GCA_030545235.1. NCBI lineage: Eukaryota > Viridiplantae > Streptophyta > Magnoliopsida > Asterales > Asteraceae > Helianthus > Helianthus tuberosus. The sequence continues at coordinate 1,783,186 of JARYGA010059779.1, forward strand.
ATATTCATCAAGCTTGTTTTTACCGTTTCCACTTAGTGCGAAAACAAAATCTGTAGAGTAAAATTTCGGGGACGAAATTTCCTAAACAGGGGGAGACTGTGACACCCGGGTTTTCAGGTCGTACCGTACAATTGTAACACGTGTTGTGAATAGGTAACAGGGCTGTATTTGACTGGTTATGATGTTTATTTGTGAAATTTAATGAGTTGGTAAATTTAAACCTTGGTAAAAATCATGTTGGCAACGATAAGATAAACGCTTATCGCGTAACAGATAAAATGCGGAACGAACATCGGTGACCACCCGATTAGTGTTAAAATCCTAAAAATAGTCTATTATGATTAGAACAATAATTTTAATCATATTCGTGAGGAAAAATAAATTAAAACGCTAAGAAACTCTATTTTTCGAGTTTAAGCGTGAACCGCGCGATGCAACGCGTATACCGACAAAATACTTTCAACACAGCCTGTCAAGGCAACTGAAAATCATTTTAGTAATAATTTGATGAGTTTATCACTATAGAATGATAAAAATAAATAAAAACGCTTAAATCCCTATTTTTGCGATTTTAAGTGCGTACCGCGCAGCACAGCGCGCATACTGCCAAATACCGACAACATAGCCAGTCCAGGAAAATAAAATATTGTTCAGTAATATTTTGGCGGGTTTATTTTTATAGAGCGTTAAAAATAATTTAAAACACGTTAAAACGAGATTAAAACGCTAGATAAAATACCCGGTATCCAGTAAAATACCAGTTTTTGTCTATGTATATGTATATGTATGTGTGTGTTCGTATATATGTGTGAGGTGGAGAAGAGTTGGCAGCCATACAAGGCCCCTCTCTCTCCTCTTTCTTCCACTATTGGGTGAAAAATAGGTGCCATGATTGTGTTCCCTTCTGATACTTCTAACATCTTTCAAAAATTCAATAAACAAGATCACAATCAAATCATTCTCTCTCTCTCATAACAATTCAGCCGAACACCCCTCCTAGCTCATCCATTTCAAAAATTTTTGACTTGTTCATGAAGATTAAAGTTAAATCCAAGAAGGTTTCAAGGTGTTCTATGGATCCAAAGGAGGTTTCTTGGTGAAACAAGCTTTCAAACATCAAAAATCATGTCAAAACCCACTTGAATCTTGAAGGTATAAAAACTAATCTTTTAAAAATTTTCTTGATTATTTTTTTTATGGAGAAGATCATAGTAAAAGTTTCTCTTGTTCTTGTGTTTAAACATAAACTTGAAAACTAAAACAAATGGGTTTTTAAGGAAAAATAAAATGGATGAACTTGTATGTATATGTGTAGTCGTATGTGTATATATATATATATATATATATATATATATATATATATATATATATATATATATATATATATGTATGGAGTTTGAGTTTAAATTTTCTTGATGCTCTTGATTGATAAAAATAAAAAAGATGAATGCATGCATGTTTAAAAGGTTTCATATGAAAGCTTTTTGATTTGAAATGAGTTTATGTGAAAAGTGATCATTTGATAATGATCATAGGAAGATTAGAATGTTCTTGAATGTTTGAATATGAGTTAGATGCATGATGGATATAAATTAGATCATGCATGTTGATGATGATGTTATATGGATGCATTAGATGTATTTACTTGAACATGCATGATGATTGGTGGTCATGAAATAATGATTTAAGCATGATTTGATTAAATGAGTTTTGATCAGATTATAAACACTAAAATATGATTATTTTGATGTGTTAAATAATATAAAACTTTGTCATAAAATTTATTAGCTTTGCAAGTTGTACTTGGTTCTTTATAAGTGGTAAAATACGTGAAATCGCATGATTTATGTGACTTACACAAAACTGCACTAATCTGATTATAACCATCATTTTAATCAGTAAATAACATGTTTTGTATTAAAATATCAAGTCATTTCGAGTTGGGATGATTATAGAAACGTTTAACGCAAAACTATGCGTTAAAACGGTCAAAAATTGGCTTTTCGAGTGATTTTTATAAAACTGATTTAGATTCGTAAGTAAATTGATATTTTTAGTTTAAAAATAAGGATTTTAACTAATTTTAAGTTTACTTGGTGTTTGGTTAGTCATACGTGACTTCCGACGCCCGAAACCGTTACCGAATCGCTAAAATACGCATTTTTCAATGTACACTAATATAGGTAAAATTTTGGGTGAACCTTATGTGTTAGAATGTGTTATGTGATTTAAACATGAGAATGTGAAAATATGTTAAGTTTTTTACATGATACTAGAAATCTAGCTTACGCATGTACGCTTGTACGTTTTCTGCGGTAGAAACGTTAAAAATTGCGTTAAACGTGAAACTTGTTTGTCGAGCATGAAATCTGATACATATAAGATATTTTATGTATATTTGCTTTAAAAATGACAAAATAGATAATTTAACAAGATTTCGCGTGTTTCGGTGTTAAATTATGTGAACGTTTAACAAGATTTCGCGCGCAAATTGTAGATATATTGCGTATAAACGGGAGAGTTAATGGATTTACACAATAATGATCACCAATAAAATCGTTCACATCGCAAAATCATAAAAATATATATATATATGGACTCATATATATATTAACGTGCCAACATAATAAAAAATGATAACTTTTCGAGAAAATCTCAAAGTTATGTGATAATTCTAAGAAACGGAGAAACTTATGATTTTTGTGTTATGTATATTGATTTAAATTCGTTCATATATATATATATAATAGGACGTGTAGAAATCAATCTCTGGGATTGCGCTATTTAAAATACGCACCCAAAGGTGAGTGTCACTAAACCCCTCTTTTTACCGCTTTATATATATTTTGGGGGTAGAACACGCCAACAAAAGGGTTTAACAATGTTTTCGGAATAAAACATAAATTTTTGATATAAATTATATATTTTCATTGAAAATATATGCATTTGTGAAAATGTATGTTTCAGGGATGAAACGGTTTTTGTTGAATATATGTTTCGGGGATGAAACGGTTTTGTTGAATATATATGTTTCGGGTGGAAACGGGGTTATGCACGGTGTTTGGGGGAAAACGACCGTGTAGTTGGGACGAATTTGCTTGATCTCAAGAGTGTAAGTATCGGCATAGGCTTACGTTTCGTTGGGGAGTTCAGAGGATTCGTACATCATCATATATTAAATTTGTCATATTAGTAGGATATATATTGTACGTGAGGCAGACATCATATTGTTCTCGAAGAGGACCCTGCGCCCATGATGTCATTTAATCATTTAAGTATTACACGCGAGGAATTGTTGGTAGATCTATCGGGTTGACAACCCCGTCGTGATTGGTCGCCCCGTGTCAAGTCAAGCGATGAATTTTGATTCTGATTATTATCTAGCATTGATTATCCCTGCATGGTTAATATATAGTTCGTATTGTCTAGCTAACATTACGAGTCTGAAAATTGACGCAATAATTTAATATACAAAACCTGGGTTAGAATGTTATTGTCGGGTGGTTGAATCGCGACGGAAGACCCATGGATTTTATTAAGGAAGTAAAATGGACTTTCTAAAAATTATATGGATGTTTTCAAATAAACACATAATCAGAAAGTTTTCCTTTGAGATGATTTGTTTGTATGTGAATAAGTGAACTCACCTTCCTTTGTGTTGACACTTGATTTTAACGTGTTCTACAGGTACTTGAGTTCAGCTTCGGGAATTATGGCGTGTCTTGTGTTTGTCGATGCATGTTTTGCCACTTAAAATGTTGGACTGACTTTTAAACTTTCTAGGACTAAATGTAATAAGATCCGTGAGGATCAAAGACAACTTTATCATGTCATGGTTATGTCGTGTTTTGGGATGTTAACTATAAAATCTTTGTTTTAAATAAATAACAATGTCCAATAATATAATGCATTAAACATTAAGATAGAAATGGGCATCAGCTTCCATCACCACTACGTTTTATATTCCGCTGCGACGTTTTTGGGGTGTGACACAAGGTTTGGCCCATGAGGTGACTATGTCTTACAGCCGGAAGCCCGGTGCAAAATCTGCTAGGTTTGAGCCTTCCTGTATCACGTCACACATATTAATGGCTTTGCAAACCATTAATCGATCTGTTCTTTGTTTCCTTGTTTGCTTTCATACCAGGGTTTACAAACATACATACTTACAATGATTTCAAAGGTTTATTCGTGCACATATACAAAACACACGAACTCGCTCAACTTTTGTTGATGTTTTCAAACTACATGTATTTCAGGGAATTAAATGTGGATATGGCGGGCATTTGGATGTTTCAAGTAATGATGGAAATAAAAGATGTCATCTTAAGTCTAAGGGTTTGGATTTTGTGTCTTATCCTAGATAAGACACATCTTTCAAAGCCTGGTTTTATTTAAGTCTTTTGTCGAGTCCTTATGGAAACTAAAACTATTTGCATGGTTTTTAATATGGATTCAAAGTCTGTGTTGGGATTTCAAGACAATGATGTTTGTGATATTTGAAACTTAAGTAATGGATGATCATCTTTAGTTTTATCATATAGAACTGTTTGTTATGGTTGAATTCAATGATATTAAGCAAGTCACATATAATCACGCTTCCGCAAAAGTCAGGGTGTGACATTATCTCACAAACTGGGCAACGTTCACGTCTCAAATCCGAAGAGTTGTTTGTCCGACGAGACACTTGTGGTCTCTTTGCAAGAACCATAGATCGATGATGAGTCATAGTGCGTTGAGAACCCTATTGAAAGCATGGATCGGGAAGTTAAGGTTTGTAAGCACAGTCGAATTTCAAACGTGAGAGTTCGTTGGAACTCAAGACATGGATCGGAGTTCACGTGGGAACGCGAGGATCAGATGAGGCTCAAGTATCCTCAATTATTCTATACTGAGGAATCAATTCTTTTACGACTGGTGAATTTCGGGATGAAATTCCCTTTCAAGTTGGGGATGATGTGGCACCCGAGGAAATCCATAGTCATCCTAGCCTGTCACTCCTTTTCGCCGAGACTTCTTATCAAATTTCATGACGAAATTTCTTTCAAGTTGGGGATGATGTGATAACCCGAACTTTCAGGTCTAGCATTGTCTCAACCTGTAACCTTTAACTAAGTATCATTACACTTCTTCATCTCAAAATGCTTCTAGCGACTCTGCTACTGCGTTCCTGTCATGTGAGAATGAGCAGGTTACAATGAATGAAGATGGTAATGTGTGTTTCGTAGCTGCTTCAGGAGGATCTACAGGAGCTAAGAGAACATCAGCTACAAATCAGAGCAGCAATACTAAATCTATGCCTATGAGTGTGAAGGCTGCTAAAGAATATCTTGCCCTACTTGCCTCATTTATGGCCTCTTATGAGAACTACATTCAGGGAAAGATATCTGATCCTGCTACTTTTGATGAAGATTATGATCAAATTGACCCTGACGACTTAGAAGAAATGGATCTTCAGTGGCAGATGCCATGATCTCAAGAAGAGTCAAGAGGTTTATGAACAGGACATGAAGGAAGTTCATGGGCAAGAGTGTTGGTTTTGACAAGACCAAAGTGGTGCTTCAACTGTCAAAGTTATGGACACTTCGCTAGGGAATGTCAAAGAGCAAAAACAGAGTCTTCGGGTCAAATTTCAAGTAACAGAAATGCATCAAACAACTCCAACTCAAAGGCTTTGATCTCTACTGTGACAACCCGAACTTTCAGGTCTAGCATTGTCTCAACCTGTAACCTTTAACTAAGTATCGTTACACTTCAAGCCTTGTCTTATGTGTATGTTTTGTTAGTTACGTGATTTGTTTGGGTTAGAGGTGTGTGAGTTTAATTTGTATTTTATTATAACAACGTTCAGCCGTACACTAACGTCGGGTCGCACACTTTAAAGGCGACCGCACATTCCTTCGCTCTGGATTCTCGGTCCAGTCTCCCTTAGCCCAAACCACCTAACATATTTTCCCTCTTGGATGCGCATATATGTGTATGTGCGTACAGAACTTGTGTTTCCCAAACTACAGCAAACCCTAACTCCTAAAACCATTGGACGGCAGCCCCTCCTCCTTCGAAGTCTCTTTCTTTATCGTCATAAACACCTTGCTTCGCTTCACCATCTTCTGGTTAGTATGTTATCACTATCTTTATTTGCATTCTTCATTATTCTTGGCTATGGGTATACTTGTAAATTGGTGTGGATCATAGTGTGATTTAGGGTTCTTGTCTGCAAACTTGATTTGAATCTGATTGATTATGGAATGATGTTACGTATTTGGTATTGTAAGGCAATTACTGTGCGATGAATTGTTATAATAGCAACTATTATTTCGAACCTGGCAATACATGGAGGTTATCGTTGATTCAATTTTGATAAGAAGTATGTATAAACTCGATTAAGATGTAAGAAGGATGTCTGATCAATTAGGGTTTTGCTAGATTCAATGCTGAATAGGTTTGATCGCATAAATGGGATTAACAATTTATGTGTCAGGATAATAAAGGTTGTGATAACATTCTGTTTTAATAATAATGGTTAAAATGGTTATAAGGGTCTTGTGATGTGACACCTGTGCCTTCACGGCCATCAAACAAATACCGAACCAATGAAATGTTGTATTTCATACTTGGTATTTGTATAAATATGTGTATCATTTGCACATATCAATTCTTGTTCGATTCCAAACTCTAAATCGCTTTCTAGAAGGTTATACGCGCACCGATGCGTAAATATAACCAGTTTAATGCAACGAACACTCCGTAATAGTGACATAGGCTTAACATACCATAAATAACCTTTACATAACTTAGAAATAAGTTTTGAAGGCTTTGGTATGGCAAAAACAAGTTAATTCGCTTACAGGGACTAAACTTGACAAACTGCGAAAGTATGCCAATTTGAACTGTAACAGACATTCCGGAACATGACCATAAGTTAAACATACCATAAATATCCTTTACATAGCTTAGAAATAGGCTTTGAGGGGTTCGGTATGCTAAAATAAACTTTTGGGGTCATTCAGGGACAAAAAGCGTCAAAAAGTGCACAAGTTTGCATTTTCGCGCATAACTTACGTTCTGAATACATCCGGACATCCAAAAATTTATGTAAGCACTAAAATATTTTATCTTAGTGTTTGGCATAAGAAAAATCCATTCGTCACGCCATTTGGATCATTTTTCGCGCTTATGCGCATTCCGTCGTAATTAACCGAACAACGTAACCATACGGCTAAACGAACCGACACCCGAGATATTTTTGAACACATTTTAAGTTCCCTATACTTTAACTTCATTTTAGAGCTTTGAAATGGGGTTAACGGGGCTTAAACGTGTCAAAAAAACGCATCGAAAACCAAGTTTTGAGGTTGCAGGGACTGAAACTGTAAATCTGCCAAACTAGGTCCGTAAACAGGGGCCAGATGCAGCAAAACGTTTTTTTTCAGCTTTTAACAACCCTTAACACTCTCCAAAGGCCAAGTTCCAAGTGTCAAACTCTTATGGTGGATGGCAAATGAGTTACCACAACTTTCCAACAAGTGTACGGCTTAGATCGTGCCCCCTTTTCCAAGAAATGATCCTAACGGTTGTCCATTTACTATAAATACCCACATACCCCAACTTCATTTCTCACTAGAATCTGATCGTTTGTGCTCTAAGTTGAAACCTTTGTTTCATACCTGAGCTATTTTGATCTAGATTAGCATTCGGGGACCCTTCGTAAGTGTTCCTTCGTTCTTTAATTGCTTTTCGAGTCCGAAAGTCGAACTTTGTTTGACTTTCTGCATTGACCAGTTTATGGTCGATGCGAAGTTCGTTTGAACTTCATAACGTGAGCGTGATCACGATGGTTATAGTCCCTAGTGACTATACCTACTGATTACCACGTTATCTAGGCTCAGTGACGAGCCGTAGTTTCGGTCAGAATACGTATTCTTGCGTATTTTGTAACCAAACTACTTGTGGGTATCAAGACCATTTGTTTTGATACCAAACCTATTTTCTAAACTTAGTTAAGCATGTTTTAACATGCTTAGCTTGTCACTTTTAGTTTAGTGCTTATATAGGGTCGTAAGGTAAGCGATTTAAACAATCGCTTATACTTTCGAACCCGACCCGTTTGGTCGATCATTAGGATCCGACCAAGCACATTAGGTGACCATAGTATATAGGGAATAACCTTCCGAGGTTATACCTTATGGTCGCTTCGTTTAAGTAGTTGTATGATAGGTAGTTTATATGCCTTAGGTAAATTACCAAAATACCCCTTTGATGCCAAAATTCGTTTTAAACATATGTAACATAACTTTTGACATCTAAACTGATTTGACAACCATATTAGACATGTTAAGGCATATTTTACTTGTCATAGGACTAGTTAGGCGTTCCGAACGCGTTTTACGCGAACGACGCGTTAAAGTAGTATAAGCTACCTAAACGGGTCGTAATGGGTCACAAACACTTAGGTTAAGTTTCGTTTTAGTATGTGGGCTTTGTTAAACCATATTACACGAGTCTCCATACTCGTTTGGTTTACGAACCCGCATTCTATCCGATCTTCCGATATTAGGTCCGGTTTATTAACATAGTTACCTATATTAGGTGCCGTTTGATTCCGTGATCTCTAGCATTGCTTGGTGGTTATCTTAGGACTTCTGAGCAATCTCAAGTGAGTACATAGACCCATCTTTTACTGTTTTCCAAACTGTTTTGGGGTGAAACACATGTGCCTACTTGTTACTTTCATGTTTTCCTGTTTTCACATCATATACTTCCTATGTTCATTAGTACATTATAGTACATGATTTCATTACATTTTATGCTATGTATGTCCATTGTGTGCATACTTAGTACATGGTTCTACATTACATTTCTGCTATGTATGTTAACTGATAGCATGCTAGCACATTGATTTACATGACTTTTCTGCTTTGTATACTTAGTACATTTCTTATTCATCATATGCTTACATTTTGGTATGACATTTGGTTTGTTTAAACTATACTATACATTCATTAACACCGATCTGACATTTGGTTTCTTATTCATCATATGCTTACATAGGACTTGACAAATCCCATTCCTGAAATCTCGGGTTTGTTTGGACGTAAGGAATGACCGAATCCGAATACATATTCTTTTGATAACTCATTATTACATAGTTATCCGACTGTCGCAAGGCTTGGATGTATGAATTTTCACAATACCGCATAAATGTTCATATTCAGTATAGCATGCATATATTTTACAAAACATAACTTTGATTTAAACCAAGTTTTACTTCAATACTTTGTTTTGTGCATTTCATCTATGGTTTAGTTGATGCATTTCACTAGCCATACATAAACATTTGTTACACATTACTTGACTACTTTTGGACTATCAACATTTGACATGGTTTATACAAGGACTTTTGACAATTGGTTTAAACATAGACATCTTATATTGGTGGTTTGGTTTGAGTAAGTGATTTAAGTAACGAGGCATGTGTAATATGATACAAGCATGGTGGATACGCCGCTGGTACTTCCTATATATAAGTGATTGTATGGTATTACATATCGTTGTGTTATTTGAAATCATTTCAATTTAGACATATAACATTTTATACAAATAACATACTTTTCACAATACATTGTTTTACAAACAACTTAACTTATACAAACTCATTTTTACATGGTTATTCATTTAACCATGCATTATTCTCTTATTTATACGTATCATCTGAACTTATTGTTTTTCAAATGATTTACCAAGACAAAGCAAATTACAAGGTTCATGACTAAACATTTTCTTAAACAGATGTCATGAATCTTATTTTCACAAAACCTATGTACTCGCCGGCATTTTTATGCTGACGTACCTATTTTCACATGTGTTTCAGGAAATGAAGCATAGGATTGATCAAGATACACTTAGGCGGACATGGGCCTTAGTGACAATAAAAGATGCAAGACTAGTTATTTTGTTATGTTTCTTTGATTGTCAAGACATTGTAACTCTTTTAATCAATAAAACAATATTTCAAGTTCCATGTGTTATGAAACAATGATTCTGTTACAACACTCCCCGATGTTTCCGCCACGTTTTGTAGGTTCTACGTGGTCGGGGTGTGACAGAAAAGTTGGTATCAGAGCTCATGGTTATAGGGAATTAGGTTATTAGTAATACTTTTACCTAGTCTATAACCTTTCTAGGACCCTAACGCGAGTTTACTTGCGTTTAGTCATAAAACAATACTGTCACCTATCCTTAGGCGACAACCACAATAAGAACATAAATTTCAAAACCACTTTGAAAACTAATCATCTGTTCTAGGATGATTGATTACTAGGTTTTGAACCCTTTATTGTAAGGTTTTGAACCCTCTGTTATATGGTTTTGAACCCCTTTGAGTTTTTCAAAACCTCGTCAAGGTCTTGGGTTTTAAATAATGTGAACACGTGCAAACTGGAAGGGTGAATGCCTGTATTCTGGGTTTTCTGTCTAGGCAAGCACTTCGTATACATCTCATCAGACGCGAGACCAGTTGTGCTTACCTGGGAATTCTTGGGATGAGTGTTCACTTATAGGCGAGCATGTCTTCGCGATACATTATTTTTGACCCATTTACTTTGATTTGTCACCATCTCATTTGTTTGCCTTAGGAAACAAACAAATGATCACATTTTTCATTCGTTACCATTCTGTATTGATTATCCAATAACCTTTCACCTGTTTCTTCCTATGCCTTTCATTTGCTTCTAGAATGTCTCTTCCTCTCAGCACCGGTCAAATGTCCGAGCAGACAGCCAAATTCGCTCAACGAATAGGCGAAGTAGTCCTGAAGACTGTTGAATTAACTACTACCATGTATCGTCTCCAGGATGAAGCCACTCAAGAGTCACCAAGACAGGCAGGACCTAGTCAGGTGACAGCACCATCAGCCAAGAAACCAATCGAGGAATCAAAGACCATGGATGAACGATCTCCTAAGAAGTCAAAGAAGCGAAAGGCTTCTCAGAATTTCGCCGTGGTCGCTCACAATGATCAAGCCATCCCCAACCAACCAGCTCAACCCCCTACTAGGAAGCCATACAATGGTACTGCACCCTTGTGCAACCAATGTAGCCTCCATCATCATGCTAGTGTGAAGTGCCGCAAATGCCAGATTTGTGGACTTATAGGTCATACAGCAAGGGTTTGCCCAACTGCAGCTGTACCAAATCAAGCTGATGACAATCCTGCTCAAGCTCGTTTCTCGCCGGGGTCTTGCTACAACTGTGGCGAGATGGGCCATTTCCGGAGGGATTGCCCAAAGCTTGCTAATGCAAATCTGACCCTCGGATGAGCATTTGACTGAACAAAGGATGTTGCTGTCTTATGCTTTTGTTCTTTTATTTTCTTGTAATGTGAAACAATCTGTTTTGTTTATAAATAAATTATTGTTCACAAATTCTGATGTACAATTGTAGTTACATATGTGTATGACTTTTCCTATGATACCTACATTAAGGAACTATATTCCTTACAAACTACTTTTGCGAATTTCCCATTCTTGCGTTTGTTCATGATTCCTTTGAAAAATTCTAAGTACTCGTTTCATTCTAGGAAACGAAGTACAAGAAATAAATCGAAATTATGAGTAATCGTGCTTTTCACACATCTGTGCCTTTGAATTCTTGGATAGATAACTAAGAGTATTTTCAAATCTCATACCCATTACGTTCTGATTTCTTCAACATGCATAACATAAGTTTTCAAAACAACCTACATGATTTCAAAACATCCTATACATAGTTCGAAAACATTTTTAATATAGTGTATTTACTTAAACATAACAAATGCACAAAGCTTTGTCTGTATTTTCAAAAACAACCTTCATGATTTCAAAATGTCTCATATAGCCTGAAAACAATATTAGTACAATATATTTTCTTATCAAGTGCATGATTTCAAAAGCATCATTCATGTTTTCCAAAAACCTTATACATAATTTCAAAATTCATTTCGCATGATTTTAAAACACTTTTATGAATATACCTACCTAATACAACTACTTTATGATTTCAAAGGTATTATATATAAGGTTTCAAAAACATTGAACACATTTTTAGAACCCCATGCATAGTATTGCAAAAAAAAAATATTTTTCTCATGCATTGACTTAACCTTCAAATTTCGCTTCATATGTCGCCTTGGCATATCGAGCATCTCAACTTCATAAGCATTTCAACTTCATGTTTTGACTTAAGCACGTCCAGTGCAAGGTTTCAAAACATCTTCAACCTCTAAAATCCATATGGGATCTTTTTATCTTCACAATTAGATCCTTGTGGATAATTGTCATACAAATCAGAGTCCTTAATTGGATTCCTTATGTACCTAAATTCGAACATTTCGGTTCCTAATAATCGAAATCGAATTTTCTTTTTGAATCTTTCTATCTTTATAGTTAGATTATTGATAACGTTTAAAGTACCAAATGAAATCCACGGAATGGATTCCTAGTGTGCTTTAAATGCATGTACGCAATTAACAAGGCAAATTAACAAACAATTTTGTGGTTATGTGACTATGTGTTTATTCATCTTATGTTTTCTTTTATTCATTTTGTGTTTTTATACTCTGGATATTCGTTATCCAAATCCTCGCAGGATCTTTCATATCTCCATTTGAGGGATTCGTAGCAGGGTAGTCAAAAGGTACTACCTTAAATCCTGAATGGGCTTCTATGTAATAGTTAAGACCCTTGGATTATATAGTACCACCCCATGATTCATAAGAGACCCTTTTAGTGGTCTAGTCAAAAAGATTGATTCACAATTTGGTTAAAGAATGACATCTAGTGATGTAGCTGAACAGATTCCTTGATAGTCTAATTAGATCATTTATTGATTTAATTAAAAGGACTCTATGGCGGTCTAGTCACACTCATCACAGGATTGTTCATTTGGTTTTACCCTACACAGTATAAAATAGACTGTGTGAACTATGCAAGGAATTGTCAAATTATGGACGCGTACATAATTATGAGATTCAGTGCACGGTAACCACAGTAAGATTTATTATGTGTAAGAACCGATAGTGACAACAATAACGAAATAAGAACGATGTAATGGAGGTACGGTGGATGCACCAATGACGCTTTATATACTGGTATATAAGTATCCCTCTTACATTGCAATCGTGATGTTATTAAAGTTACTAGAAGTGTAGAACCCTAACCAATGTTGTTCGATCTTTTCAACTTCATGTTTTCAAGCTCTCACAAGTTTCCTCTATATAAATTTCGGGACGAAATTTCCTAAAGTAGGGGAGACTGTGACACCTGTGCCTTCACGGCCATCAAACAAATACCGAACCAATGAAATGTTGTATTTCATACTTGTTATTTGTATAAATATGTGTATCATTTGCACATATCAATTCTTGTTCGATGCCAAACTCTAAATCGCTTTCTGGAAGGTTATACGCGCACCGATGCGTAAATATAACCAGTTTAATGCAACGAACACTCCGGAATAGTGACATAGGCTTAACATACCTTAAATAACCTTTACATAACTTAGAAATAAGTTTTGAAGGCTTTGGTATGGCAAAAACAAGTTAATTCGCTTACAGGGACTAAACTTGACAAACTGCGAAAGTATGCCAATTTGAACTGTAACAGACATTCCGGAACATGACCATAAGTTAAACATACCATAAATATCCTTTACATAGCTTAGAAATAGGCTTTGAGGGGTTCGGTATGCTAAAATAAACTTTTGGGGTCATTCAGGGACAAAAAGCGTCAAAAAGTGCACAAGTTTGCATTTTCGCGCATAACTTACGTTCTGAATACATCCGGACATCCAAAAATTTATGTAAGCACTAAAATATTTTATTTTAGTGTTTGGCATAAGAAAAATCCATTCGTCACGCCATTTGGATCATTTTTCGCGCTTATGCGCATTCCGTCGTAATTAACCGAACAACGTAACCGTACGGCTAAACGAACCGACACCCGAGATATTTTTGAACAAATTTTAAGTTCCCTATACTTTAACTTCATTTTAGAGCTTTGAAATGGGGTTAACGGGGCTTAAACGTGTCAAAAAAACGCATCGAAAACCAAGTTTTGAGGTTGCAGGGACTGAAACTGTAAATCTGCCAAACTAGGTCCGTAAACAGGGGCCAGATGCAGCAAAACGTTTTTTTCAGCTTTTAACAGCCCTTAACACTCTCCAAAGGCCAAGTGCCAAGTGTCAAACTCTTATGGTGGATGGCAAATGAGTTACCACAACTTTCCAACAAGTGTACGGCTTAGATCGTGCCCCCTTTTCCAAGAAATGATCCTAACGGTTGTCCATTTACTATAAATACCCACATACCCCAACTTCATTTCTCACTAGAATCTGATCATTTGTGCTCTAAGTTGAAACCTTTGTTTCATACCTGAGCTATTTTGATCTAGATTAGCATTCGGGGACCCTTCGTAAGTGTTCCTTCGTTCTTTTATTGCTTTTCGAGTCCGAAAGTCGAACTTTGTTTGACTTTCTGCATTGACCAGTTTATGGTCGATGCGAAGTTCGTTTGAACTTCATAACGTGAGCGTGATCACGATGGTTATAGTCCCTAGTGACTATACCTACTGATTACCACGTTATCTAGGCTCAGTGACGAGCCGTAGTTTCGGTCAGAATACGTATTCTTGCGTATTTTGTAACCAAACTACTTGTGGGTATCAAGACCATTTGTTTTGATACCAAACCTATTTTCTAAACTTAGTTAAGCATGTTTTAACATGCTTAGCTTGTCACTTTTAGTTTAGTGCTTATATAGGGTCGTAAGGTAAGCGATTTAAACAATCGCTTATACTTTCGAACCCGACCCGTTTGGTCGATCATTAGGATCCGACCAAGCACATTAGGTGACCATAGTATATAGGGAATAACCTTCCGAGGTTATACCTTATGGTCGCTTCGTTTAAGTAGTTGTATGATAGGTAGTTTATATGCCTTAGGTAAATTACCAAAATACCCCTTTGATGCCAAAATTCGTTTTAAACATATGTAACATAACTTTTGACATCTAAACTGATTTGACAACCATATTAGACATGTTAAGGCATATTTTACTTGTCATAGGACTAGTTAGGCGTTTCGAACGCGTTTTACGCGAACGACGCGTTAAAGTAGTATAAGCTACCTAAACGGGTCGTAATGGGTCACAAACACTTAGGTTAAGTTTCGTTTTAGTATGTGGGCTTTGTTAAACCATATTACACGAGTCTCCATACTCGTTTGGTTTACGAACCCGCATTCTATCCGATCTTCCGATATTAGGTCCGGTTTATTAACATAGTTACCTATATTAGGTGTCGTTTGATTCCGTGATCTCTAGCATTGCTTGGTGGTTATCTTAGGACTTCTGAGCAATCTCAAGCGAGTACATAGACCCCTCTTTTACTGTTTTCCATACTGTTTTGGGGTGAAACACATGTGCCTACTTGTTACTTTCATGTTTTCCTGTTTTCACATCATATACTTCCTATGTTCATTAGTACATTATAGTACATGATTTCATTACATTTTATGCTATGTATGTCCATTGTGTGCATACTTAGTACATGGTTCTACATTACATTTCTGCTATGTATGTTAACTGATAGCATGCTAGCACATTGATTTACATGACTTTTCTGCTTTGTATACTTAGTACATTTCTTATTCATCATATGCTTACATTTTGGTATGACATTTGGTTTGTTTAAACTATACTATACATTCATTAACACCGATCATGCCACTCGGTAGTAGGTAGTGGTACCATAGGACTTGAAAAATCCCATTCCTGAAATCTCGGGTTTGTTTGGACGTAAGGAATGACCGAATCCGAATACATATTCTTTTGATAACTAATTATTACATAGTTATCCGACTGTCGCAAGGCTTGGATGTATGAATTTTCACAATACCGCATAAATGTTCATATTCAGTATAGCATGCATATATTTTACAAAACATAACTTTGATTTAAACCAAGTTTTACTTCAATACTTTGTTTTGTGCATTGCATCTATGGTTTAGTTGATGCATTTCACTAGCCATACATAAACATTTGTTACACATTACTTGACTACTTTTGGACTATCAACATTTGACATGTTTTATACAAGGACTTTTGACAATTGGTTTAAACATAGACATCTTATATTGGTGGTTTGGTTTGAGTAAGTGATTTAAGTAACGAGGCATGTGTAATATGATACAAGCATGGTGGATACGCCGCTGGTACTTCCTATATATAAGTGATTGTATGGTATTACATATCGTTGTGTTATTTGAAATCATTTCAATTTAGACATATAACATTTTATACAAATAACATACTTTTCACAATACATTGTTTTACAAACAACTTAACTTATACAAACTCATTTTTACATGATTATTCATTTAACCATGCATTATTCTCTTATTTATACGTATCATCTGAACTTATTGTTTTTCAAATGATTTACCAAGACAAAGCAAATTACAAGGTTCATGACTAAACATTTTCTTAAACAGATGTCATGAATCTTATTTTCACAAAACCTATGTACTCGCCGGCATTTTTATGCTGACGTACCTATTTTCACATGTGTTTCAGGAAATGAAGCATAGGATTGATCAAGATACACTTAGGCGGACATGGGCCTTAGTGACAATAAAAGATGCAAGACTAGTTATTTTGTTATGTTTCTTTGATTGTCAAGACATTGTAACTCTTTTAATCAATAAAACAATATTTCGAGTTCCATGTGTTATGAAACAATGATTCTGTTACAACACTCCCCGATGTTTCCGCCACGTTTTGTAG